>CM047984.1:35492633-35503552 GCA_026261665.1 Melanotaenia duboulayi
CAGTTTTGAGTAAGCATAAAATGTCTTTCCAAACACATCTCTAATCATTTTAGATCATATGCCACCATTTTTAGTCTGGTTTACACTATCATACATATTTATGTTATACATGTCTGTTTGTGATGCTTTGATTGACTAACAACAAATGTTACCATTATTTTAAAATAATAGTGTTGGATGAGGAGTATGCTGACTCCTTTGGCACCTGGGCCTGTGTACAGTTTATCTGAGTATTAAACCGTTAAATCATATACTCTTCCCAAGAAAACAAAAATGCTTCCATATAAAACTTTATCATGTCAAAAAGCTTTTTTTTATTACTTTTAATAGGCTCTCGCATGATGTTGCACTCTGAAGAGCAGCAGGCAGTTAATGTAAAACTATGCACTAACCCTGGAAACCCAGTTGTTTCCTGCATGATCACCCCAGCGGTTAAACAGAATGGTATCTGCGGCAATTCCAAACTTGCAGAGTCCTGTACAGGACCACACCAAGTGACTGTGGTCTGCTCCCTCTTACCTATCAGAGTTCACTGTGATGATATCACTGTAAATCTCAGAAACTCAACCATGGGTGGTGATGCCCCAGGCTTGCTTGGCTGGGGCATTGGGATGGGTAGCCTGGCCCTCTTGGGTGTCAGGCAAGGCCTTTGCCTCGGGGGGTGGGTGGTTTTAAATCTCGTGGGGCCTTGGGCCCTGCACACTGTTTGTCCCTGGGTGGCTGGTCCCTAGTGGGGTGGTGGCTGAGGTCCCTGACCCTTATGCTTATACAGTCACTGTGTTGCTCTGAGGGTTTAATCACCAATAGCTACAGTTGTGTTTTTGTTAATTGTGTTGCTGGTGTTGTGGTTGTTGTTGTGACTCATAATAAAGTGCCACATGAAATCACAAAGAGCCGTGTTGGTTATTATTATGTTGGCGTTAAATAATACGAAATGTGATCTTTTTAATGGCCCTTAACTGTGGAACTTTCTTTACCGTTTTTGTGGTACAATGCTCTCTGGTAGTTTTACATTTTAAGTTTCCTAAAAAGTAGCTTTAAATTTGGAAAAGAACAACAACAAAACAGTGTTGTAATATCACATCTGTTTATTATTATTATGGTCTTCAGTCTACACACAAAAGGTTTTATAGGTGACATTGAAAATCTTCAGAATAATTCACGCTTGTTTGTTTTGATTTATATTCTTCTTTTTATCCCTGTAACTTTTGTGGATTGTACTTTGACTTTCCAACAAATACATAAGATTACTGCTTTGACCTGATTTCTGTTGTATGTTTATTACCAATAGTTTAGTGTTGGTACTTCAGTTATTATAGTTTGTTCAGGCTTATGAACGTGGATTTTCTTCTGATATTTTATTCCTGTGGGTTGTTTCCAGTGGAGTAATAGAACAAATTAAGTTTTAATGTCACTAAACAATAACACAGGGTGGAGAGATGGACGCACAATAGGCAGTGGACAAATTCAACAGAACACAATATAAATTAGTTACAGCAAAGGAACTATAAGGAGAACTGTATTCTAAAATAAAATGAACTGATGCATCAATCTTGTCTTTTCTGCGGACATTAGACTGAAAAGAAGTCCTCCCTCAGTCTCGCCTCCCCACTCACAGCTGATGATGACCAGCCTTTTAGCTGCCTGCCAACGCTACGGAACTTAGCAAACAGCTAGCATTGTAGCAGCGTCATTAAAATGTGTACGATGTGTTAGCTATGAATGTGTCTGCACAGCTTTGCGTAGATCTGTCGCTGAACAAAGACAAGCTGTGTGAATGAACCTCGATACTTCAATGAGGCTCAAGTACCATGCTTGCTTCGTTGCTACTGGCTTGTGTTGTCTGACAGGAGAATCAGAGGTGTGTTCAGTTAGGCTAACGGCTAGCAGGTTAGCTACAACACAACGTAACTGCCTAGTTGGCTCTGTTTTGCCATTTACTTTGGTCTGGATTTATGGCGTTTTAATGCTGTTGTTATTCAAGTGGAAGTTCCGTGAGTATACCTTCGTCTTCAAATTTAATTATTAGATGTTAATGATAGACTGATAAGCACGAATGTGTGAAACTTGCCTTTCATTGGATAACGTTACAATTCTGAGTTTGTGGGTGGCTAGCTTGCTAGCCAGCTAACTGAAAGCTCCTGTTTGTCAACAATGTGGCATCACTGATAACTTCGAATAGATATGCTGCGTTTACTAAAACAATAATGCTTAAGATTAACAAGAAAAACAATTTTCTGGTTTGAGTTATTTTTTTATGAGTAGAGGAGAAAAAACAACTCGTGAAAATAACCCAGTAAGAGTACATCCCAACTTCTAAATAAAAACGTGTAAAGTTCTTGAGCATTAGCTGTAAAATCTAATTACAGCACAACAGTTACAGTAGATTAACTGAGACTTAATTATATTCTGGAGCATCATTGAGTAAGCAGCATGTCCCTGTTGTAGCTGCTGGAGGTGGAGCAAGAACAACTACTTTATGTCCAGTTAACTGAACACAGATAAAAAATAAATCTAGGATATTATTAGAATATAATATTACAACGTAATGTAAGGTCTTCGCTCCCTGGTGTAGACCAAGAAAACTAGAACAGAAGATGACTTGAGAATGAAATGAAAGGAAAATACTATTCACAAACACGGTTCTCGTTTCAGTATTTGCTTTGTCTTTTCCTCTTATCTTTTCTGTGATTATGGGCTATCTGTTATTTACTTAAATGATACAAGATGAGGTGTTTGCCAATTAAAAATGACTTTTTTTGCAGATAAAGTGTAATCTTGAACTGTAGGTCTCATATATTGTCATAAATCAAAATGATGGGAAATAATTAAACAATTATTATTAAAATATTGCATTTTTAAAAGATTATAAAAGTCTTTTTAAAAGTCTTTATGAAGCAGAATGTAGAATTTACAATAGCTCCCTGTTTTAAAAAAATAAATTCATAAATGGGATGAAATATGACATGATTTTATTCATTTTGCTTCTGCATGAATCACAAAACTGAAGTAATCAGATAAACTACATGTAAAGTAAGACTAATAAATTAAAGCACCCACCTAAATATCCTAAATATCCTTTTTTACTTTCCATTACTTGATGGACATATAATTAAAAAATAAGGGATTTAAAAAATAAAAACCACAAACCATCTGTTAGTGGAAGTTCTCACCTGTTCTTTCTGACATCAGTTGTATCATTCCAGAGAGTTTTGAGAGGTAATGCTGAGGAACTATCATCCAGTGTTAGACTATTTAATTTATAGCTCTGGACTTGAGTCTGATGTAAACTTTCACATTTTCTGTTTTGCTTCTGTTTCTTGTACAGCTATGAGAGCCCTGGATGAGAGCTTGACCCGAGCCTTTGGCTGTGTATGAGGTTTACGTGTTGCATCCCTGACCCTTGCTGGTCTGCTTAATCAGCCATATATTGTTATCTCCCAAACAAATCTCCTCTTGGCAGCAGTATGCTAATTCATGTTGACCCCACCCAGTCCACAGGGACAAGAATCCCCCAAAACCAAGCTCTCCAAATGATATGATAGTGGCTGCCTGGATCACTTTTTGCGCCTGCAGGAGCCTTGCACAGGTTCTGCGTTTCCTCTCCTCCTCTAACGCCCTTCCTCCATTCTGGGAGACCCTTGCTAGTGTGGTCACCAGCACTGAAACCATGGGTAACAGCTGCGTTTGCCGTGAGGATAGCGACTTGGAGGACCATCATCATGGGTCGTCAAGGGCGACCCGTGGACAAGCTAGACGGGTGGATCACAGTACAGTTGTTAGCGTTGATGCCGGAGAGGCTAGGAGTAGTCGACCAAGAGACCCGGTCAGGCCGCCACGCAGAGGTCGAGGGCCCCATGAGCCGAGACGGAAGAAGCAGAATGTGGATGGCCTGGTGCTGGACACGCTGGCCGTCATCAGAACGCTTGTAGACAAGTAAGTCCAGAAATACAGTTACCTTGTTAAAGGAAGAGTAAGATGTTTTCAAATTTTCTGAATTAATATCCTGTAGATTTATTAATTCTGTCGTCTCTGTTGTGTCTTTTAAAGAAATTTTACCAACCCATGGGTTGATGTCACTGGAGTCTCCCTCTGCTCGCGCTGCTTTGCTTAATATATGAATGTTCATAATAGCTGGGATAGAATCAGCTTCCCTGCAGCCCTGAATTGGACTAAGCAGTATTGGAAATGGATGGATGGATATTAATGTTCATATGACTAAGGTGGGGCTGCATGACGGTGTGGTGGTTAGCACCGCAGCCTCACAGCAATAAGGTCACTGGTTCAGGCCTCAGCGCGGGGGGGAGGGTTGGTCAAACAGTGGCCTTTTTGTGTGGAGTGTGTATGTTCTCTCCTTGTAATCCAGCTTCCTCCCACCGTCCAAAGACATACGTGTTAGGTTAGTTGGTTAAATTCTCTTTAGGAGTGAGTGTGAGAGGTTGTTTGTCTCTCTCTCTGATGGTCTGGCGACCTATCCAGGTGTTCCTGCCTCTCACCTGATCATGGCTGGGATAGGCTCCAGCACCTCGCGACCATCAACTGGAGTAAGTTGTATAGAAAAGTGGGCCTGACATCTTTGGTCGCTGATATGATCTCTGAGCCTGAGTAAGAGAGGACCGAACACAGGTTTTCCTGCTGTTGGATGCTGCCTTTTGCGATGATTTAGAGAAATTGTGTGGCCTGTTTAGTCTTTATTTCCTCGTATTTCATGACACTATAACTGTCTTTAAAGAGAAGTTGTTCACCGGGACTCTGTGGTTTTTCAATGGCAAGGGTTGGTTCTTCTCTAACAAAACACAGAGATAATCACGAGTATTCTCAGAAGGTATCTAGATGATAATGTGAATATTCAGTTGGGCCTTTTCTAAGTTACTGATCATGAGGTCTGTTAATCCATGTTATTGTGTTTGTCTGATAGCAGTCAAGGAGTATGCATTTAAATTGAATATCCTTTTTTTCTCTCCCTCTCCTACTTGCATCTTTCATGACTTCTGAGTCACATTCCAGGAGTTACCGCAGTAAAAGTTGAAGTTGCATGTCTCCGTTTTCACTATGACTAGAAAAGTGATCTCGTGGTGATGATGAAAGTTGACTTTCATAGAGTCTTTCTAATGTTGGCAACAGGAACTAATTTTATATCACAACTACGAACACGCTTCAACCTCACAGACCATATTCATTAATTAACACAGAAACACAACAAGATGTGAATCCTTGTGATATCACTAATGACAGCTTCTGCTTTTTGAGAGCGTTTACTGAAAAGCGTCACATAAATAAATGCCCATAAATCTGGTAAACTTAATGCATCGTGTGTGATCTCTGCTTTGTCTTTCAGCGACCAAGAGCCTCCTTACTCCATGATCACCCTGCATGAGATGGCAGAGACGGGTAAGGAAAAGAGAAAAGCATACATGTTTACACGCAGGAAACAAACCATAAACACAGAGCAACAGACAGATGATGCTGGAGTGTTTCTCTCGTGTTTGAAATATGACTTTAAGTATTTAAATAGGGAAACTTTTGCTCTATATTGCAACTGGGATTTGATGTGGTGGCAGAAATTTAGACTCAAACTGAAAATAAACCAACATTTGGATTGCAGCTTTAGTGACGTAATTTCACAAATTGTGAAGGGGATCTGCGTGAACGGTAATAGTTCCAGGAATTTAAGAAGGTCCCTTGTGAGGCCCTCCCTCCTCCGGCTGAACTCCTGGGTTGTTTATGAGAACTTCTGAGAAAGGAGCATTGTAAGCAGTGGTTTTCAGCGTGGACATATTTAATTTGACACCTTGTTGACACTGGTTTATTTTAAGATTTCCCCATTTTCATTTCACCGTGACACAATCTGCATCTGTATAAAGTTTAGCATTTATGACCGTTATCAGTACCTACCTCTGATCTGATATCACTGCATATCGGTTAGATGAGGTGACTCACATGTAAATAAGCATGGTGCATCCCAGATCAAGGGAAACTTGACCGACAGTATTGCTGTTAGTTGGAGCTTTTGTGGGATTCGGGTTAGGAATACGGAGAGAGGAAGATGGGAGCTAAAGCTGGATTTATACTCGCCCAGCATCTGCGTATGGTCGGTTTTGGTGTCACTGCCGTAGGCTCTGTGCGGGTCCACGGAAGCTTGACGAGCACCCCTGCTACACAGCACGGTTACCCAGAAATCCCCTCTTGTGGTTGGTCAGTTTGTGATGATGTGTTTCTGGATTTTTTATCTTTTAGCTGAATTTGTGACATAACCGCTATTTTTAAAAACAACACACAGTATCTTTAAATCTTTGTTTGCTTCCACAAACTGGTGAAAACGCTGCTCCATGTCGGCCACCGTTGTTGCTGAAGTGAACCATAGAAAGGACTTCACCGTGTGGAGTTTCTCAGCCAATACCAGCCCTACTGCCACCCTCAGACGCTGCGTTTACACCCGGCTTTTCCTTCTGCTGACAACAGTGACCTACTCTGGCATTAATTACCGATGCTCGGCGAGATCTTAGCATATAAACAAAAACCAAAGGTTTCCAAAGAATCAGCTTTTTTCTCCGAGACGATGCCAGATTCAGATTGTTAAGCAAGCACTTGTAATGACTTTGTTTCTGGACAACCTGATGATGTAAGGCTGGAAAGCTATCAGAAACCTTTTAAATAAATATGCTGTGTGCTCTCACATTAGCAGCTAATGCTAAGACTGTGGATTCCCACATTAGCTGCTAACGCTAGCCCGAGGGCTCCATTATGCTGAACAAACAGAATATTTTAATAACAACATTAAGTGATTTCACCACGCACATACATACTCTGAAATAAATCTGATAATGGTAAATATAGACAACAACCTTTCAAATGTTGTGCGTCAGAAGTGCATGTAGATGCCTCAGATCAGTTTATTACAGTAATCTGATTACTCCCAGATATCTGATTTTGATGGCCATGTCAACAGACTCAGTGTTTTATGAAAATAGCTGAGAATGTCTTTAATCTAGAAAAATGTGTTAAATATCTGGAAATGATAAACTGGCAGAATATAGATTAAATGTAAGTAGAAATCAGATTTTGAACAGGCAGTGTTTAAAATTCCTTATGAAAAATGTGGTTGTGTTCAGAGATTTAAAACAAATCCCGTTTATGTGAGTGAAGACGGAAGGATTCAGCAGCATCCTCCATCTGCTGCTGACCGCCAGCCGGTTTATTGTAATCATGTGGATCACCAGTAGTGCCACATGCTGAATGTGTTGGCTTTTAGATTCCTGTCATAATATTTTGATTGAGAGAAAAATCTAAATAAGAATAACATCTTCTGCATGTTTTTACATATTTGTGCAGACAAAGGAAGCTTCTTTTGTGACTTCAGTCATTGTTTCTGTACATTCTTGTTTGTCTTTTTTATTTTTTATTGTATATTAGACTTGATGCTCCCATGTTGAGGTTGCTAAGAATTTGCATGCCTTGGAGTTCTTGTGTCATGCATAGATGATGTTTGATGCTTACAGTGCTCAGTGTTGTGTGGCTTGACAGCAGCCAAGCTGGGTATTGGCTTGCAGACATGAACCTTTAAAGGTAGCCAAGCAGCAAGCCTGCCAGCCAGCAAGTCACTTTCGGTTTGATGGACTGCAGTGTTGCATTATTCATAAGCAACTGGCTTGGATTTGGGATCGTGCTGGAGAGGGTGTTTAGGAAATGCATGTTTTATGCTGCACCTGCAGTCGTGTTCTTCCCAAAATCCAGGACCGTTTCTCAATACTAAGCTTAGAATGTACATTTGGAAGTATAGACTTGACAAGTTTGACTTGGAAGTAGAAACGTTTGAGGATGAAAGGACGCGCGTAAACAACGAGCTTGATACCACAAAGCTGTTGCTGCAGAAAATATTGCACAAAACGTACAAAACATGTACAGAAGTACAGATTCAGGAGTTTGGAGCGTACTTGTGTGGATGCAACCTTGAAATTGGGCCTTGACTGATGAGGTTTCACATGTGCTGACAAGTACGCATGTTGAGAAACAGGAGTCTCGTTGATAATGTAGTCAGTTCATTTCTCGTACATTTATCTGGTCTAACAGCAGAAATCCCAAAGATTTGCGTAAGAATATAAGCAGTGATTCAAGCTTGTCGTGTTTACACAGAATGTTCAGCTTACTGAATGTTATATCTATAAAATAATCATTTAAAAGATCAGGATTCCACAGGGATTTTGTCACATATTGTTTTTAACATTTTTTAAATGTCATTCATACAATGCTGTGCTGCAGATCACTTGAATTTATTCAGATTAATTTTGTTTTCCTTCTTCTGTTAGATGATGGATGGCTGGAGGTTGTCCAGTCTCTGATCCGGGTGATCCCGCTGGATGATCCACTTGGCCCTGCGGTGATCACCCTCCTGCTGGATGAATGTCCTCTCCCAACCAAGGTCTTCCCCCCTAACTCAGAGAATTTCACTTCTAACCTTACAACCAGCCCACACTTACTCTCATGTTTTCAGCTGCAGCCCTAATCAATACCGATCCATGTCATCATCTTATAAATCTTTTTTTAAGTTATTATAGCAGTAAAGACACAACATGAAAAGAAGCCATATTCTCCAGGTTTCAAGCAGCCACAGAGACGTGAAGGTTCCCGCTATGACTTATTTACAAGACACAAAGGATCACAAACAAGATAAAATTAAATACAATAATCTGCCTAATCTAAAAAAACGGGAGCTTAAGAGAATAAAAATAAAATGGCAACCCCCCACGAACCGCAAGTTACCAGGGAATGAACTTTGCTCGAGGACCTGGTGTTTGGATGAGAGGGAGACGAGTAACTGATGCTCATCAGGTCAGGCCTTTACACGCTGTCCGCTGCTCAGCTTTTACCAAGCTGCAGCTCGACACCTGCACGACGTGTATAAAAGATCATTTCTGATAAGAGCGACTTGCTGTGTTCTCCAGCTCTGGCCATTTACCAACCGACTCATCCACCGTTCCCAGGTTGTTCTCATCAAGGACAGCCATGTTAGACAGTTCAGCACGTGGATCTGAGGCCAGAGAAATGGATTAAACTAGCGAGCAACATTTCCAAAGATTTTTAAAATAGAACAGAATATCTTTATTGTCGTTTTAACCAGTACGAGCTTTAAAAGTACCATCGAGTCACAAACTTCATATAAAAAACTGGTATAAAATCTACAAATAAAAGCAGAGACCATCACTCACACACAGGTTCTCTCACTGAAGTCATGCCTTAGAAAACACGTTGCACTTTACATGTGTTGTTTAGTGTTTATGTGGCTGCAGGTGGATAAAAACTGGTTTAGAGTCTGTTCGTCCTGGTTTTTATTGTTCTGTAACGTCTGCCCGACGACGACCGCTCAAACCGAGAGGGTCCAGGATGTGAACTGTCCTTAGTGATAGTCTGCGCGTTATGAGGCTACGGGAGTAGTTCTTCTAGTGTTTGGAGAGGCCAGCCGAGGGTCTGCTGAGCGTTTTGATGACCCTCTGGAGCGCTGCCCTCTGTTAATGTAACCAAAATCAGTAAGGGAGCCCTGGTCAAATAAAAAGAAGATAAGAGGAGACGGCAAACCAGCCACGTCATGGGCTGTATAGTCGGGCTGCTCCCCTAACTCAAAGTCCAAAACCAACCTATAAGACACCAAAACCAAGAACAGGACGGCCGGTGCCCCCTAACTCACCAGCAGAGAAACCAAACAGTTTTGGCGTTGGTGGTGACAGCCAGGACTTTCTCCCCTCTTGGTTTTATACCCCCAGGGTAGTTCGTCCAGCCAATCACAGAAGAGGAAAAGGCCCACCCAGACAGAGGACCGTGTAACAGATATACATTCAGCACACAGACCGGTTGCTTTGCTTCTGTCCCCATGTTTTTAGTTGATTTCATCTACAGAAAGAAAGAAGTGATGAGAACACTAACCTCCAGAGGGTCGTTGTCGTGTATATTTTAATGGATATTCTGCTTATTCATCCCCAGAAAGACCTTTTAGCCTTTACCTCAGCTTTCTTTTTTGCTCCCTTCTTGGCCTTTGCTTTCTAATCTCTTTTCACACGCCTCTTTGTTGGCTTTGAACAAAGCAGGACGGCCCGCTTCCTCGACCAGAGTAATCCCACAGCATGCCATGGCTCTGACCCAAATAAACATGGTCTGATTCTGCTTTCTGCTTTTTACTCGACTTGTATGCAGCATGCTCTTCATATCTCAGCAAAATCACATGTCAAACATTTGGCCAAAGTTTGATGGTTTAGCTCTCTATATTTATTTTTTTAATTGTTTCATAGGAACTTCATACACATGATTGTTCATGAAATTGGTCCATATTGTTGTTTCCAGGATGCTCTCCAGAAGCTCTCTGACATGTTGAGTCTGAGTTCGGCGGTTGCTCGGCAGGATGCTCTCAGCCCTGCTAAACACAGAAACACCACAGCTGTGCTTGGATGCCTGGCGGAGAAACTGGCAGGTACAGTGATCCACATGTGCAGCTTTTACTGGGATTAATAATCTGGTTAAATTAGCTTTGCACAGGTTCTCACAGGGTCAGGAAAACACTTCTTCCCAGACACACTGATGTTAATATTTGTCTTTATGTCACCATCCTTTTTCTTTTCAGTTATTTATGTTGAAGCAATTTTTCCTTCAAGTATTTGGATATCACCTCTATTTAGAATCTGTTTCTCTGATATTATAATACAGATTTTTTTCTCTCCTCGCTTTGTAGGGCCAGCCAGTATAGGATTATTGAGCCCTGGAACCCTGGAGTACCTTCTGGAGAGCCTGGTGAGCAAACACTACCTGGTATTTGGGCGAGGGATGCATCGAACTAGTTGAGATGTGATGATTACATAGTTGGTAGATGACAGCGGTCATTGTCCTGCTGCGGTGATGAGCAACCATGCGCATGCAGCGACCAGCAGTGGGGG
>CM047984.1:35605432-35616239 GCA_026261665.1 Melanotaenia duboulayi
GTTAGCTAAAACTAACTAACGTTAACTAACGCTATCCTTCATGGAAGATCTGAACCTGTAAAACACTACAGAAACATCTAGAAGCCAAACATGGACAGAAAGACGCTGGAAGATTTACCAAAAAAAGAAGAATAAATTAAATGAGCTAAAGGTGCAGAAAATGTCTCAAAATTATAATAAAAGTTCAATAAATAAATAAACAGTTTGATTTAATGTTTTGTTTTTAAAAATCTTAATTAACTATAATTTTCATTAACAGTAAATTTAATTTGAACCTTTTATGGGTTTTTATCATTGCATCATTTTATTGATCAAACTTTTTCCATCAGTTTTTTAAACCTCTTTTATTGTGTAGTTAAGAAGATATTTAGTAGATTCTGTGTTTATAAGCCTGACTTGAGCTTTTAAATGTGCTCTTGTAGGAGCCTGATTAAACCCCATTAACTATTAGCCTACAGGGCCTCTTGTATGTGCACTTTCACATACATGTGATATATAAATGTCTTTGTGAAGATCTGGTTGTAAAATGTCATATTTTTTAGATATTTTCTATCATGTCATATTTTATAAGGTTTTAGCTGTTAAACTGGAAGTTGGTTTAGTTATTGAATACAAATGAAACCAATACAGTGTTAAAAATTTGAATGGGCCCCCGAATAGTTTGTACTGGAAAAGTTGGGCGCAGCGTAAACAAGACTAAGAAGCTCTGATTCAAATGAAGTACAAGCCACTAGCAACAAGAGTAAAGCTGTGGTGTCTCACCAGCCCGTTGGGCATGGTCTGTTGGTTATGGTTGAGGTACATGAAGTGCTCGTTGTATCCTGTCGCTGTATAAACTCTCAGTCTGGGCAACACAGTGAACAGGAAGCATCTGGAGTCACCTGCATACACACAAATATACAAATCATGAAGGTCTGAGAGAAAAGTCAAATCCCCAGTATTCAAAGAAGAGGGATTACTTCCTCAATGTGTCGTTTTATCAGTGTTTTATGGGTCTACTGACACACCAGCAGAACAGATGCACACTGCATCATGGCTAGCTTCTAGCTGCAAGGCACCGGTTCCCATCATAGCATTTCATGAGACTTGTTGAGTTACTTAAGTTTGTGTACAAATTAAACATGCAGCAGCATTTCTAAGAATGACATTATACACGAAGGCTGAATAGAGAAAAATCTAAACCCTGAGACTTTTCCTCATAGCTGGCATAAGGCAGACCTACAAGCTGTTCAGGCTCATATAAAAGTCCTTTAATAAATCTCCCTTAACAAGAAAAGCTTTAACCCAGCAGGATGGTCGCTGACGTTTACAGCTTTATTCAGACTGCTCTTATTATTCATCTCAACCCATCTACATCAATTTTTGCAAAATAAATAATAAAACCATCCTTCTGTGTAATGAAGTGTTTCAATCCCCAAATAACATTACTGCAGCGCCACCTGGTGACACCAGAGGGGAAAGGATCATTGCATACTTTGTGATAACTGTCGTAATAATACGTAGATTGTAAATGTGCACATTATGAAGTCCTTCTGGGCTTTTTCTGCACATTTATCACAGTGAGTCCTACAAATATTAAAAGGGAGGCCAGATGGAGCTGGTCTCTTCTCTCACCTTGAAACTGAGGTTTTATTTCCCAAGCGTGCGAAGCAAAGCCTCCAAAAACATGTCCCTTAGTGTCTTTAATGAGCAGCAGGGTGGGGCCATGCTTAGTTAGGCCACTCAACATCTTGGTGAAACTCTCTCCATGCAGTTCTGTGGAAAACACGAGCCTCCAGGGGGCGCTGTAGCTGTCTGGCAACTGGAGAGGGAAACGGCGAGGGAAGAACATGAGCAACGTGATGTGTATGAAGGACTGAAACAAGACATAAATCAGTTTCTGTTTAGGACTGATTGCCATTAAGCCACAACCTTAAAAGAATAGTAAAGGTGCTAAAACAGGTGTGCAAACTAGAGAAGGTTAAAGAGCTTTGGACCAGCAAAAAAACTAATATGAACAAAACTACAGAAATAATTTTATAACATAAACAAACTAAATAAATAATATAAACAAGTGAAGTTCATGAGCCGGCGCCAGCAGAACTGCTTCCAGATTAATGAGAGGAAAAAGCGAAACCATGGAAGTGGTGGTGATTTGTGATCTGTGTTCATCAGTGTAGTAACATGTAACAGTCTACATGTGCAAACATCCTTTATTTCTTTCTTTGTAATAATAATATGCACATCTTTATACAAGGCCTCATCAGACAGAATCTCTTCAATTACTGTGATGAAATTATTTTTATTTCTTCAAATTTTCTGACAGAGAATTGTGAGTTATGAGCTGTACGCTCTAATCATCACCATGAAAAGAAAAACTATACGTCCCGGATTGATACGAAAATCAACTTTAGGGGATATTCTTATTTATTGAGCTGCAGCTGTAGAAGCGGCCGTCTGGGACTCTCATACATCATCAATACTAAACGAAACAAAGAAAAAGGAACAAATTTCCCTCCAGGAAGGTCCCAGAGCCTGAAAATACTTTCCTAGTGCCGACTATGACAGTGATTGGTAGCTGTTTGGTACCGGCTGCACCATCATTGTGGAAGACAAACAAAGTCTCCGAACCCACCAGAGAAGTCAGGAATGTGCAAACAGAAGCAGAAAATCCCTGTGATGAGTCCTTATTATCCTGTCTTGTCCTGTCTCTTTCTTCCTCTGTGATGTCTTCTTGCCTTTCTTTGCTGAATCAGCCACGGTGCGCGCTCAGGATGGCTAATTTGTTTATAGCTGCTTGCTAGCGTGTGGCGTGCTGCGTAAAGAGAAACTCTGCTGTAACGTCATGCAGCCTTCCAGAAGAAAAAGTAGTGACGTGGTTTCTCATCTTCAGGACGCTGCTGGAAAGAGACGACTCCACAAACCAGTCCGGAACAAGGGGTTTCGAGGTCGGAAAGTTACGTCATGTGTCTTTAAAACTTTGGAAAATGTGAAAATGACAAAAACTCTGGACAAACCAAATATAGCATTACTGACCTGTGGGGCCAGAAACATGACAGTGGGAAGGTCGAGCAGACTCCTCAATTCTTTCCATGGTGTCTCCTTGCAGGGGGGCAGCAGAATCGGAGGCGGTCGGCTACTCAGATCAACATTTAGGCCCTCAGATACCAGCATCTCTAAGTACAGTGAAACCTGGGAGTTTCTAAAGATCCAGTCCTCCAAACAAGAGACATCACAACTTCCCTGATCTGGAGAAGAAACGGGATGAGGTGTCAACTGTCACAATATCTTACTGTCAGCGTGTCCAAAACCCTAAAATTCAGAAGTTTACCTGAGGGTCTGAGCTCAGAACAAATCTGCTCTGCCAGTATTTTAACACCAAGGGAGCCATCGGCCATTTTCTCAGGCTTCCAGCCCTGCAGGCGCCCCCGCTGGGCCAGAATATTAACTACAGCAGAAATCAGGTCTTGTAGGAACTGGGAAGACACGGAAAAAGCTAGAAGTAGACCACAAGCACAGAAAGCTGTTTACCTGCAGCATCGACTCACCTCTGCCACCTGATCACACGTGACAGCGGCTGCTGGCCCTGCTGCATTGTGGGACATGGCCATGACAAGCGGAGCCCGCTCCTCTGCGGTGCCTCGAAGGGTGTCTGCAAGAAAGACCATCAGTTGCTCCTGACTTACTCCAGAGGTAGGGGGTTTGCTGGTCTTCCCAGACCCTGCAAGTCCGGGATCGATGCCACACATGCACCCGTAGACTCTCTTCACCATGGAGTCTGAGGCCAAGCTGGCCATGGAGGACTGGGGGAAACAAAAGGAAGCACAAAAAGAGTAAGGCTCTGTGGAACGACGCAGCTGGAAACGAGGCTTGTTTCTGTGTGTGAACATCGAAGAACTACACAGAGAAATGACTGCAAACCCGGCCCCACCTCTGCTCCACCTTCACGCTCAGCACCGGTACCTCACAAGGTCGTGTACTGGGGCGGCAGTGGCTCAGGCGGTAGAGCAGGTCGTCCAATGATCGGAAGGTCGGCGGTTCGATTCCCACTCCCGCTCTCGCATCGCTGGTGGATGAATGGTCGGAGAGGCCGTAGGCGCGGACTGGCAGCCACGTTTCCGTCAGCCTGCCCCAGGATAGCTGTGGCTCCACGTAGCTTACCACCAGGTACGAGTGAGGGGTGGATGAATAACGGATTCACAATGTAAAGCGCTTTGGGTGCCGTGAAAAGCGCTAAATAAATCTAATCCATTCATATTATTATTACTGAGCCCCCTCCCCTCTACACATGCAACGGCCCATCTGTCAAACACCATCAGAAAGGCTGCAGATGACGCCACCGTGGTCGGGCTCATCTCAGGGGACGATGACTACAGAGATGAGGTCAGCGTGGCGTTCAGAGACAATCTCCCACTCAACACTACAAACTAAAGAAATCATCCAGGAAGGGCAGAGCGGATCCGGCCCGCTACACTGCTTGGAAAGGGTCTTGGATGACCTCTGCTGGACCGCCAACACCATTTCCTGAGGGTGCTCAGGAGGAACAACCTGGAGGAGGAGCTGCTGGTGGCATCATTGAAGACGCCTCTCACCCCAGTTACCCTCGGGAGGCGCTACAGGCCACACAGAGCCCAAGTAGTAGACTAAGAGAGTTTCTTTCCCAGGACCAGAACCACATTAAACTATTCCAAATCACACCGATAAAAACTGCTGAAAACCTGCAATAAAGCTGTAATAACTGTGTAAGTCTACGGTTACTCTCCCCATCTGCACTATTTACTCTTTGCAGTCTGTGTACTTGCTCTACTCTGTTGTATTTCTATACTTTTTACACTCATATTTCTGGTTATGATATTTATTTAATATCTTGTACATTTTAAGATACACAGTTTTGAGGAGCAGCTGCTCAGACTTCATTGTTACAACAATGAAAACAGCGATTGTGCGTGTGAGGTGCACGTCTGCAGGAGAAGCCATGACCGTCGCACCTGAAGCATCTCCAGCGTGAGAGTTTTTCCTGCTGCACCAGCCTGGAGCTTACTGAAGACCCCCTCCACCACGGGGCGCTCCTCGGGCCGGAAGCGGGCCAGACGCTTCTGCACCCCCACGCTGTCCGTGTTACCCATGATGCTCTGCAGTCAAACATTAAAAACAAGCAACACAGAATCATTAAGAGAAAGGCCCGAACTTACGATGCTGTCTGGAAGTCTTCTGACTCAGCTTCAACATAATTCTCTGTTTGTCCACAGATTTCTTTCTGGATGCCAAGAAATGGTCAAATAAGTCATAAATCTGTAAGTCTGGACACGCTGTGCTGCAGGGAAGTCTATCAGTGCCAACTAACGCTTCACTAAACTAATGTCTGTGCAGCATCTTTTCCAGAGACGTGTGGACATCCAAACTATTTTAAATTCTTTACTGTAGGGTTGGAGCTTTGCTTTATGAAGGTTTTTTACAGTTTACTGCAGGTGTCTCTGACATTACCCTAAACCAGTGACCCTCAATCCTGGACCCCCAGGACACCTGTCCTGTATGTTTAAGGTTAGGTTAGGTTAGGTTAGGTTTAGGCATCAGCAGATTTACAAAGAACTTGATGTTCAGTTAACCTGAATCCGGTGTGCCAGGCAGGAGCCTCCAGGCCCAGGATTGAGAAACATTGCCCTAAACTAATCCCAAATCTACTACAGGGATCCTCAGTCCTGGTCCTCGAGGGCCGGTGCCCTGCAGGTTTTAGAGGTTTTCTGCTTGCAACACACCTGACTTCACATCAACGGGTGATTAGCAGATTTGTGCAGAGCTGTCATCAAACTGCACAAGTCTGAATCAGGTTTGCTGCAGCAGGAAAACTCCTAAAACCTGCAGGACCCCAGCCCTGGAGGACCAGGATCTACTCCATCATGTGACGGATGTTGAAAGTGGCCAGGCAGACTTCCTGTTATAAACCTTCATTCTGACTCCACATGAATCAGCCCTTTAATGTCTAAAATGGATATAAAATGAATGATGTAACAGTTCCTTCCACCCAGGTTGGTCTGTTATCTCTTAAAATGAAGCAACCACAGCTTCACCAGTGTGGACACCATTCATGAGAACCAGAGGTCGCTGAAGTGGGATCAGTTTTATTTATGTCTTCATGTGTTTCCTTAGAATAACTAGTTAATCCAACTTAACTACATACATGCCCTTAATAACACTTTTAGCTTATTTTAAACCTACTAAGTCATAACCAGCCTCTACTGCTGGTTTGTTGCAGGTCTGAAGGTCTCTAGAATCCTCTAAGACTATTTCTTACCGGTTTTAAAGAAGTCTTCCGAACAGGGGCGCGTGCTTCAAAACAGCAGGTTAATCTATTATCAGGAAAATAAATTGTTAGCTCGTGATCTAAATGTATGCTGGAGAACAAGGTGGGGTAAGCTAACGCTAGGCAGCAAAACAAAGGAGCGTTTCCTCCCCCAACAACATGGAAAACGTTGGGTGTAGAAAAATATGACATGCGCAGTGGTCCTCACAAACGCACGCGTCTGAAGTCCCGCAAACCTACGAGCTGCGGCCCAGGACTTCCTCCCGCATCTAGAGACGGTTAATGGAGCTGATAAGTGGAGCGCTGAGAAAGATACCGATGGCAGCCAATCACAGGAGCCCACTGCCACATGCTGCGTTGTGATTGGTCCTGATGTCAGGAGGCGGGACGTCAGCAGAGGCGCGTTCACACGTACAAACAATCGATGCTGTGATAACATCCATCCAGCAACAAGAAGTATTTGGTTACAGGTACAAACATATTAAAATAGAAGAGCACTAAAGTAACATGAATGACGACAAAGAGACACAATGACACCAAAAAGGTAAACACTGACACCTCATAAAAGAAATAACAAGGAGTTACAACAAAGAAAATTATGCCAAAACACCCACAAAATAAGACAGAACGGCACTGAAGAAAACACAGGAAAAGATTTCCTTACTTGTTAATCTTTTTTACATTTAACTCTACTTCACATATGAAAAAGTTGTACAAATGTTAAAACAGCATAATTAATAACATGATTATTTACTTACCTGCCATTTTATTGTACTTATTTTATTCTATTTTAGTTTGTACATTGTTTTTCCTCATTTTTATTTTTTCCACACATCCTTTTATAAAGTGATATTCTTCTTTTTTTATTCTTCACACTCACTCGCTCTTACCGTTGATGTGTTGTCCATAGATTTCTATCTTTTTTTAGATCAAAGTTAAAATGCGGAGGTTTTTTTTACCAGTAAATTCCAGCATTTATTTTGCACACGACAGAGGCCTCAGAACCAGATTGTAGAGGGAGGAAGGAGTTGCGGGTGCAAAGTCCAGTTCTTTCTTTTACCAGTAGAGGGTGCACACGAGTCACTGGCGAAAGAAAGAAAGTGGTGAAGCAGCAGGCAGCTGAAAAACGCCTTTTAAGGGCATGAGATTTGGAGTGGGTGCATGCTGAAATGGGTGTGTTGCATTGTAATGAGGTCCTGCAGGACAGAAGACGCTGCTGAACATGAAGGTGACGCGCTGCCATCTGCCCACATAAACCAAACAGGATATGATGATGATTCAGGGAGGGTAACATTGAAAGGGACTCCAGGCACGTCTGAAGTCAGTCAGCTCATTAGTTCTGGTAAAACTAAGAGAAGTCATACAGTACAGATGTTGTCTCTCTTCACACCCACCCAAAATAAAAAGTGTGCACAAGGTTTTTATGAACCAGGGTTTATTCCAAAGCAGAAGAAATGAATACATTACATCTATATATCTTTTAAAATGATAAAAAATAAAGAGGAAAGTAAACACAATATGATCGATTTATTTAAAAGAAAAAGAAGCCAGTTTGATGTTTGATTTTAGATGAAAGGACCTGTGAAATGAACTGTGTTTCTAGGTGGGATCCCAAGTTGTTGCATACAGAAACACCTGCAAACCAGGCACAGCTGCACGGGTGCAACAGCCCCACTAAATGTTATAAAATGTGCTGCTGTTACCAACTGTGGAACAAGAATATTTATTTAAATACCTGCAACTTGTCAGGTAACAGACACTGAGACTTGATTACTGAGACTTGATTTCGGGTTTATTTGATGATAAACTCAGTAAATGGAATATTTCTTCGGTCATTCCACTTCCTAGCCTGCAGAGTTCAGATCAATAAACACACATGGGAACGACGTACGGCTCCGTCCTGCTGCAGCGTGCAGTCTCAGCTGGGGCGGCGCGTCCAACTGGAAGGAAACTCAGGGCCCGGTCTAGAACATGCTGGGTCCATCACATAGCCCTTCTGGCCTGGGAATTCCTCAGGATTCCTCTGGATGTGCCAGAGAGCCGAATTTGCCTGGTTGGACCTGCTCCTCTGTGACCCATCAGAAAATGGATGGATGGAGTTGGTGCAGCTCTTTCTGTTAATGCATTAATAATGTCATTACATTTTTCCTAAAGAAGCTAAGAAGCATAACTAGTTACAACACAGCTGGAGGATTACGTTGTTCCTGCTGCTTCACACTTCTTTAAAGGTGTCTTTAAATACTATTATAGTACAAATTTACAGTGAGGACAAAAAGATGCAGGAAGGCAACCCACATTCCCAAAAAGCCTGCTCGGACTGGCCTGGTCAGGCTCTGCCCACCACTTCAGCTCTGAAAAACCCCGGGGTGCCATACGTGTGATCAACACGATCAACATGTCAAATCTGTCGGAATGATGCAGTAAATCCCGTCAACTCAGAAAAATCATTTAACTTTTCATCCAGAATGGAGGATACAGGAGAGCAAAGGGGAGGCCGGTCGTGTTTCTCATTGTTAATGTAGCTCATGTCTGCTTTTACATGCTGGTCACTACTTTCACAGCCTTTAATTTCAACTTTTTGTTGCCATGTTCTTTCAAGAAGTACCGTTTTACTACATAAAAATCCTTTAAAAAGAGCATCTGCATATAAGTAACTAAACTTTGGGCTTAAGAACCTCTGAGTTTGATAACTCCAGTTAGCATGCTGAGTCTTCTCATGCCATTTCAAGCAGGTACAGACAATACCAGCAACATGCACAGTTCACTAATATATTCTGGTGTATTTGCACACATTCCAATAAAGAAGAGAGACTTAGCTTGATTGCTATCTCTGGCAGTCGCTGTGTTCACCTGTCTGAACGGATTCAGCCGTCAACAAGTTGAGGCCTGAGAAGTGTTACTTCTTCTTTTCTCTTCCCTGTGCCCGCCCCCACCTCTTCGCTGCATCCCTATATGGTAAAAGTCTAAATGCTGAGTGGCGGCACAGGAAATCCACCATCTGAATGGCAAAAAAGAGAAGAAACCACAAACCATATACTCTTCGATAGACGAGCTGTCATCATCTGAGGTTGAACTGCAGCTACATTCATTTTTCTCTGCTCTCTGTGCAGCGGCATCAGGACCTCATGACATTTCATTCTTTTTAGTGTTTTGTTGGTGGAACTAAATGTTTCCCAAACAGCCCTCTCGCTTGCCTCAGTGCTTTGCATGTGTGCGCCACAGCATTTGAATGAGTCTGAGCTTCTTCTTGGTTTCTTACAGAAAACCTGCTGCTTCCTGCATGTGCTGAAATGCACCTCAGACTGCAGAGCAGGATCATCTCAGCAGCCTTAAAAATACCATGAACACAAGTCCTTCCATTAGCAGAATGCTGGCAGGCTGCAGTTACGTTCAGCTTCCTCATTCTGCTCTCTGACATGTGGGTGCTGGAACTTGCAGTCTGCTTGGTGTTTGACTGTAAAGGAAAAAAGCGTCATGGCCCAGAGGGAGAGGAACTCATGTCTCTGAGAAGTAAATTGTTTCATAGTTCAGAACAAATTTAAAATCCTCACACAGCAAACTGAAGCATTTCAAACCACATGGTATGCTGATGTTCATACATAAACAGATACCTGCAGAATAATACACAGATTTTAAATACCAGATGTTTTCTGGCTCTGGGTGGGTGTGGAGAGGAAGACGACTCAAAAGTTTCTTCTTGTCTCTGGGAATTTCACCCTCATTAGCTTTTTAAAATGTTTCTGCATTTAGACCAGGGGACAGAGAAAGTCCTGGTCCAGACATCTGTTTTCTACGGAAGCTGAGAGGGGCCAGGCTCCACTGTAAGATAACCAGTTAATTTTCACGTTATATCCAGATAACGAGGATCGATCCTCATGATAACTGGACCATTTGTCTCTTTACCTCGAGATAACGAAGTTTGTTTTCTGGAGAAAACGACACGATTAGGTTGGACTGAAAAGTTAGTGGTTTCTGTGTTACAGCTGATTTCATAGACCCAGACAGACCCATGACAGCTGGGGGGGGTTAAGTCATGGCATGTTTGTAAATCTGTGAATGAGTGATTGTAAAACTTAATAAATACGTCACAATTTCAGCCTTTGTCAGACTGGACGAAGGTAAAGTCGGATGTATTGATCAGTGATGGATGATCCTCCATCTGGCGTCTGGTGTTGCATCCGTTGCTGGCTTGACTGTACCAAGGAATCCCAGTACAGAAGGGAATTAGGACATTAGACAAGACTCAGTTAGTTTATGAACAACACACAGATCTCATTTAATCAGTCACACGGATGAAGCTGCAACTTCCAGATCAGAGCCTGATTTCTGTCGGCGGGATGGTGCTGATTTATAGAAACACTGCAGAAACTAGGCTTGAAATCAATGAGCTTTACAGGACGCAGCCCCTCTCATAAAGAGCAGAAAGACTGTTGACCTTTCTTTATAACGTCTTCAGTCCTGTCACTGATCCATGCAGAGTTACAGTTTAATTAAAATGAGCCGAGGCAGCAGATGTCCACAGTCATT
>CM047984.1:35627349-35643229 GCA_026261665.1 Melanotaenia duboulayi
CTTTATAAATGAGCACCCTGGTCTGGGGGGTTCTTGTTTATTTGTTTAGTTATTTGTTTGTTTGTTTGGATCCCCATTAGCTTCCACAACAGTGGTTGCTAATCTTTCTGGGGTCCAAAATCAGTATACAAAATTACAATTTACTAAAAGCATATATAAAATCAGTCAAAGACAGTAAAAGACAGCAATAAGACACATTTAAACTAAAAAGGGCTTGCAATGGACCATTTGAATCTATGGCTATAGTACTTCAATATCATTACACATTATATCATTTCTTGGGAAGACTGCCATGTTTTCTTTAATAAACAGTGCTATACCCCCTCCATATCTGTACAGGTTGTAGCCAGTAACTGCTAGTACAGAGTCATCAAACTGTTGTCCAAATGTGCAAGGACATGAATGTTTTCTATTTGACAGATTCTAGTTATTTCGTCAACCTTATTTCTTAGGATGCATAAGTGGGCCAGGACTTTTAGAAAAAGATTTAATTATCTTGTTTGAGTTCATAACTGAAGTCTCAATAGTAGAACACACATGTAAAACATCCTTCTAAAATTCTGTTATTCATTTTTTGTATGTTGATCTTTCGGCCCAGTGGCCAGCTTGTCGTACCTCCGCCCGGCTCTTTCTCTCTTTCAGCTTTGGCCAGAGTTCATTTCTTCCCAGCTGCACTGCCTCAGAGAAGTCTTCGTTTACRTAGATATTAGTCCYCTTCAGCTBTTYGACAGAAGAGAGGATGCTTTTGATTCACCAGGATTTTTCCTGCTCTTCCYCCTCCTGGTGCTGACCGATCCTCTGGACACKCTCCATCTCAATCTTGGCACCGTCAAGTTCAAGATTATTGGAGAACATTTGTTTAACCTTATGCTCCAGTTCATTCCCTTTTCCTAACCCTAACCCTGACCCGAACCCTAACCCGGGATCCCATCAATAATAATATTTTCCTTCTGTGCTGGTTTTCAGCGTAATCCAACTTCGTGTGCATTGCATTAATATCCTGTTTGGACTTCATTATGCTACTTTCAGAAGATTTTATTTTGGCTTTATTTTCCTTGTGCCCTGTTCTCATCTCGTCCATTTTATTTGGTGTAAACTCCAGGCTTGTCTTCAATTCTTGTACATCTTTCATAACCCCATCCAGCCTCTTATAGTTCCATCAATCATCACTTGACTGAAACATTTAAAGTGTTCTTGCTGCAGATTCATCATTTCCTTGTAGAAATCTTTTTGCTGCTCCATCATATGTGTGTGTACAGCCATGGTGACGCAGACTCATCCTCACAAGGTGCAGCTTTTTAGGAGGCATGATATTCTTACCACGATGAACCAGTGGTGGATTTTGGAGGTAGATGTTAGAAGAAGAAAAGATTAGATGTTCCTATTCCAGTCAAGGCCTTTTGGCCTGGACGCCTCTTGACTTTGTTTCCTACCAAAAGTCTTATGAAGCAGTGACATAATCCACAACTGACATTGGAAATGAAGCTCAACTGTAGCGTAATTCAAAAGCTAGCTCGTCTTCTATCTTAACAAAAGGATTGCGATTATATTTGATGGATTCTGAGAAGATTCAGGCCAGCCAAAATGCTCAGAGACATTTCATGGCAGCCATTTTGTGAACTAAAAAGGAGACACCCCATGGACCCAAAATATCGTTCCAAGCCAGACGTTTATTTTTATATAGAGTTGTTCAGGTACAATATGTGTATGTGTGTGTGTGTGTGTGTGTGTGTGTGTGTGTGTGTGTGTGTGTGTGTGTGTGTGTGTGTGTGTGTGTGAAAGTAGAATACGTCTAACTTTGTTGTGTAAAGGCTTGTTTTTAAACTGTTTTTCTTACGTGAAGCACTTTGTGTTGCTTTTGCATGAAAAGTGTTTTGTAATAAATTTGAAATTTGAAAATCAAGAAATCAAAAAAGAAATTAGTTTCCAGTGAAGTAACGTTCTAAATTTCTTCTCATTCTTTCAAATGAAACGATCTGTTTAATTCTTCAAGCTGACAGAAAATTAAAAAATGAGTTTATTGGTAAATCTTGAATTAGATCATTAACACACCTTCACACACCTGTCTCTTAACTCCCATGCAATCTTAAATGACATTTTAATTCCCCTCACAGTCTGAAGCCACAGAGCTCTGTGCAGCCCAACCATCAGCTGCCATCAAGGCTGCCGCCAGCCAACACAGCAGAGTCGTGCACGCACACCATTAATCTGATCACTGGCAGCTGGACCGGGACCACCTGACATGCTGGGAACCATCGACGGACCTGATGCAGACCAGCCGCCGTCAGTCAGAGACAAGAACTGGCTCAGTTAGGCCTCTTTATTGGAAATCAATATCCTGTATAGACATGATGGCTGAACGCGCGTGATTAGGGTTTAATTTATTAGCATGTTCTGTTTAATTACTGCTAATTTCTGCCATTAACACAAGTCAGCGTTGTTTAAGAAGAAAGCATTAATTATGTTTCATAACTTATTGATCGGCTCATTTCTGATTGAGGACGTTCATGTAAAACTTACACAAACTCCAACAAAAGAGTTTTTAGAATCATCTGCAGCATCTACATCAAAGCCATCATTATTTCAGCTTCAGCTTCCTGATTTAGTGGATTACTCTGTTTTATTAATGATACATGAAGCACATATATTATCATCAAATATACAGAAACGACTAGAAAGAGCAGATATAATTTACAAGGAACAGAAGCAGCACGTAGCCTGTAAACCAGCAGGATGGCAAAATAAAATGGACAAAGCCGCTAAAAAATTCATCTTCACAAAGCAGGTTAAAGCTTATTTATGAATAAATATTTGTGTTAATGGTTCTTCTGTTGTGGTCAGCACCCCTGAGTTATCCTGTGCGGGGGGGTCTTCGTCCGTTTAGGTGTGTGTGCGTGTGTGTGTGTAGGTGTGTGTGTGTGATTTCTGGTGTTTTATGTAAAGCACTTTGTGCTGCTGTTACACATGAAAAGTGCTTTATAAATAAAGTTTGATTTGACTGATTTTAAAAAGAAACAACCTGAGTTCAGCCGAAACGTAACTTTACATGAGTCCAGATTTAATAAGTGATATAAAACCTCTGAAGCACTAAAACGTCACGTCATTCACTTATTCTTTTAATTCTGGAGTTCTTCCTTCATTCTAACAACCTCGTTTCCTTCACGCTACACACACCATCACATCCTGCAGACTGGCCGTTCAAGGGTTTCCCCTTAAAAATTTAAATAATTTTTATCCTATTTGTGTTATTGAATTAGCAAACCTAAACCTCACTGTAAAAGTGTCTAAACCTGCCCACTAAATGCTTGAAATGGATTCATTCCTGGGTTTACAATAGAAACATGTCAAAGACAAGTTAGCCCAGTAGATTCATGAGGTCTTCTGTTTCCTCTGTCCCACACTCCTCTTTTAAAAGAACCTGCACAGCACATTAACCCAGCACTGTTGCTCCATGTTGCACCCTCTACTCTTCGTAGCAGACTTACCTGTAATATGGAAACCTGAGCAAAGGTTTGGTTAGGGTGAGGCCGAGTTAATGAGTTATAAATACCGCCTGTCGTGATCAAATAAAACCTTTGGCTTTGCTGTGTTTGTGAATTTACATTTAGAAAGTCCTCACATTACAATGGTTAAATTAACATTTATAAAGTTAAGTTATCCAGCTGATTGTTTAAACAGTGGTTAAAATAAGGAAACGTCTATGCTTGACATAACTAGCATCAAGCAAAGGTTAACATGAGTAAACAGAGTTTAAAAAGCCTCTACTTAGCTTAAGTAAAGTAAATGGTAAAAAGAAGAAGCAGTAGAAGGACGGCGAGCAGCCGGCCGACCCTTTCAAAGACCTCCAGCTGGAATTAGTCGTTCATCTGGCTTTATAATCAAAAGGTGCATCGAAATGATTCAAGATCATGTTTTTCTTGTTTAAAGGTGGAGAAGTTGTGAGTTAAAGGGCCAGATTTTCAGGTGGGCTGTTCGGTTTATCCAGGACCTTTGTCACCAGCTCCAGAGGAAAATAACTTGAATTCTGCACATTTCCCGATGCTGGCTTTCCCACAGGCTCCATTTACGCCGAGAAATTAGCAAAGGACAGAAATGTTTCTGGAACAAACACCTTAAAGAAGTGGATCCAGTTTCCAGACTTTCCTGCTGCAGGAAGGAGATTAAACCACGAATGAAGACTCATTCTGATGTTGGACCTGACTGGTCTCTGTCGTCGAGGACAGACCCATCTTCGTTCAGAGAACTGATCCAGCTCCAGCAGACTCCAGTCTTGTGGGTCCCGTTGTTGTGTAGACACGTGAACTCTGGTTTGGTCTTTTCTTTTAAATAGAACAAGATATTTTTAGGAGTTGAAAGGTTTTGGGGCTCTTGGTGGTAAAAACGGCTCTTTTATGGGAGCAGGCTGCAGAGCGCTGGTCTGGGAGAACCTGGTCTGGGAGAACATGGGTGGGACCTGCTCTCTCGGGTACCAGCCAGTTTTTCTCTCGTGCGAACAGCTGAAACAGAAATGTGATTTTACTGCTTTCTGATGACGACTTGAAAACTGAACTTTTTCTACTTGCAGCTTGAAAATAAAGAGCAAACTGAGCAGCTAAAAGGAAACTAATGAAAACTTCTTACATATAACTGCTGGTTTATATTATTAACACGCAGATATTTTTACATTAGCTGGAAAAAGCGAGAAACTATTGATGCTAAATGAGCAGGAAGGAGAATAAAATGCCCATCGGGGCCACAGTTAACGTTGTACAGGCAAATTAATTAGTCAGATTCATTTTGCTGTTGCGGTGAATTCTGACCTTCAGACACAAAAAAGACACTTTGAGGTTTTGGAAAAACAAAACGTCCACTTTTATTCTGAAACCACTGACCGTGTGCCCGTTCTGCTTTCTGCCTTTTTTTACACAATTTTCTGGAAATGTTTTTCACCAAGATAACAATATCTTTTAAAAAAAAAACATCAGGTAAAACTCTTCAGAGAAAATAAAATTTATCTCAAAAACAAAAACACACAAACAACAAAAGTACAAGAGAAAAAAACCTAATTTATTTTCTTTTTGTTGGGGGAAGGGAGGGTTGAAACTACATAAAAAGAGATGCTACAACTGAGAAATGGCTCCTCCTGGGTTGTGATGATGAGCCTGAACCCTCATCCTGTGCCATGTTCAAAAGGACAGCCAATCACAGTGTAGTGTCCACAAGCTCCCATGATGCCCCTCTCTCCATGGGAGACTAAGGCAGGCAAACACAACAGGTTACAGTGTGAATGTAGACGTGTAGAAAGTGAGATGAGACACCAGAAGAAAAGACCTCCATTCTCCTGCATTCTTAAGGTTCTGTGGATCAATCAATCCTTGTGTGTTTGAGGCAAATTATTCTTCCTCCTTCATCTAACCAGCTCTGAGCTGCTGACGCTGAATGATTCCAGCAGAAGCTGGTGGGATAAAAAGGATCCACATCCCAGCAGGAAGACGTGCAGCTGTAATCCAAACACAGCCGTCTGGCTGGAGATGAAGAGGCGGATAAATGTGCACTCAGGTCTAAAATCGAGTCACCAACCATCATCAAGGATGCAGCCAGAAAAAGGAGATCTTTCCCCCCCGGAGGTTCAGCGTGTTCTGACTGAGCATGTTCTGGTGCCAAACACATGCCTGCAGGCGAAGGGGACATTTCAAAATGAGGTCTAACTACATCCGGTCTCAGGAATCCTGAAGTGAAACCCTTCGGTTTTCTGAACGAACAGTGCTGCAGCCTTGAAGGCGACTTCAATTTGTTCTGTGGGCGGAGCTGAGATGAAGACAGTGAGATGATAACTCACAGCACAGTAGAACCAACCACAGGCTAACTGGGGAGAGGGCCAGAAAGGAGAGAAGTCTGTCTTTGAGGGCACTTAGAAACTGGCTTTTAATGATGCCTCCGTGAGGACCACAAAGTCTTCATTCAGGGTTTTACCAGAACCACTCTAGCACCCATTGTCTGCTAGATCTAGTCCTTAAAGGAAAAGCAGCTAATTTACAGGACAAAACCGGATATTTTAGCCACTTCAAACTTGTTCTGCAAAGTCAGTAAGCTTCGCTTAACAAAGACTAAAGATAAGCCTTAACCTCGTTCGTGTTTATGGATTCATTTTATATTTAAACCAAAGTTTGAAAGCGCTTCTGAATCATTTTAACACATCTGCTCATGTACAAAACAACATGTAAATTAAGGATAGTGATTTATGATCCAGGTGAGCTTCGTCACCTTGGCTCCTGTCTTTGTGCTAAGCTACGCTAAGCTAACCAGCTGCTGGCTAACAAAGATGTAAAAACAATCCTAATCTTCTCAGGGGAAAGAAAGAAGCGAACTCTTCGTTCAACAGTTTTGTTGAGTCTTTGTGTGGCTGCCAGCTGTGGGTTGCCCCCGTCAACCTTTTAATCCTCCTACACAAACTCATACAGGAAATAATCTGGTCTCTCAGTCAGACAAGCCACCGTGATCCAAGCAGAAGGCAAAACGACTTGTTTGGACTCTCTAGGATGTTCCTCCTCTCATCTAAGAGGACTAAGAATTCAGGAGTTGAAAAGAAAATTGAGTCCAGTCTCCGTCTACTTTTAGGATGAGACCAGATGCAGACCTGCACAACCTCTGGTCTGAATAAAGCAGCTTCAAAAGGCCCATGAACTGGTGAAAAACAGACCTCTCCGTCCCACCTCGCCCTCTCCCCAAGAGGTAGCAGCTCTGCCTCAACCCCCCCCTCCCCTGACCCAGTTGCTCCCAGTGGACCGTGGTACGTCTCTACTCGGCCTGAGCATCGTAGTTGGCTCCGCCGGCCTTCTTCAGCTCTTTACGGATGTAGTCCTCGTCCAGTTCCCGCGGGTCGCTGACCATGAACTCCTTGGCAAAATTCTGCAAAGACAAGATGCGTGTTGAAGGAAAGGGGGGGGGGTAGTTCATTAACATGAGAACCAAAGCAAACACATTCATGCTTTTATCGCAACCGATGCCATTTATTTGATGTTATATTATAAACACGTGTATGTCTGGTGTGTGAAATCACGCAGGCGGGTTTAAGCCGAACCTGCACAACGTCTTTGACCAGCGTCTTGTCGGTGCTGATCTTGGCGCGCTGCAGCCCGCTGACGTTCTCGCCGATCCAGGTGATGAGGGTGAACTTGGCTCGCTTGCTCAGGGCATCTCCCGTCGTGATGCGGACGAAGCCGAACAGACGAGCGTCGTCTGAGGAAGACAGAATGAGACCTGATGATGATGATGAAGATGAAAGGACTGGGACAGATGAGGTAGAAACTGCAGAGTTTCACATTTTAAAGGATTTCTGGTCTTTCCTTTGTCATAAACTATTAACCCTTAAAAACCTGAGGTGAGGGGATGTTGAATACAGATGGCCTACCCGGGCCTATCTGAGCCTACCCGGGCCTATCTGAGCCTACCCGGGCCTAACTGGAGACTTTGCCTGAACTACAACCTCCTTCGTTGTTTTCTGAACGGCTGTTTCGGAGTCACCTTCGCATGCTGCTTATTTTTATCTTAAAAAAACAGCTGACTGACTGGGCCAAGTGTAAAGTTTGGAGGAGGGGGTATTATGGTTCGGGTTGTTTCCAGGAACTGGCTCTGTGGGAACAGTGTGGGAACGGCCCTTTCCTGTTCCAACATGACTGAGCACCAGAGCACAAAGCAGGTTCATGAAGACCTGGATGAGGAGTCTGGTGTGGGGGAACCTGATCGGCCTGCACAGTCCTGACCTCCACCCGACAGAACAGCTTTAGGATGAATTAGAGCGGAGGAGAGCCAGSCCTCCTGGTCCAGCATCGGTGTCTGAACCTGTGGAACGCCTTCCCAGGAGAGCTGAGGCTGTCATGGCTGCAGAGGGAGGGCATGTTGAAGTCATTTCATTAAGAACGGATGTCTATTAAACTCATACGAGGGTCAAGGTGAACCAGTACTGTTGGCAATATAGTGTAATTAATATAAGTTGTTAGAATAATATCTTCAGCCAGTTTAAACAGACGAGGAAAAGTCCAGATCTGAGTAACCTGGACTTTGCTTTGTAATTAAAATTCCTCCTACAGTGTTCAGTTTAATCCGCTTGTAGAAAAACTACTAATATTCATCAGTGACTGAATTCTCTTTACATCCGTATAAAACTGGATGTGCTCACGCTGAGCCTCTGTGTGAAAAGAAGAAGCTTGTCTTCCGCTGTAGTCTGGTTGTCTCTCAGCCTGGAGTGAAGCTTCATCCGGCTCGGAGAGCGAGCATATTCAGGTCAGACTCCATGAGCAAATCTTTTGTGTTGTGGCAGCGACCACGCCTGCAAATGATCTGCTGGTCGACAACAACAAGGTCTGAACACACACCCAGACCGAAGCTGCGGCTTTGTCTCCGAGTCCGTCAGAGATTTAACAGAAAACGTAACATCGGATTTTATCCGTTCCCAACTTCATCTGATAGAGGACGGATTCCTTCTGATGATTGGTCAGACATTTGATGACATCATCTTTGGACGTAGTCGACTATATTTCATTATTTAAAAAGTTTGGACATGTGAGAAAATTAAATATTATGGCAGCTTTAAACAGAAATGATCTGCTGGATTTCTCAGCTGTTTTCACTTGATCTGCGTTCCTGTAAATTTCAGACTTTTTGATTTTAAAAGGAGTTCATCCACCCGGCCTGACGGAGGCGGCTGAGACGAGGAGGCTCGTACAGCTTCTCACAGCTGTCTCATCCCTCCGTTTGCCCGTCCTCAGGCAGTTTGAGGTAGAGGTAAAACTGAACTTTCCTGCAGGTGGTCCAGACTGACAGAAACTCGGAATGTGGTCGGAGCTGCAGGACCTGTGTCCCCACACACACCTTCCTGGTGGAAATCCGTCTTAGAAGGTGAATATCGATCAAAGGGTCAAAGAGTGGAAGGAAGAAGCGTGTGACTCCAGAAAATTGATCAAAACTCAGATTTCTTCCAGAAAACTGGATCATCTTTACCTGTGAAGCTCCACCAGGAAGCATCATCATCCTGAACCTGAAAGCAGGGATCCATAATCCTGGTCCTGGAGGTTTCACAAGTGTCCCTCCTGACTCAAGTCAATGGGCAATTATAGCTTGACATCAAGCTGTGCACAGAACTGATCAGGCGTGTTGCAGCAGGGACACTTCTAAAACCTGCAGGACCCCGGCCCTCCAGGACCAGGATCGCTGGGACCTGCCAGAAGAACCTAACTCTGTACTTTCTACCGATTCCCTCTTTGTTCCTCAACACGTGATGCTAACGTCGCCTCCGTTGTAAAGACGAACAGTCACAGGCAGCAGTGAGGAGCTTACGGACATCTCCGTGGCCGGTGTGGCACCTCCACCCACCAACAGTGAGAACGGGTACTGGAAGGTCACGGGGGTGAATCATAACACAGCTGTGTGTTCGTCCAGCTGTTCTGGTCTTGCATTTGATCCTGGAGGAGATGAAGATCAGCTTCCAGGATGACATCGTTTATCAGAAGCTGCTTGATGCTGGATCGCTCACCGACGGGCACGTGGAGGAATTCCAAGACCGGCAGCAACAGGTGAAGCAGTTAGAACATGCATGTGCACGTACTGGTGCACAGTTTGAGGAGTTGTTTAGCTTGGACGTGGTCCTGGGAGTAAGGAGGTTTTACTTCAGTAGGGATGAAAACGAACGAGCATTTCACAACCTCGCGATACATCAAGGTTATTTATGCTAAACCAACATTATTTACAAAGAACTGACTCAGAACGTCGTTTTCTTTCTCCGGATCTCTGCTACTGAAGAAGAGCCGGCGTTCTCACGCCGTATGGAGGCCAGGTTACCGAGAGCAGACTAAAAGAGCTCCGACTCATCCTGCAGACCGGGATGAAAAGTCCCTTCAGAGGAGAAAAACCTGCTTTTTCTGGTTTTTACAGTCCTTCCTGAAAATACCGGAACATCAACCACTCTGTAAAACTTTCAGTTGCTGGATGCTTAGAAAGTACAGACGTCGCCTGGCTGCTGCATTCACAGTTTTATAATGAAACTTATTTAATCTTCATGAACCTGATAAAGAGCCGAGCTCAGCACCTCGCCACAAACCGCATCAGCTGCGACTTACTCGTCTCCTCCAGCTGTTTTTTAAACCACACACCTTTATCTCCTTTCTCACCGTCAGTGTTCAAGCTGGCGAACAAGTACAAACAAAACCCCGTCCCTCCCACTTCCTCCTTCTGCCAGACTCTTCCTGGTTTTTCTTCCGCTTGAAGCCATGCTGACTCTGCAGCCAACACCCCCACCCCCACGATGGCTGCAGAGGAAACTGCACAGAAACGATGACAATGATGAGACGGCAAAAAGAAAGACGCTCTGCATGAACTGATGTCTTTTTAACGGACCAAAGGTCGGCTGCTGGTGCAGAGCAGCCTGGACCCCAGAGCCGCCTCCTGATCAGGATTCAGCTACACGTTCATGTCAGAGCTGCTGGGTCGTCATGTCTCAGAGCAATAACTAAGACGACAGGGCACACACCAAAAGAACGAATCTAACCCAGAGATTCCGGTTAAATCCTGCAGGCCATGAGCCATCCGCTCATCAAATATCAATTCATCTCATCTTTACAAGAAAAAAACGCTTAAAATGGGAAAATGCATCAAAGTTTATGGTTCAGCCTCCTGAAATCCTTCAGATCTGAAGCCATTCCTGAACCAGGTATGAAGCCGGTTACTGGAACCTGGATTAATGTGGATTTTTTTAACCGGAACACAATGAATTGGTTTGAATCGAGTCAGGGAAGCAGCTCCTCCTACAGTCAGGGTGGCTTTTCTGCAGAGAAACAACTTCACTGCTAAAAAAGGTAAAACGAGCCCAGAGACGTGGATGAGGGTGTCGTCTCTGAACAGGAACCGACGAGCAAGGCTGCAGCCAGCTCGACGCGCTGCGTAGACGTACTTCAGCGGAGGAATGACACCTCTGAAATATCAGGAAGAGGGTGAGGGAGAGAAAAGGGAAGAGGGGTTCAGCCCCAGGCCAGAAGAGCGACATCAGAACTGACACACCCAGATTATAGCTGATGCCAAACTTTGGCAGGAGAAGATGATCTCAGACCACCGGCAAGTTCTAGCTGTTCGCTGGAAGACACTTCACCAAACAGGCATGAGCAGCAGGAGTAATTAAAGAGGAAGAACTTTTATGAATTCTAAGAACTGGAGACAAGGAAGCGGAAAGTTCACGTATTTCCACAAACTGCTGAGCTGAAACATTTAACCTTATAAAAACTGAGATTGTGCAACGAACAGTGAGATGCTTTCACAGGGCTGAAGGCCAACGGGTGACAGAGCAGAGTCTTAAAAGATTAGTGCTTGGCCAAGTCAAGCTGGGTGGCACAGAGGCTGTCAAACCCGTCCACAGAAAACCTGCCGCCCATGGGCCACACATCATACAACACATCCGTACAGCTAGAAGGATGAATGCTCTTACCTGTGCACAGCTTCTTGAAGTCCTCATACTCAGTCCCAAGTCCTGCAGGAACGATTGTAGAGCCCTCATATTTAAAGGCGGTCCTGTAGGATGCACACTGCGTTATTACCTTATTATTTTCATGTGTCTGTTCACAGTGAGCATTGTGTAAGAGCCATTTTGCAATCCGGAACAATGCACGAAATCCTAAAATGCCCGTGCACGCCCGTCGTGTGTAAATGTCCCCACAATAACGTTTTGCTCTATGAATACAGGACAAAGGAAATTACTTCTGCCCTGCTGGGCCTCACAACTGTGCAGTGTGTGGCCGAGCAGCATCCACAACACCGATCAGCCACATTTCATGGCAGAATAAGGAAGGCGGCGTGTATTTGAGCCGGAATTACTGCAAGTTCTCATTCTGGAGCTGAAAATCTGGAGTAAAACTGCTCACATCCCGCGTGCTGCGCGTTTCCAGCGCGAGCAGGTGCAACTCCAAGCCGAGCGCTTCAAAGTTAGCTCATCCAAACCCAACACACCACATTATACGTTAAACCAGCCCCAACTCATCCGTCTGGAGTCGTCGATCATTCACCCGGTGCTTCTCAACGTGGCCGAACTGTAACGAACCGGGCGGAAAACCGGCGCAGTGGGCGGCAACTCGGTTCACCGAATAACGACCAATATTACTTCAAGTACTCACACACACAACTTCTTCACGTGTATAAGTGAATTTTTCTGAATGAGGGCGCAGTGAAACACTTACCAGCTGGTCTCTGTGTTGTCATCTCTGACTTGGTTGTAAGCTTCTCTGCAAGCCTCTTTATCGATCGTGGTTGCCATTTTCCGGGTGAACGGGAGTCAGTGGATCAAATGAACGCGGATTCGGTTAAAACTGGGAGTGTTAGGCGGTAAAATAGCAGCTAAGTTGATGCTACGCATCCAAAAAGTCTGATAACGGAATAGAGCTGCTCCGGGACCAAATCACGACTGCAGCGGAGAAACGGGACCGAGCGGGAGGGAAGGGCTCAGCTTGTAGAAGCTCGCTTCATTTCCTGGATGCTTCGGCTTTATGGGCGGTGGTGATATTAGTCAATCAGGTTGCCAGCAGACAGGCAGAGAAGTCCCCCAGACGCTGCTTTCACCTCCTCCAGCTCGATGATTGCTCCCGAGGGCCGCTGTCAAGCCAACCGGAACAGCACAATTCTAGTTCCGGAAAGTCTTTTCAGAATAGTAGACCAGGAGGCCCCATTTAAAGACTGGAGGAAAAAGCCACACACACTTTAGCTTGGTTTTTCCAAACAACTAACATTTTACACCAGCATGGCTCCTAACCAACACAGTTAAAACTTTACCAAACAAATACCAAAAGTTCACGTTACTCTGCAGTAAACAGCAACGAGCACTTTGCCCGAATTCACCTGGAAACCTGGGTTTCTGTCTAGTCAAAGTTAAAGAAGCTTGTATGAGAATAAGTAGAATAAGAAAATGCAACTTCTTGCTTTAAAAAGTTTACTTGTGAAACAACAAATTCAACTTTAGCAAAGTGATATGATCATTTAAATGAGTTTAATATGCATTCATTGTCTGTCTGTCTCTATATTTCTTGTCTTTCTTTCTACGCTTACATGGATACATTATTTTGCAAAAGATCCCACAACATAAATTTTGTACATTTCACAGATTAAATTACTAACTGCAAGTTTGTTTTATTTAACAAGAAACAATATTTTACTTCTTACACAAATTATTATCCATATAACCAAATGTATTGATTCATTCATGTTGGAGTCCAAACAGATGCCTGGAAACCAGAGAGAAGCATTCCTGGGGGATAAAATATGATAACATGAAGGGGGTGATGTTTTATCACCTCACCATCAACACCAAAATTAGGACTGACATGAGTTCAGTGAAGAGACAGCTGAGTGTACCTCATGTAGGATCCTGCTGTACTGGGGTTTTAATTTGAAGGTAAACCAGTTTATTTCTGGTATTTTCGTCACCAAACAGCACAACTTTACGCAAATGCAATCATTTAGTTTTGATAGTTTTATGTGTTTATTTGAATTCAGGGTTGTTGTGTGGTTGTGTTTAAACAAGCATGAATGTCACGTGCAGCAGGTTCTACAGGACAGAGTATGATCTTCTTTCATTACCAACAACAGGTAAAAAGTGAGTTTTTAACTTCACAGCTTGATAAGCTGGTGTCTGAAGGCGGGGTTGCCAGCTACATGAAGCTTGGCAGGAAAGTACTGGACTTCACTGGAGGTCTGAGGCATCTTTTATCCTCAAGCCCATCAGCTTCACCAGCTCTTGTATCTGGCTCGGGTGTGGATGTGGAATCACACCACAAACTGCTGGTATGGCCCGTCCTGGTCTGCTACTGCATCAGCTGCCACCTGCTGGCTGTCTGGTCATACCCACTGTCATGATTGTTGTACAAAGTTCTATTAAAGGGGTTATCACCGAGAATTATATCCATTTTTTATCATGGCAGTAATGATGAATCCAGTCCAGGTGGAATATCGGCCCTAAACTCCCTCTGGAGTCATTTCTGCTGTTAGCTCATGTAGGCAGCTGTACTGAACAAATATAGTTTTGTGAGGACGTTGTTAGTCCAATTAAATAAACCTATCACCCTAACCCATAAACAATCCATCCAAAACAACAAAAACTGGGTTACTAAGCACATGAAAATCGTCTGGCTCCAAAGCGAGACATGGTTTAGGTATGAGAGCTGGAGAAAGAGCTCACAAGGGTGGTTAAAGCATCCAGAACCCCTAAACCCGCAACAGCTGCCTGCAACCCGTCTGGAGCAATTCACTGCTTTCTTCACCCGATTTAACAGCAACAGGGTGCCAGCCAAGTGGCGCTGCCCAGCTCCTGTCCTTCCCCAGCAAGCTTCCAGCATCACGGTGCAGCTGGTGACCCATCCTGCACGTCAGCACACACAAGCCTGGAGGACGACATGTCTGTAAACACACACTTTTAGTCTGTTTCTAAGGCAAAATGTGGTGTAGAGAATCCAAGTCTAACACTTTTAGACCTGTTGACCAAAAATCTAGAATCCGCTCAGGTTTTATTCATAGATGTCTCTTCTGCTTTAACATTGTTTTCAGAGACTTGCACCACCTGTTAGATCTGCAGGTCCATCCTACACTGATTTCATGGATTACGGCTTTTTCTTTTGTTAGCAGACCATAACAGGCATTTTAAAATGGTTTTAAATCTAGTAAATGTCTCATTTAATGCTGAAGGAATGAAACTAAAGGTGTGCATATGACACGACTCTGGTGGCTCACGTGACCAGCCGGCAGGGAAGGCCTGATCCAGACATTTAGCTTAAAGCCACAAAGACCGAGGAGCAGTCGCTCTGATTTGTCAATCATTCTCTCTTTCACCTGGGTAATCTAAAATCGATGCTTTACAGCACCCGTTCTTATCGGTCTGCTTTTAATCATTCTTCTTCAGTGCCTGTGTTTTCTGCGTTAAGTGTGTTTTCAGTGTGTGGAAGAAAGGATCTTAAAATGTTATCTCAACGTTTTTATCACCAAACATTGATGAGGTTGCAAAAACGCAAAACACAGTTCATTCATGTGCAATTTTCAAAATACAACATTTGTACTAAATCACATAAATAAGAAAATATTTATATATTTTTTATATATATAAATATTTAAGAGTAGTTGCCTTGCAGCCCAAGGGTTGCCGGTTCAATGCCGGCCCGGAGAACTCTTGTCGAGGTGTCCCTGAGCAAGACACCGAACTCCAGATTGCTCCTTTTGGGTCGTGGTTAGCGCCTTGCATGGCAGCTTCTGCCATCAGTGTGTGAATGTGTGTGAATGTGTGTGAATGTGATGTATGTGTAAAGAACTTTGGGTAACAGTTCTATATTAGTACAGACCATTTACCTTTTAATGATAAAAAGATAATTACCTGGAAACCCAACACTCTTCAGACACTTTGGTCTTCTTTTCCTCTTAAAGACTCCAAGGACCACGAGCAGGTGGTCTCATTAGTTAGTGTTAATTAGTTCTTTTTTTTTCTATTTTACTTTTTAAATGAAATTCAGCCCTTTTACATCCCAGTTCATTGTGAGCTCATTACCTGCTGACAGCGTTAGATAATTATGAAAACCCGTAGCAACATCGCCTGTCATGAATTTACTTGTTAAAAGGAACATCCAGTTAAAAGGTTGAACTTAAAGATCCTGAGTTTATCAGCTACTTTACCAGAGAATGGTTCTTATATCTAGAAAACTTCAGCGTGTGTTCTTTGGGAAGCAGGAAAAGCAGTAATGAGAGGGGAAATAATGTCCTTCTGTTCCCACAAGAAAAAGAAGGAAACTTTGAGAATTTCAGAGCTAGAACTCAGAATTAAATCCCTAGAGGAGCTCATGTCTCCCCAGAAGAACACAATGAACCATATAAGGAAAGCTAAACTTGA
>CM047984.1:35650925-35668002 GCA_026261665.1 Melanotaenia duboulayi
GGTCAGAGCTAATTACTTTTAATAGAGCACCAACAGAATGCCAGCCATGGCTCTGCAGCATCAAACAAACTAGAGGAGGAGACATTATTAAGCTTTTTACTTGACTCTGCTCCACTTCTGCTAAACTCTGTCCACCCGGCCAGCTGCCGTGTTCACCTGTGACTGATGAAGACAGAAAGTGTGGAAACGTTAGTTTGCAAAATAAAGCTGTAAATCCTTCAGTGAGCTCCAGCATCGTATCTGACATGTCTCCGCTTTCTGTAAAAACCCAGGACTGGACAGACGAAGACAGGTGAAGATAAACTGCTTTTATTATGGGTTTGTTTTCAGACAGGAGGCAGATCAACAGGCCTAGTTAGGAGGAGATCGGCGACATGCTGCTGAAGTTCCAGATACAAGGGTGGGATGGACGCTCTTTAATCTACTTTATTATAACAGTCACATTTTGTATTATTTACTAAATTTATTTTAAATGATTAAACAGGATTCGCCTCACTGAAGCTCAGAAGTTGCAAATCATTTAAAAGTTGCATGTGTGTGTATTTGACTTAGTTTGAAGTTAAGATGAAGCTGCTGTAGTTTAACTTTGCTGTGCACAGAGGTGCCGTTAAAAGCTGGGTGCAGCGTATGACTGGAAAGGCAAGATTCTTAGGATTCAATGTATTTTACACACAGTGACCACAGCGGTTGCAATCAGTAACAACAAAAAGAACAAGAACAAGAACAAGAAAAACTTCTAAAGCTCCAGGTAATTTGCTGGCAGAGGTTTTTTCTACCAGAAGTCTTAAACAATCCAGTTGATTTCCTTTAACGTGTTGCTGCATCACCCGGGTGCTCGGGAGGGATTCGCTGGTCGAATTTATTTCCGCCTGGATGAGCGTTTGTTTCATGTGTTGATCTGAATTCTTCCTGCAATGAACACAAAACATTTATTTACTGTTTACATGGTTGAAACTGCAGAACAAGACAAGTTATGGTACGAAAAAAAAAGCATCAAGGTCATTGTTTTCATCTCTGAGAGCAGGTTTGTGCCATATGAGTATAATTTACTACAGCAGGTGTGGTTCAGGTGTGGCGGGCGGTGGATTTCTGCTGCCAGTACCTGGAGCAGGAAGTGAGTGAGGACAACTACCTGTACCTTCAGGAACTGGCTCAGCTCTACAGTCTGGAGCGACTCGACGCCTTCATCGACCACTTCATCCTCACGCGCTTCGCAACACTGTCTTTCACCCCCGACTTCCTGCGAAACGTTCCTGTCCACAAGCTCACCTGCTACCTCTCCAGTGGCCAGGTAACACCTCCAGCACATTTATAAGTTGTCTGAATACAGAGCCGCCGTCAGGGATGTCAGAGCTCCTCCTCTCATCTTCAGGTTCAGCATGACAGTGAGCAGGCGCTCCTGCAGGCCTCCCTGCAGTGGCTCAGCCAGAGCCCCGAGCGGACTGCCCAGGCCAGCCAGCTCCTCTCCCACATCAGATTTCCCCTGATGCCGGTGGGGGACCTTGTGAGCCGGGTGTTGCCAGCTGTGAAAGCCCTGCTGCCAGAGGAGGCGTGCTGCGAAGTCCTAGTGGAGGAGGCGCTGCGGTACCATGCTAGGCTGAGCGCTCAGCCATTACTGCAGACTGGAAGGACCGCGCTGAGGGGAGGAGTGGAGCGGCTGCTGCTCATCGGAGGAGAGGTACCTGTGACTTGGCTTCGACTTCAAAACAATACAACCTGATGAAGGTGCACGACTTCCCTGTAACAACGAAGACTGTTTTTGGTGACAGAAATAAAAAACCTAAACTTTCTGCGCTCGTCGTGAAGCGACGCTCACTGTGTCCTCGTGTCTCGGCTTGTTGAGGTGTTCGAGCACGGAGAGGAGCTGAGTGCTAACGTTTGCCGGCTGGATGGTGAGACAGGAAGCTGGGAGGTGGAGACTGAGCTGCCAGCCCAGCGGAGCCACCACTGCCTGGCAGTGCTGGGGGGCTTCATCTTCGCTGCGGGGGGCAGTTCGTCCAGGGACAATGGAGGAGACGCCGCCTGTAACTTGCTGTACAGATACGACCCACGTCACAACCAGTGGACCAGGGTACAGGAAAACAACATGGCCTGTTTTTAGAATCACGCATACATCACACGCGCCTGCACACGTCCACCTCCGAAGGGCAGAAGAGGCTTTTTGCTGCCGTTCCTTACCCGATCAGCGCGAATCATCTTTAAAACTCGGGTCAAACGTCCTGTAAAGAAGCTGAAGAGATGCTGATCTGCTTGAGCTACTCTGGCTGCGATTTTGAGGCTATAGCAGCCGACCTTGCTGGAGGAAATCAAGCTCACTTTACACGGACGCTGGATAATATGTCGTCTATCTGCCTGGAATCTGGTCTGATTGATTCCAGTCAGATAGACGACATATTTGTCCCTGTAAACGTAGCGATGATGCTAATTCGTCCAGCTGTAGACTGAATGCTTTTATTAAAGAAGCGGGTCAGTTCACCGACCGGCAGTAAACATGGACCTGGACGGTTTCAGGGTGACGGACTCATGCAGCCTCCTCCTCGGGCCGCTGCTCTCCCCTTCATGTCAGGTAGTCCACGTCTTTGGTGCCATCAGACGTCCAACCAGAGACAAAGCGAGCGCTGGTGCCAGGACTTCGTCTTCCAGGTTCCCCGGCCGTTCGCACGTGTCGAATCCAGGCTGCTCGCTGGTGTTTGTTCCCTGTTCGCGTCTCTTTTCGCCTCGATGATTCGAACAGTCAGATACAGAACAGCTGTCCAGCATCGCTCTGATATCTTCGGTACGGTCGGACACATAACCTCGTCCACAGTCGCTCTTTCTGTCCGCTAGAAGCAGATATGTGCAGGCGTGAGGGACGTATGCCGAAATCAGGAACCGGCTCCATTTCCTCCATCTAGACATGGTTTTACTGTTTCACTGCTTTCCTGCAGGACCTTTTTTGGCCTGGATGCTGTGACAGTGGGATGTCTTACAGGGGGCTCCAATGAACCAGCGGAGAGTGGACTTCTACCTGGGGGCAGTGGGGGAGTGTCTAATCGCCGTGGGAGGGAGGAATGACACCGGAGCGTTGTCTTCGGTGGAGGTTTACTGTCCCGCCGAGGACTGCTGGTCCTACGTAGCAGGGCTGCCCAGGTACAGCATCACCGCTGCTTTAGCTCTTGTTTCTCTGACAGGTGGACTGCAGGGCCGGTGCAGACTCAGCCTCTTTCAGCTCCTAGGTGCAGATGTTGGAAATCTGGTAAAATGTCAGCTGAGGCTTGTAATGATGCTTCTAATGCTTCCACACTGGCTTCAGCTGTTAGCTTATTAACTCTGCCGAGGTTTTTATGTCGTTCCACCGTCTCTTTCTGAGCCGTTTTAATGTGGGTCTGCGATGGAGAGTTCCTAAAATAATTTCCAGGTCGGTAGTTTTTCCTGTATCCGGGTGGGCTCACCGCACCATTTACAGGACTGGCCCGTCCCGTCGCCATCACCGTGCAGCAGACTGACAGGAGCTGTATCAGCTGCGTATTGAAGGACGTCCTCATGCTCAATCCTGTAGTCGTTGGTACGTAGGATGTACAGCAGAGGTGGCAGGACACATCCTGGTGGAGACATTCAGTCTAAAAATGTCAAATTAATGTCAATTTTAAAATCATTCAGCAGTTTCTGAGCTGAAATAGTTGGTTGGATGGCAGTAAAAACAGATGAGAAGTCTAAATGAAAGCCCTCGTCAGGAGGTGGCGCAAACTTCAGTCACCTAGTGAACAAGTGCTTTTAGCCACTTTAGCTTTACTCAGTGTATCCAGATGTTTGCCCTAAAATCTGTTGATACTCCTAATGCCAACAGACGTATAAAAGAGCTGCACTGTGGCTCAGACTCACATCTTCATGGTGCTGGAACAAGTCAGACTTTTAGCTTCAGTCTCCCAATTCCTGCAGCCTAAAGATGAAAAGATACTTGTCTTTGTCCCTGGTGGGTTTCTACCAGATACTCCAGTCTCTTGGCCCACTGGCCTCCTATGTAAAGGCCTCAGTCAGCACCGGGGGGGTAACCCTAGTACCTGACTTTAGACACCATGTTCAGTCACTGGTTAGCTCTTGTTTTAATCATTTAAAGAAAGTATTGCCAAGTTAAGTCCTGTTGTGTCACGTTCTGAGCTGGAAATGATCATACATGTTTATATCTTCATGCCTGAACTACTTCCTTAATAAGAAATCACTGGAAAGTCCTCAAGTTGTACAGAATCCTGCTGCAAGGCTCTGAACTAAGCTAGCTCGACTGCACTGGTTCCCAGTTCACGACAGCAGGGCTCACCAACGTGAGCCATGTCCTGCAGGTTTACTGTCCCTGCTGCAGCACGCCTGGTTCAGCTGAAGCAGTCCTCCATCAGCTTGTTGTCCAGGTCTGCACCAGCGTGGGCGTGATGAAAACCTGCAGGACTCTCAGGTTTTTTTGTTTTGATGCTTTTTTCCATGTTGATTTAATTTTATTGTGACGCACTTTGTGATTTTCATCTTGAAAGACGCTCTGTAAATAAAAGTTTGCTCACTGGTTCGTCTCATTCTCGGATCAGCTGATCCCAGGCTCCTGGGTTAAAAAGGTCAGCTTGACTTTGAGCAGAAACGGTGGATCGCTCCTTCCCTGCGTCGCAGTAACGTCCATCTCTGGGTGACATTTCAGGAGATGATCCATCGTTTTGACGTTTCAGACCAGAAATCTTGGAAAAATATAAAATTCAAAAACTCTTTATTTGACTTTGTGATTTCCATCTTTTACAGGTTCACTTATGGCCACGCTGGGACTGTCCACCACGGCGTCGTCTACATCTCAGGTGGTCACGACTATCAGATCGGTCCATACCGCCAAGACGTTCTGAGCTATGATCCGTCGAGGGAAGGCGATGTGTGGGTGGAGTGCCAGGCCATGTCCCTGGCCCGGGGCTGGCACTGCATGGCCTCCCTGAACCACCTCATCTATGCCATCGGAGGCAGCGATGATCACGCCGACACAACCGAGCGATTCGACATCCTGCAGGTGGAGTCCTACGATCCCCACTGTGGTCAGTGGACTCAGGTGGCGCCGCTGCTTCTGCCCAACAGCGAGGCTGGCCTGGCTGTCTGGGCAGGGAGGATCTATGTGCTCGGGGGCTACAGCTGGGAGAGCATGGCGTTCTCCAGAGTCACGCAGATATTTGACCCTGAGATCGGCTCGTGGTCCAGAGGGCCTGATCTACCCAGACGCATTGCAGGAGCATCAGCTTGTGTGTGCACCGTTAAGCCCTCACCACAGTCAGACTCACCAGAGAAGAAGAAAATGGGGTGGGGTTTGACAGGAAGATAACAGCAACAGAACAGACTCGTACTGGATTTATTTAAAGGTCATTATTCTGTTCGGTCTTCTACAGGGCAGGCAGAGGGATGGCGGAGAGATGATGGGCAAGAACACCTGCAGAAATGAACTTTTTTCCTTTTGAAAAGGCGTTTATAAACTACTGAAGATAGAAATTCTTTGTGCAGCTTCTCTGCTTTATGCTCGATTCATAAAATCCCAACATGCATGAATAATAAACCAGCATTATCAAGATTAAGTGTTATTATAAGAATTTAATCTTAATGTGTCATGGCTCAGATCTAACGTGCACGTTATCGTCGGCACATCAGAGCTTCAGTCTTGATTTTGTCTTTTTGAGTAAAATGATTCATTTTGCTTGAGTCGACGGATTACTGAAAAGTTTACTGGGCACATTCTGCCAAAGCAGCAAGAGATGTAAAATCCTAAAATACACAAAACTACTGCAAATGGACAGAATGATTAAAGTGAGACAGAAGAAGCCTGCAGACCAGACACAGGAGGGTTAGTGGTCCGTTGCTTTATATCTGTGCTTGTAGGAATCTGCCTCAGAACATTTTATTTATCTCTTGGTTTTCTGGGTATCCTGTGTGGACAGATTCAGATGGATGTGCAAAGTAAACCACATGGTCTGTTCATAAAAGCACTAAACCATCAGAGTGGCTGTAATGAGGTTAGAGCTCAGTAATAAACGTATTTCACAAAAACCAGATTATAAAATTAGTTTTTTATTCAAAAATAACTGAAAGGGAAGATAGAAAAGCTTATCAATGAGAAGAGGTTTGCCACGTTCACATGTCGACAATATTCATAAACTATCTTCTGGATGATCCGTCCATCGTCTCCTCTGGCTGCCTCACAGAAACGGGTAGTAAGGATGAGATTTGATCCTGCAAACACAACATCACCTGTCACTTTACCAACAGCAGAGCTCTGCACGAGGTGTTGCTACTGGCTGGAGCGTTGACTTACTCATCCAGTGCGCAGGCTCTCCAGCCCCGGTCCAGGCCTTTCAGGGCCTGCATGTCATCTTCAGTTAGGCTGAAGTCAAAGACCTGCACCCAGCAACAGCGAGGTTTTACAGCCGGCTCTGTGCTAACATTTCATCACCACTCTTCTCCCCATCCTGATTCACTTTTTAATAAAAAATACATTTATTGAGGGCACCTTTTCAGAGAGAATAAAACCACGGAAAAAAAAGCAAACACAAAATGAGAAGCAGACAGAAATAAAAAAAATTCTCAGAGTTGCAAAAGAAACCTCAAGTAGAAGTAAAATGCTTGTGACACTTATTTCCTCACGTATGAAAAACAAACAGAAACAACAGTTCAGTCAGGCCAGATTCAGTTTTAACAGCCGAGGACCGGTTGCTTCCTCCGCTGGCATCCCAGAGCTCCAGAGCTGACTTCCTCAGGGTGAGGAGGCTCTTTTCATACCATAAGCCCCTCCCACCAGGCTCAGCGTCCAAAAGAAAAGAAATTTATAAAAAAACAACTGACAAACCAAGAAAAAAAAAAAAACATCTCTTTACAACAACTAGACAACTTTCACATGACGATTATTATGAAGAAAAATGGATACGCCAACATTTATTTCCCTCCAGTCACTACAAACTCAAACACCTTGAAACCGAAAGAAAACAGGTAAGGACTTTTTAAAGACAGCAGTGTCCTGCTCACTTCACCACACCAGGTATAACTCCAATGAAATCAGACCACTTTAATGTAGATTATGCATTTTATTAAAAAGAAATTTACTCGAATAAATGAGTCATGAATATCGGTGGAAATGAAACTTTGTAAATCAACATAAATCATAAACTAACTGGACTTTACACACTTTAAATAAATAAGCATAAAGACACGAAGCAGCAACATGCCTGCATTTGGTTTCTGGTTACAGCTTCTCTTCGCCTGCAGTTGTGATTAATCAGACTTTCTTTGTTCATTTAGACACGCTGTCACTTGCATTTGTGTGTTTTGTCGGTTTTATATCGAGGAACAGCCGCAGATACAAAAAGGAGAGATGATGAAAAACTTCAGTTACTAGCGACTACAGAGGGAGAGAGAATGAATGAGTGTCTGCCGGTGTTATACCAAAATCTGTGACCCATCAGAATCTGATAGCGATAGTGTACATTTCTCTACATGTGCAGCAAAGTCTTGAAAACACTTGTATTTAGGTGTGAGTTCATTGTAATGCAGGTGCAGTAAAGTCATACATCCTGGTGGCTTATCAATAACAACCCTCCATTACGCTGATTCTGTGCTATGCAGGGACCTGAAGCCAGACTGGAAGACCAAGAATGACCTTATATGTAAGATAAGGCCAGGAAACTGGAAATACATGGAGGAAGCCACGAAAAACAGGTGAGTTTAGAGAAAGCTGATGTTCCTGATGTCAGGTGAGCGTTCCAGGGAGGGAATGAACGGCCTTTAATCTGAGCAACAGAATTTTGTAAATCATCTGAAATTTTACTGGGAGCCAGGGGAGACGCTCTAAGACGGGGATGTGGTGAGGGGATGATTCTGGACTAGTTGAAGCTTATGGAGGTTTTTTTTAGGAAGACCAAAACACCGTCAGAATAATCAATAAGAGGTGATGAGGCTATGAAGAAGTATGGCGGTGGAACGTGGGGTGGAGGAAGGGTGGAGATGATTGATGTTACGTAGATGGAAATATACACGAGTGATGTTATTGATATGAGACTAAAGATAGTTTACTGGCCAGGATGACCCAGACTCCTGTCCTAAAAGGAAGGGGAAACAAAGTTCAACTGGGATGGAAAAACTGTCGGTTTTGAATGGATTTGTGTGGATTTTGTACCAACCACAAGACATTTGGTTTTAACACTTAAGTTTAATGAAATTAGAAGAGAAGCATGATTTAACTTGAGACAGAGGAGAAAGGTGGGAGGGTGGAATTGGGTTTGCTGGAAAGACAGAGCGGGGTGTCATCTGCGTAACAGCGAACATGTAAGTTGTATTTCTGGAAAATATTACCAAGGGGAAAGAGGAAGATATTGAAAGGAAGGGGCCCCAGGACAGATCCCTGGGTCACAGCAGTGGTAACAGGGGAGGGCTGGGGTTGAGAGTTGCCAGTATGCTATGATCTAAACACATCTTTGGAGAAAACCAGCTCTGATATTTAGAGTTTGCTTAGTTTTTTTATAGCATATTAAGATGTTTTACCTTTGTGTTTTCAAGGATGTGATGAGGCTTGTCACTCTTAGGGATGACTGCGATTCCCTGCTGCACATGATATCTCAGCAACACCTGCAAAACCCCGTCGTTACAAGTGAGACAAAACACACACTTTCACATTAACACATGAACTCTCTCCAACCTGTGCTGGGCTGTGTCTGTGCTGTTTAGCTATATCCGCCACCACCGGGTCCTCCAGGAGCTTATGTGGATCAGTGTCACCTCTTAATCTGCAAAAGCAAAAGGATCTGAGTCCAAAGGTTTTCTTTCATTCACTAAACCAGTTGGTGCAACAGATTCAAAGTGGCTCCAAACATTCACTGAAGTAGAGGAAGCAGGAAGCACAAACCAACCAGGAAATCAACACAAGACTTAAAAACACCTGAAAACCATCTAAAAGATACAAAAGAGACGAACCACACTGAAAAACATCAATAAAAAGAAAAGACAAAATAAACCACGTAAGTGAAAAATGACCAGAAACTAAATGCACCACAGGGAGACAGAATTATTCTAAACTACTGCAAAGAAAAAAGAACTCACGCTGAACCATAAAGAGACAAAAACAAAGCTAAAACCAGAAAAAGATGAAACATTATGCTGAGACACAAGTTTAAAGGGGTTTCCCAGAGCTGCAGACTTAAGGCACGGACAGTTTCCTGTGCTGCTCGTTTTAATAACGACAACCAGATGAAACGCCGTGGACGCAGAAATGAACGCTGCATCTGTCAGAATGACAAACAAACTGTCAGCTGTGTGCTTCCTACAATGCTCGAGGTCTTCCAGGGGATCCAAAGGGGCTGTAGGCTGTCAGGGCGATGTTTTTAGATTTACAGAACTCCATCATATCAGTCTGAATCAGGTAGGGATGCAGCTCCACCTGCAGGACACACAACACGTTACTTTTTAGTGGAACTACTTTCTGGTTTAATAAAAACCATTTAACTTTATGTCTCTTTCACCAGACGTCTAAACCAGCCAGAGCCCAGACCAGAGCCCAGACCAGAGCCCAGTCCAGAATCTAGACCTGAATCTAGACCAGAGTCCAGACCAGAGCCCAGGCCAGAATCTAGACCTGAATCTAGACCAGAGTCCAGAGTAAACATGGAGCTGCAGCATTTAGCTGCCAGTTGGATGAAGCTTTTCAAACCAGGTTAAAAACATTTCTCCGGATGCATGAACTCTTTGAACTGATCTGTTGCTGCTTTTAATAGTCTTCATTTATTTTACATAATTTTATTATTATTTTATTACAATTTGTGTAATTTCTTCATATGATTTAGTTTCTCTTCTTCAGCTCGTCCTGTCTCTCATCGTGCTGGCTGCCATGTTGTGGCTTTATGGATTTAAGGCTCTTCTTGAAACTCAATTAACAATTTTTATTTTAAATGAGATTTTTCTGAATTGACATATTGATGTTCAGCCTTTGTTATCATTCTAACGTAAGTATTTAGCACCTGATTGACGGCTGGGGGAACCCTGCACAGAGCCAGAAGCCTCTCCAGCTGAAGGATGCTGAAGTTGGATACGCCGATGCTCTTCACCTTGCCTGAGGCTTGCAGGGCCTCCATCCCCTGCAAACAAATCAGCAGTAACACCGAGCTGCTGTGCCCCCTGAAAGGCCCGTTTAACACATAAATCTTCCCACATATTAACAACAACAAAGGAAAAAACTCAAATTAACTTTATTTTGTTTGCATTGAATATTTCTCTGACAGAAATAAAATGTCACATAATTTTCTACTAAAAATAGAACATAACTATAAGTGTACTCTTCTCTGATCTTCGTTATAATTAATATTCAAATACAGGTTTATTTGAATTTTCTAACTGGTTCCAGTAAAAATGAGAAAAAGGACAAAATTACACAGAAAAAGTCAGATTTACTGCCAATGCCACAGTTAAAAGACGTTTCTTCACCCTCAGCTTCTCAGTGACAGTTTTTACAAAGAAATGATTTTATTTATTTATTTTTTTTATTTAATTAAAAAAAAAAAACATTTTTACATCCTGAGATGGGCTGTCTACCTGTCCAGGTCTACCTGTCCAGGTCTACCTGCCCAGGTCTACCTGCCCAGGTCTACCTGTCCAGGTCTACCTGTCCAGGTCTACCTGTCCAGGTGTACATGGGATAGACTCCAGCTTCCCTGTGACCCTTATGTGAGCTAAGCGTTAGAGAAAATCAGTGAATGAATGAACATATTTGAAAACTGTCGGTTTATTTGTAAAGTTTGATCATGTAAATCTTTATATCTTTATTTAATAGCCTTTGAGGCTCTATGCAAACAGCCGGCGTGTGTTCTTACCCTCCAAACATCCACATAATCTACGTCAGAGGTCAGAATCATCCCATCCTTCCTTGGAAAAAGCTCATCTCCTACTTTCTGCAGTGAAACCAAAAGATAAAGGATAAACAAGCAGCCATGCTCATTTTTAGGGTTTAGGGTTTCCTGCTGCAGGGATAACTGAAACCAGGACCCCTTCAGTCCCTGTTAATTAAACAGATTTCAGAACGATGAACACTTTTTTTTTTTCAAATAAGTCATGAACATTATCCGGTACAGTCCGGTGTGGGCCATGCGTTCCTCAAACCAGAGCTACGCTAGGCCCAATTATACAAGTTCATCTTTGGAACAACAACCTGGGAAACAGAGAAAAACATGGTTGTTAGATACCGAACCTTTAATCCAACAGGGAAATGCACAAGGTAAAGATCCAGGTAGTCCAGTTGGAGATCTTTCAGAGATTTATTGAGACACTCAGGGATGTCCTCTGGAGCATGGTGGGTACACCACAGCTATGGGAAAAAAGCACATTACATAACAAAATACAGCTTACAATAGCATTTTAAGCTTAAATCTTTTACTAACCATTCCCTCACCTTACTGACGATGAACATGTCCTCACGCCGGATGATGCCCTGCTGCATCTTGGAGCACAGAGCCTTGCTGATCTCCACCTCGTTGTTGTAGCTGTAGGCTGTGTCTATGTGACGGTATCCGGCTGCGATGGCGGTCTCCACGGCACCCTGCACTGAGCTCTTTGGCATCTGAGAGGACTGAAACAGTCAGAGTAAAACATGTCACTTTCTTTATGATGAGCTGCAGTAGCATCTGATAATCTGGATAGTCAGGTGGCATTTTGTGTCATTTCCCAGTTAAATAAATGTTTTATTTCTGTCACTATTTAACACTTTAGATCAACTGCACTGTTCGAGCTCAGAGAAAGAACTGTTTTTGACCTTAAAGCCTCAGACAATCTGTGCTGCATTGTCACAGCAGTATTGCAGAGACTGAAACATGTCATTGGAATTAAAGAAGTCGTTTTCATCTTATTCCTGTTCCTACAACGAGTCTGAAGCACAGAGTAAAGTAAAGGAATGGGGGTGTGGTAGGACGCGTTCACAGGTCCCTAATAAAACTGTCTGGAGAAATTTAGTTTTCTTTCCAGTTTTTTTTTCCAGTCCACAACAAGTCTTTTATCCATAAAAACAGTTTAGGTGAAAACTGGAGGATTTGAAGGAGTCGGCTCAGCTGGGGTGGTTCGGACATCTGATGGAATGGCCGCCCATGGAGGGTTTCCAGACGTGCTGCTGGGAGGAGACCTGAGGAGGAGCTGGAGAGTGTTGCTAGGGGAACTGATATCTGGTCTACTTCCTGAACCTGTTGCCTCATCATATTTTTCTGTGGTTGATATACTTAAACACGACCCAGAGGTCGTCATCAGCTAAACCAATTCTGTGGAAGACGGCAGGAGGGAAAAGACACATGAGGATTTCCACAAAGGTTGACTCCGAAATATAAAACCTTTCACCTCTGATGGAGCTGACAACACAGCGACGCGTCACTTCCTGGATGCCTGGGACAGCAGTCTGGTTGTTTTAGGGGCAGGAAAGAGACGCTAAGATGTTCTTTAACTGAATGATTTCAGACCTGCAGGATGGATCTTCTTTAACTTGGCAATATTTTCAATTATGAGTCTTTTTAACTCTAAAATTCTAATACAAATAATACTTTAATTACAACAAAAATGGTTTAATTTGTGTTTTCCTCTCATTTTTGTGCATTTTAGATAATTTAATCTTCTTATTTAAATATTTAGAAAAACTAACATTTTTAACCTGGCGTGCCCAAACTTTTACATCTCACTATAACATGACATAAAAAAGAAATAAATATATATATACAAGGTATATTCATTAACCAGCATGCAGGTTGCTTTTTCTGCTGTAAATAATTAGTTAATGGGCTTAATGTGTTTTTTATCCATTGACAAAGTTTCTTAAGAAGAATGTGTTTGCACTGTATCAGAAATCATATAGTAGAAATAAATAAATCAGAAAACTGAATTATGGAAGCTGAATAATGAAGTTTGTTCTATAAAATGCAGATATTTGAAAGCCTGTACCTTCCACGTCCCCAGGCCCAGGACAGGCATACGAGCGCCGTCATTCAGCTCTACGTGCCGGGGCTCCTGCATGTCCTCCAGCGAGTACATGAAGCCACAGCAGAGGACAAGAAGTCAGATCTGTCTCTGCTTTCCTCTTCCTCTTTTTCCTCAGTTTCTGCTGTCTCAGCGTCCTTCCTTTATTCTATCTGATGTGTTTCTGCCCTCTCACATTCTGCTCTTTCTTCCTGTCTCCAAGTTAATTATTAGACAATGTTCAAAGTTCTTCACCACCATGAAGTATTTATGAGTAAATACTGAGTGAATACACGCTCGCTGCAAAGGTCACGGTTCTCCCACTGCCAGCAGTGCACACACGGACACACACATGTACACACATACACATGTACACATACACACGCACACACATACACACGGACACACACATGTACACACATACACATGTACACATACACACGCACACACATACACACGCATACATGCACACACGCACACCCACGTACACACATACACACACACATACACACGCACACACACATGTACACACATACACATGTACACATACACACGCACACCCACGTACACACACACACACACACATGCATGTCTACAGATATGCTGCAATGTTCTCGGTTTAGCGTGNGCATGTCTACAAATATGCTGCAATGTTCTCGGTTTAGCGTGAGGTGGTGATGTTGTTCCACTTCAACCTTTTACATGTTGTATTTAAACATTTGGTTTCTACAATAATAACACATATTATTATTATATTAATAATAAACTTACTAACACCTATTAACTCTTCATGTCACCATCATAAAACTAACAAATATCAAATATCTACTGCAATATAAAATTAAAAAATAATAGAAATATAATGAAATAATATAAATATTTATAATAAATTCAAGTTCAAATGATATTAAATTAAATTAATTATATTAGATAATAATATTAATACAACAACTTCTATATTGCTATTTTGTTCTTTGATTAATAAATCCTCCTTCAGACTTATTTAATAATGAAAATTGTCCTTTTTTGCTCAGAAAGCAGAGAGAGAAACGCCACGCATCTGTGACATTTAATTTATAAAGAAATCCCTAAAACAAGATGCTGTTCAATTTAAAACAAATTAAATCTAAAACCGATCTTCCATTCCTGTCTCTGCCCTCCAAGTCACGACTACATTAATAAAAATACTTTATTTATCCCAGAGGGAGATTTAAATGATTATATAAAAGCAGGATATATTATTTATTGATAATAATATAAATATAAATATTATTGTTAATACATGCTGCAATAACCTTTCCAGTTCTAAAAATAAAAAAGAAAGATTTTAAAGAGGTAATTCGACCAGTAAGGCCTCGATGTTTTCTTTCCCAGTTACATAATGAAAAAGGGTCCAACGTTCATAGTTTAGTCAGTTTCTTTTAGACAAATAAGGGGATGAAATCGGCTTTTATTTTTTTTATATTTGGTGGAACTCTAGAGTGATTTGATATATATCTTTATATATCAAGCATGTTTAATTAATTACCAAGTAAACATGCTAAACAACCCTAAATATTAAACAAGTAAAACAACAGAAGATTTAAAAGTGTTTTTTTTTTTAACTTGGCCAACTAAAGATTAAAATCACCTGCCTCTGCATCTGGCTCCACCCCTTATTTAGAGCACTTCCGTCCAAAAATGCAACTATTCACAGGGAAATGACATAATACTGCCTGTAGCAGAAAACAAGAACAACAAGTAAACAAATAAACAGGAAGTATTCAGGTAAGCGTGGCCAGATAACAGCTCAGGTGGGCGGGACATTCCTCTCAGCATCAGTCTTCTCACATTTTTTGTGAGAAAAAAGTCACATTCATACGTGTATTTATTGACTTTTACATCCATTAATAAACATAAATACATCTCCCCTCCCCCACCGTACCCACCCATCCACGCCCACACAGCCCACAGATCTGTCTGGAATGAGTGGTCATCCAGCAACGTTGGAAAAGGGCTCCACATTTTCACAAACTTCCCTTCTGATCCTTTAACTGTACATCTGATTTTCTCTCATTTTAAACGAGACAGTACATCATTCATTTAATATTCTATCTTTAATCCAGAGAGAAAATACGGATGGGCAGCATCTTCCACCTCATCGGCAGCTAAACGAGTGCTGAAAGCAGATTCGTGGCCCCCTGCTGGTCCCTGCAGCCCTCAGGAACTACTCCAGACATCCACACCAGAGGATTTGGATCTATTTAACCCTCAAAACTGGTTCTTACTGAGTGCACTAAGTGCCTTCCTTCTAGCACAGAGCTGGAACATGGGAATCAAAGTCGCTTCGGTTATCGTGTATCTATCACAGATTGGATTGTTTTGTGGGTAGATTTTGGCTAATTTGGATTTACACAAATGTACTTCATGTTTTATTTATACTGAATAAATGAGTGTCGAGCACATATAGAGGAAGAGTGGACTCTCTAAGACTGCCTTTACATGACTGAAATTGGATTAAAAAGCATTATGTTATCAGTTATCATTTTGGGAGGGTTTGTTGGAGAAATGTAAGAGACTTCTTAACAAAGTACCTAACCTGTAGATGCCAGAAAAATGGGATTTGGGAAGATGGAACTTCTGGTGAAAGAGGAAAACATGTTGTCTACATATTCGTCATTAACGCATTTCAGGCCTTTTCATGCCAGATATTCAGGCAGCACTGACGGTGCAGAGAGGTAACTGGACATGACTGGACTGAAAGGCTGAAAGTTTCCAGAGTGAAATGTAGCGAAACTGAGAATAAATCTTTATTGATTGCTGAACCATAAAAGGTGGCGTGTGGAGTATTCCTTGTAGATGTTTGCTGCACCGTTAATGATTCTCCGGTGTAACCCTAACTTCCTCGGCTTCGTAATAACATAGAGGCGGAGGTTTTGTCATTCCAGACATGACAGAATGCAGCTGTTTTAACTAACTCTACCTATTAAAGTGGTTGGAGAAAGAGACCAGAGCACCACCGAGCAGCCACATTTTTTTATTTGGAAACTATAAACAAAACTACTCAACAACTTTTGTGCATGAAATACAAACAGAAGATATAAATGTACATGCAGTTTAACAGCTGACATATAATGTAGAGAGAAGGTTCTGAACAGTCTGAAACTACACAAACATGCAGAAGATTAATAGAAAAGATTTTCAACAGATTCTGAAAACAGGCGTTTCTGTGTGAAGAAGTTCAGCTCAGACTCAGCAGAGCTGTCACCCAGATCACGTGATAGCTTTATTGTACAAAAGTCCCATTTGTTGTTCGGGTGACCGCTCTAGGCTTCCGTAGACAATAATTCTGGAGATGATCTCAAACAAATGATATAAATATACAAAACAAGAAGAGGTTAATATAAGCCTGTAAAAAAGATAAATATTACGTCTGTTCATTTCATCATTAAAAATTACTCCACAAACCGAGTTGCTAGAAAGTTTTTTTTTTAAAGATGTGTAAGTTACTGAAGACGCATCCCTTCATGACTTTAAGCCGATTCCAGCGTGTGGATGCGGCTTTCTACCAGCCATCAGACTGGCTGAGCGAACTGCATCACTGGTCCAGATCGTTGCTGTCGCAGCTGCGAGGTCGATAGTAACGCTGACAGAACTCTCGGATGCGAGCGCAGGCCTCCACCATCATCTCCTCCGGTACCGTCACCACAATGCGGAAGAAGTTTGGGTATTCAAACGCCTGCAGACGGGACAAAGACATGTTTTGTTTTAAGTTAATAAGTTAAACTTTGATTTGGGAATCAAACCAAACCTTCTTATATTAAGTCCACGACCTCAACATGTTCTTGCAACCCCTCCCTCATCCATCCCTGTTTTCTTCTGTCTTTCCCATTGCTTTCACCCTTCATCCCCTCATCCAGACTTCCATTCTCCTGCTCTGTTTCTCTCCTTATCTCTCCATTCATCTCCCTTATCTCTTCTTCCTCCTTCCTTCTAAACGCGTTCCTTCCTTTTTCCTTGGCTGTTCCTCTACCTCTCCTGTTTGTCTTTACATCCCTTATTCCTTTTTCTCTCTTATTTACCTTCTTTTTCAGGGACCATCTGTGGGGGTTCCCCACAGGGGCGCTGCTAATGATTTTGGGCC
>CM047984.1:35843118-35854459 GCA_026261665.1 Melanotaenia duboulayi
GGGGGGTCTGGGTTCATCCACTGTCCTCCTCCCACTCCTCTCCTTCCCTCCTAGACATGTGGTGGGGCGGTGCTTCTGGGGTAGGTTGCGCCTCATTGGCTGCGGTCGCTGCGTGCCTGGTTGGGGGGGAGGGGGGGTTGCTCCTTTCCTGGGGGGCCTCCAAGGGAACGGGGATGCCTACTGCTGCAAGCAGCTCATCCTCTGGAGACAAGTCCGCTTCCTCCCTCCCCTGAAGTCCACTTCAGAACTTCTTCTGGCCTCTTGGGGCTCTGTGATGGTACTTTTAGTAGGACGGGGTAAAAGGGATTTCTGTGGGCTGGAGAAACTGTTTCATCGGTCTGGTGCGGCTCGGTTGTCCCTGCTCTGGCAAACTGATGAAGTCTAGAAAATAAAGCAATTGAAGCATCCTGAACGCTTGTTATGTAGAGTCGTGTTCCTACTTGTTAATACTCTCTGCTGAACTTGCTTGGTCTCTTCGTCCGGAGGCATCCAGCCACACAGAGCCTTCAGCTGAGGCACCAGCCACGCCCGCACATCTTCGTCACTAAAAAGAGAGCAGAGGCAGCATGAGGAGGGCAACATCCTTCCAGATCTTCCATTTTCAGTGTTTGGGTCGCCTATACTCTGCATGCGAAGATTTCCTCCAAGGATTTTCCATCCAGCTACCGCGCAATAATTAAAAGAAAGAAAGAACTAGTGGGACTACGTATGAATACGGCAGGTAATCCTCATTCATGGTGAGTGTGTTGATATCAGTGAGATTCATATATTTTTCTGTTAACTGCATGTTGTTTCCACTCCATCATAGAAATCACACGTATGACTAAACACCTGATTTCAGAGACGTGGGAGCTTCATCCTTCATCCCTGCTGCACATCGTGCTTTAGCTGGACGCCCCTCCAGACTGTTTTCTGGCCACAGTGAAAGTTTCACACTAATACATCTTTCATTCTCCAGAAACTCTCAGGTGTTCATCAAACGGCTTCTCAGCGCCTCTAGTCGGGCGCTGCCCCACACCTTTCGGTGATGTGTTTGTGTGAGCAGAGAAAGTCTGGACCAGGTCGTCTTCCTGCAGAAACCAAACATCTTACCTCTCTATTAAATACTTCAGACTGAGGATGCTATAAAAGTGAAGATCGTACACCACCTCCAGACTGGGAAGCCTCTGCAAACACAACAATTAGCATTTTTAATTTTTTACAAAAACATCACTTAACACCACTAATAATAATAATAATAATAATAATAATAATAATCATCATCATCAACAGTCGGAGTAATAAATGGTTAATAAAGAGGGATATTTTCTGCTCTTCAGCGTGTAGATGGCGACTCCGTCTGGTGAACGGTGTACGAGCAAACACACCTGACCTCTCTTGTATTCCTGCCAGAGCAGTTTGGGGCAGAGCGCTTCCTGGGACAGCAGATCTTTGCTGGACTCCATCAGGACACCCAGCTGGACCTGGAGGAGATGAGAAGAGGATTTAAAGTGTGAGGACGGCATGCTGAATATCTGCTAACACTGTAGCTGCCAAATGTTCCACCACTGAAGCAATAATTGGCTCAAACATCTGGAACACAGATGTGATGCAGCAGAAAGTTTAATGTTAGATTAGGACGTAAAATTACTGTGATGCAGGTCATTTGAGGAAGTAGCCGTTAGTTTACAGTCTGGTTATTGTTATTCTGAAAGCCGTAGAAATGCTGCGTCACACTGCGGATCCTGCTTTAGTTACGAAGTGAAGATCTTTATCGTCAGTGTTCACTTACAACAAACTTAGGTTGGTGTCGGTCACGTACCAGCAACAGTAATCAGGACAAGATAAAAGTACTCTTTAACACGATATCTGAGAAGTTTACATATAAACACCAACACACACACAATACTGTATGTAAGCTGGGAACAAAGGTGAATGCATAGATTTGTTAAATGACTTGAAGACGGATCGTTTTTACTGTCAAAAACAACCTTTTTTAACACTTAGAAACAAAACCATAAAACCTAGAGTGAGTGTTAACAGAAAAAAGACACTTTAGAATTAAAATACAGACAATTTAAAGAGAATTTGATTTGATTTTTTTTAGCAAATGATCCTATAAATAAGCCCGATACGAAGAACTGATCTCATGGTGACATAATACAACAGTTAGACCGATACTTACTCTCTGGGAGGATGTGAGCATGTCGCTGTCCTCGGTGATCTCCTTCAGTCTCTCCAGCACCATCTTCACCGACAGCACCGGGACCGGGACGCCCAGCCGGGCGGCCTGACGCCTCAGCTCACACGCTGCCAGACAAAGCCACGCAACACAAACACGCTTCACTTCACGGCACAGGCACGCCGCTTTCATGCACAGCCGACATCAACATGTTCAGTACAGTTAGACAGAAAAGAACTAAATGAAAGAATCATTTCACAAATCAGCAAACGGAAACAGGAGATCCTCTCAGCACATCAGCCCACGAGGCTTCATGAGACTTAAACACGATTGTCTAAAAGCAAAGTTGGCCGTGATTCATATAAAGTCCTAGTAATACAGTAGATGGACGTAAATAAGGCAGAAACAAAGAAGCAGCATCTGATGGTAAAATGCTGACACGGCTCATGCACTCACCCAGCATCGAGCCTGAAGTCCCAGAAGAAACACCTGCAGGTCTTTGCTCTTCTCTCTGACTCCGGAAAATGTTGCAGACGTCTGGATTCTAGCAAAGGCGTGAAAAATAAAACTAAGGTGTGAACAGTGAAAAAGCTTTTCTCGGGTGTATCAGAAATGTTTTATTCACCCACAAACGCATTCATTCCCGTTTTCCTGGCAGTTGTTCATGTTAAACACATTGAGTCCAGTAATCGGTGAAGAACAGCAGCCATGTGGCGTCCTTACTCACCCCCACCTCCCTGAACAGGCTGCGCGGGTCCTGGTGCTGGTCCAGAAGCTGGATCGCTGCTTCCTGCAGCTGCTGGCCATCGTCCTGCTTCGGCCTCTTCAGCACACGACCAGCTGGGACCAAACCAACAGAACATTTTAATAATTGCCATTTTAAGCCATGTCTCCAACTGAGTAGTAAACAGTCTGCCAGACAACAGAAATCTAACCCTAACCCACCAAAGCAAAACTTAGACCATTTTCTAAATGTTAGTCCCAAAACAAGAACAATGGTTTGTGATGCTGAGGGGAACCAGGGGGTTCGTTCACCTTCAGGGCCTCAAACGTTTAACCTGACACTGTTTGGTCTAAGTGTGCAGCACCATAGTGTTTAAGGAGGTTTGACAGGAGGCCAGCTTGTAATGACAATTTCAACTTTCCCAGCGTTTTAGCTGATCTACAGTCATTTCCCCCATAAATTGGTTAGAAAAGAAATAAATATTAAAGGCAGTTTTAACAGCTGTGTCAGAATGAATATAATAACGACATAAAAATTAATTATGAAATGTTAATTAGTTAAACTCACCGAGGAGGCTCGACAGAGTCCTTTTATGGGACCCCGACACAAACGACGCACTCAGGGACATTTTTCTGTGGCTAGACGCTAAAGAAATCTCTCCAGAGGAAGTAAAGTCTTTCAGTTAACGAACTGTTCATGTTTTGGAAAGTAAACTGTGGTAAAAACGTTACTGACGTGCTTTGCTTTGCCTGTTCATGCTCGTGTTTCAGCCATGTTTCCTCCTCGCGCTTTTCTCGTTCATTGGTCCATACTGCAGCCAATCAGAACCGAGCATCCGCCTGCGGGACAAACAGAAACTATACCGGAGTTTTAACATTTTGGCCTTTTTATGTAAAAGTTCACCTTTATAATATTGTTTTGAGTATAGTTGAATATTTTTTTTTATCTTCCTAACTTTATGTGTATCTTTTTTTTGGCAAAATTACTTTATTTGAATAATAATTTCGAGCCGTGTTTAATTTTATTTTACTGTTTTTACCTTATTCTTTAGAATTTTTAACATATTATTTTAAATCATGATGTACTTTAGTATTCTTCTTGTATTTTTACAAATGCAAATTTTAATTTTCCAACCTGTGCCTTTCTCCATAGTAGGGCACTCCTTCCGAGACGGTAATATTTAAAATGATTAGACTGATTAAATTGGTGGCTTTTTTTAGTGAAACATTTACAAGAAGGGAGATGAGATTAATACTAAAACTAAGACTATTGTGTCATTCCTAGCTTTAGGGGTCACTGTTTTTGAAAGTGAAAATGAACTATTTGCAGCCACGCTACTTCTTAATTCGCCACCAGCTACTGGATTTATCTTTACAGCAGCCATTCAAGTAAATGCATTATGATCCCACTCAGTGTATTCAAAGATTTTCAGCAACAATAACGAGACGCTTCAGACTCTTGTATTATGCACCATCTCCCTGTGTACCGAATGATATGATCTAATCTGACATTTCATGTAATTGTAATAGAATAAAACAACAACAACAAAAAACAGTTTAACATGCAAATTGCTTTGTATGTTGTTCTTTCTCTCTCTCAAATGAAGAAACCCAAAAGCAGGTCATTCCAACATGGTTCAGAGAGTTAAAAGGGACTTGTAGAACAACATTGTTTAAAGAAAGATGTGAACTGAAACTCAACCTGAACCGTGGCTGCGTAGTCTTTTTCTCTTTTTCAAAATGTGCCATAAAAATATGAGCATCACTTCCCAACGCCCTGTTATATCATAGCATGACACCGTTTCCCTCATTTTCCTGCACTGCTGAGAAATGCACCCCAGCGTCAGGCTGTGTGTAACGGTAAGATGTGGGAACCAAATGCAGGCTTACCAAGAATAAACCATTTAAAAATAAAAAATGTTAAAAAAAAGAAAGCCTGGCAGAACAGACATGGAATAAACAGAAGATGGCTCAATGTAAGGAGAGAGTAATAGCTAACATGGCAATAAGTAACAGAACCGTTACGAAAGCAGATTATTACCAACATGGAAAAGCATCTGCAAGCAGAAAATCAAGAATGTCAAAGGTGAAACAGGACTGGAGGCCTGGACATTGGAGCATGAAGACCATCCCGCAAATTAAATGAAGAGATGAAAAACTTATTTATCAGTTTTACTTCTCTCATTAGTCAGCTCCAGACTGAACAGCTGTCCAATTTGAACAAGATCACATCACACCAGTTTGAGCTCGATTTGCTTTACAAACTGGTTTAAAGATCTTCTTTCTGACTTTTCAGGCTTTTCGTAGCTTCTTAGCTGTTAGGACTGAATTTCACAGAAACCAGGAGTGGAGAGCAAGAGTCAGTGACTTCTTTTAAATCTCTAATTTATTTATTTATTTATTCGTTTATTTGTTCGGTCGGTTGGTCAGTTGGTCGGTCGGTCGGTCGAACGGTCAAACGGTCAGTTGGTCGGTCGGTCAGTTGGTCGGTCGGTCGGTCAGTCGGTCGAACGGTCGTTCGTTCGTTCGGTCAGTTTTTCTCTCCGAGTGCGCACATGACTGAGATCAAATGTTTTGTAAGTCTTGAGTGGATTCTGTGCCGCAGTAACTTCCTGCGGATACTGCGATAAAAACGTGTGCAGATAAAATGAAAATGAAGGCAGGTAAAAAGTAGGTGTGGTCCAACCTGTGGTTACGGTGCAGAGGGAGGTGGGGTGAAAACGGTGGGTGTAGACTGACAAGTTATTGGTGTTACAGCTGGTAGGATCCCATCAGATACTGTTCTCTAACTAATTAACTAACAAACTAACTAACGAACTAACTAACTAACTAACTAACTAACTAACTAATTAGCTAAACTGCTCCCACCTGCTGCCCTTTTCCACCTGTAGTATCCATCTCTTTTCTCCTCTCGGTCACACAGATCTGCAGCCCAAAGCCTCCTGCTGTTTTACAAGCTTTGCTTCTGCTTTGAACTTTTTTTTTACTGTTTGTCGCCAGTGAAAAAGTTTGAAGGTTCAAATCTGAGCATGAAGGCTCGTAACACTGATGCACACGGAGCTGAGTGCTCTGCGAGTAACTTTTACTTTTACATAGACCAGATTTGATCTTGGGCAAGTTGTAATCAGCTGTCGGGGGAAGGCTGAAGTCCTCCCCTCAGCTTTGTTTCAGCTGGACGGGCAGCACGAAAGACGCCTCACAGGACTCATGAAAACTTAATGTAATGTGTCCTCATGAATTTTTAAGAAGCCTTGTCCCACTGATGTGCTGGATAGAGATGTAAACAGATGTGCTAATGCTTGGGCGTTGGTGCATCAGCAAAGAAAACCATCATCAGCTGCAGCACACTCACACACACACACACACACAGTTTCCCTTCGACCTCAGCAGACATCCCACTTACTTAAATGAATTTCCAGGAGACTAAACCTGTAACTAAAGAAGCTTTATGATCATCTCTTTCTCATCGTTCCCTGACAGAAAGTTAAACTAGCTTAACCTGACTGGCCTTAAATTAGTGGCTGACATGGACCTGACATGGCCTGCAGGCCTCCCTGGGAACCTGTCCTCAGGAGGCCTGCAGGCCTCCCTGGGAACCTGTCCTCAGGAGGCCTGCAGGCCTCCCTGGGAACCTGTCCTCAGACTGGAACTGGTGCTCTGAGTCTGCCAGTTAACATGTCCGGAGTTTCTAATTCACACTCGCATACAGACATGCAGAAATGTTTCCTGTTTGCTGTGACATCGTGTTTTCTCTCTTTTTAAACCCCTCTGTCCAATTTCATTTTTTTCTTGGTCTATTTACTTTATTATGTTTATCTTATGTGGAAAATAAACTTGTTTTGTACTCATGTAAAATGATGACCCCCAGATTTTCCAGAAATGCTCTGAACAAACAAGAAAGACGGGTTTAATTCAAGAAGTCGTGACTCAGGTTTTTGTGTTTATCTTGCAGCCATACGCCATTTTTACAAGAAGCAGATGCTGGACTTCCCCCCTGGCCAGCTGAAGCCGCCAACTGAAGCTGTGGGGGCTTTACAGGCGTCCGTCAGACCTGCAGAGCCACAGCAGAAGGTCCTAACTCTGACTTTCCCTCAGAAGCAGGAGCAGATCCGGCTCATCTGGATGCATAAACAGGAAGTTTCTGTGTTCAGCAGTTAAACTGTGTTTCACCACTTCTGCTTTATGTGTGCCAAGGCCGGCCGATAAAAAGCAGACTTTGTCCTCTGGTTAAAGGGCTGAAACGAAAGCTGAGCAACCTAAGTTTATCCTGGTTTTCTTTCCTTCAGAAACAAAAGTTGTGCATTTTAATCCACTCACATCTTTTTAGGGTGCATACAAATGTTAAAGCACTCTGCAGCTTCTCACACACACATCTGATTTTTATAGTCAAACGAATTCGGTCAAGCAAACGTAGAACAGGCTGAACTGTTGATTTTATCGTGTGTGTGAGAAGCTGTCGGTTTTCCAGCTGGTCCGAGTTCAGCTGGAAAAGTCTGGTGACTCAAACCCAGGAAGCTCAACACTGCTGGACGAGGATTTTATTGATTTTTTTTTTCTTTTTCAAATATTCAAGTACATGGATTCAAAGATCCGGGACACACAATCAGTGGCAAATACTTTCAAAATGATTAATCCATCACCTCTTTTAAGATTCAGCAATAGTTCCTCTTTAACCAACAAAGTTCCCCTCGAGCTAAGACACGCGGACCTCTTGTAAACATGATACAAATCAGTCTTTGAATTTTTTGGATTACAAAAAGTAATCTGGTAGAAAAATATCTCTTCTGTCATAGGGTTTTCTCTTTTTACGAATATTTACATGAATACCTCACAGTATAATCTGATCTGAAAAAGTACATACGGTAAAATCAACACGAAACGGTCTGGAGGGGGTAAAAGGCCTTTGGTTTTTATGTAAAAATACCAAAACGACAACAAAATAAGCAGAAAAAGTCCATTCACTGTCCTGTGTACAACAGCAATGACTGGATTGGAAACTGGTGTGTCAAAGATTGTGGGACAACCGACTTCCACACGCTTCATTCTTCAGAAAAGTTCAGAACAAAACTGCTGTTACATTTAGGCGTCGCTCCTGAGGATGGCAGGGCCACACAGCCTCCGCTGGACGAAGTACCCCAGAACGATGAGCAGCATCTCGGAGGTGCTGCTGAGGGCCACGATGAAGGGCGCCTGGGACGCGAAGTCCGCCTCGGTCCGTCTGAAGGACAGCTGCATGACAGCGAGGGCCAGCAGGCTGTTCTGGACGCCCACCTCGATGCTGACGGTTTTCCTCTGTGGTGGAGCCAAGCCCGCCCCCTTGGCCAAGACGGCCCCGACCACCAGGCCCAGCAAAGGCACCGTCACACCGACCGCCACAATCTGAGGCTTGACGTTGGCCAGGATGGATGCACCCATTTGGTAGGCCATGAAGATCCCACCTATCATGAGCACAAGGCTGAAGGGTCGTATGAGCACCAGCAGGACCCGAGTGAGAGCGGGCAGGCGGAGCTTGATCAGCATGCCCAGCGAGATGGGGATGGCAATGAAGAGGAGGGTGCCCAGGATCTTCACGAATGGCACGTGCAGGGCAGCGTGCACGCCCAGCAGCCGGCCATACAGAGCAGAGGACAGAGGCATGGCTGCCGTGGCAACCACTGTGGAGACCAGTGTCATAGAGATGGCCAGGGTGACATCCCCTCCAAGCAGCAGGCTGTACAGGTAGCCGCCCCCTCCGCCCGGGGCAGAGCAGGTGATGACCAGACCCAGAGAGAGCGTTGTGGGCAGTGAGGCCAACCAGGACACACAGTAGGCATACAATGGCATCACCAGGAACTGACCCAGCACCCCTAGGAGCAGGGGCACGGGGCTCTTCAGCAGCCCCCGCAGCACCTCCACCTCCACCTTGCAGCCAAAGGCACACTTGTTGACAAAGATGAGGGGCAGCAAGGCAAATAGCACAGGGTTCTCAGAGAAATGAGACAGACCACCGGACTGGATGAGCCGGGTGGCCTGGTCATCATTACCAGGCGCCACTCTGATGGAGTAATCCGTCCTCTCCTCGATCAAAACCGGCACCGAGTCCTGGTCCAGGTCCAGCAGCTGTATCTGGAGCTGAGCCGTACCCGGAAACCCGGAGCGGATGCTGATGATGTAGCTCCTGGTGGGTCCTGCGTGGCCGCTGTCCGTCACATTGAGAATGGAGAGGACCTCCGGGTCCAGAGAACGGACTCTCACCGTCTGTTTCCAGCTCTGGCGGCCCTTCCTGCTGGCCGCGGAGCTCCGGTACTGGCTGGAGATTACAATTACTCCCTTCGTGTTTTCAGGAAACTCAAATTCCTGCGACGACCCGTCCCCTATTCTGATGTACCCGCTGCTAACGGCAGTCCGGTTGGTTTCGGTGCTACTGTCCACGGTCAGGTTCCCGGTGGCCCACGCCCGATCTGCTCCAGCGAGAAGGAAAAGACAACAGAATATAAGCAGCGTCCTCATTTTATTGACGTTGAGGGGGCGGAGGAGCGCCACAGAGACACGCTACACCCCCACCAGGGCCTCCCAGACGGTGTTACCGCCGCCCCGTTACACCGAAACACAACTTCTCATTCTGGTCTCCGGTGGACAAGCTCAGCGTCTTCAGCCGGCTCCTCGTCTCGTCTGGTTCCCATTTTCTGGCTGCCTTTATACCGGAACCTAAACATCACCCCGCCCTGTCCTGTCGGAGCCGAGCAGTGCAGCGGCAGCCCCGGGAAACTCACACAGGTCCCCCGGTAGTCTATCCGAAGATTAACGGTAGTCTACCCGGAGATTAACGGACTGTCGCGGTAAACAAACGCTTCGCCTCGTCTGTCGCTGTTTCGTCTCCGCGGTTGATAAAAACCGAAAGCATTGTAGCTTCTGACGCTTTTTCGCTGCGCGGAGGTGTTGTGGTGAAGTTGGTCCAAGATAAATATCAGTTTTCCGGTCACGACGTATCACAATAAGAGCCCTTTAAGTTATAGCATAATGGATAGGCTCTATTTGTCACGTACGCATTAATACAGTGAAATGTTTTGTTTGTTTTTTGTTGTTTTTTTTACCTGCAAGAAATCAAACCAAACTTTATATATAAAGCACTTTTCATACAAATGCAGCCCAAAGTACTTTACATGATAAAAACAAAATTTGAATGTATTTAAAACCTTTACACACTCAAGTATAAAACATAAAAGTTCAATAATACACACATCTGATCATACTCTTTTTCATACAAACATACATCATCACACCAACACAGCGCACTTGTACAACCTCCAGCCCTCTTTGCACAAACATGAGCTCTGATTTCTAGTTTCTGTCTCTTTAACTGAAACATCAGCATAAAACATAACTGAAGTTAAACATCTGAAGACGAAGGAATAAATCAAAACAGAAAATAAAGATAATATAAACACAAGAGTAGATTAACACATTTTAAAGACCAAACAAAAAGGTTAGGGTTAGGGTTAGCATTCTGTGAGACTCCGAACCCCTTCTCTGTAGTGGTCTCATCATTGTTGGATTTGAGACCCACCACGGTGGGATCGTCTGCAGACTTCCCAGCCGTGGTGGTAGGTGGATGGCAGAGCAGTCCTGTGTGAAGAGGGCGGGGCTCTTTGTCTTTTCTCTGTGCAATTGTTGGTCATCTGAAGCCCTCGGGTTCCCCTACAGATGCTCTCCCACCACGACTATTCAAGGGGCTTATTTCCACTGTAGGACCATCAGCAGCCTGTCTTCTGGTCTGGTTCCTAAAGATTATAAGCATGCTATAGTCCAACCTCTGCTTAACAAACCCAGCCTGGATCCCACCATTCTGTATCATTTCCAACCAAATTCCAAACCTCCTTTCATTTAAAAAATCTTAGAGGATTGTTTACACACAGATAAAAGAGTTTTTAGAGGTAAATAATGTTTTTGAGGTCTTTCAGTCTGGTTTTAAACCTCTTCATAGCAATGAGTCGGCTCTACTGAGAGGTTTGAATGATCTTCTATTAGCTACAGATTCTGGTGTCCATGTGATCTTGGTTTTATTGGATTTAACAGCAGCTTCAACACAGTGGATCACAACATTTTAATGACCCGTCTGGAGCTCTGTGTTGGCATTTGTGGTTCTGTCCTGGAATGGTTCAGGTCCTACTGGTCTGAGAGGACTTTCTCTGTTAAACTGGACCATTTCCAGATATCACCTGCTCTTCTATCAGATGGTGTCCCCCAGGGGTCCATTCTTGGGCCTTTGCTCTTTTCATTGTACCTCCTTCCCCTCGGGTCAGTTATTAGGAAGCTTTCCATCTGTATGCTGATGACAGTCAGATCTATGTCTCCCATAAATGCAAGGACTCTTTTTCCCAAGAAAAACATTTTCTCTGTCTTAATAAAGTCAAAGCCTGGATGGCTTTACATTTTCTTCATTTTGATGACAAGAAGACAGAAGTGCTGGTTTTTAAT
>CM047984.1:35920549-35930696 GCA_026261665.1 Melanotaenia duboulayi
CCTTTGGGCCGCCTTCGGGCCGCGCCGCCTTTGGGCCGCGCCGCCTTCGGGCCGCGCCGCCTTCGGGCCTCCGTCTGTACACATCTAAGACAACAATGAGGCTTTCCAGGCAAACCTGTTATCCAACATATTTTCATCTAAAAATGGATAATTTGATCATTTACCTCCAGAACCTACAAACACAAAAATAAATAACATTTATGGATAACTATAAATCAGCTCTTCAGGCTGGGTTCGACTCAATGACCAGACCTTGGTGTGAGCATCGTGGTAAAATCAGAGTCTTAGTCTGAGTCATGACTTGAGTGCCAGCCAATCAGAGGGCGTGATTGTGCGTGCTGTGAGTAGGTGAGCTTAACAGAAAATAACGTCACTCCACAGAAACTTTCATGTGTTTCCTGTTGGAGGCGAATAAAATAAACCGACTCCACATTGAAGAATGAAGAGTTTAACCTGAGTGTCTTCTGAAGCTAGTTCATGAAAACCTTCCTGTGTGCCGCCCTGGCTGTTAGAGCAGAAAAGCCAGCATTTGTGGCTGAAGTAAAGTAATCAGACTACACCTAAAACCCACTTGGGTTTTCTTTTTAAGAACATTTGGTTGAATTATAGCTTTGGAAGAACTGGAAACACCATTTCCATACTACCATGGAGGTTTGTGCCAGTTACCCAGAAAAATATACCTGTTCAGCCAGCCAGCCGATGTGTTTGAGGTGAGGGTGTGTGGAGGCTGCAGACGAAGCCCCCAGGTAGGCGTTGATGTGTGCCAGGGTCTGTGGCAGTAGCGCGGCTATGTTGGTGTGGATGGCGGTGAACCAGGAGCTGGCGGTGGTCCCGTCTTTACAGCGCAGCACCACTGTGTGCTGGCCGTCTGGGGAATGGAGCTCCAGCAGTCTACAGAGCAGAAACAATAGCTTCATCAGAGCAGCGATCACCAGGGTTAATAAAAAATCACGTTAGACCCTTTAAAGCCCGACCCAAGAAGTAATGGACAGAAAATTTTCATTTTTCAATAATCTGAGGTCCACCAGGGGGCAGAAGACGAGTATCAGATATACAACAGGGTTTCAACAAAACTGCCATGAAGCGATGCTAAAGGTAGGGCTGCTCGACTACGGCGAAATGATTTCGACTTAAATCTTAAATTAACTTTAATAATGTGAATTTCCGTCCATCCATCCATCTATGTGTGTGTATATATACGATTCTATGGCATCATTTTTCACAAAACTTTAAGAAAACAAGAAAAAACTGGACCAAGTTGAGGTGTGGACCAGTTCAATGTTTATTTAAAACCTTTTAAAATGACCTTATTGCACACTGAACCTGGAACTAACAGTCTGTTAGTTCTTACCTATAAAACAACATTAATCATTAAATATAAAATCCAAAAAGTCTGTTCAGATTTGGTATGTTCATTTCTTGTGGATCTATTTGTATTTTTTCCAGAGTCATTCCAACTGAAAACATTTTCTACAGACATTCCTTATAAAATGTTGTTATAGCAGAAGAAGAAACAAAGAATTAAACTGCACCGAACGGCAGCTTTGTTTCCTGCTTTGTACGGATTCATCACGCTTTTATCCAAAGCGACTTAGACGTCTGAGAGTAGGAACAACACAAGCAAGTGTTCAAACAGGAGGAGACAAGGTGACTGTAGGGGTTTGCGGTGCTGCAACCAGGACTAAACACTCTTTACTATGCTGCTCACGCTGTTTCTCATCGTCTGGCTTAGATCCTAAATACTTCCACACCGCTGCCGAATGTTGGTTTGGTTCAGGTGAAGGGGAGACTCGCCACTACCGCTTGGGTTTTCATTGCTATGCATTTAAAGCTCCTTCCCGCAGACCTTCCTCTACTTTCACTCTGGCTCACTCTTTCCAAACACTGGCCTGCAGGCAGCTTCCTCCACGAATCACGTGTTGTAACGGTGCTTTACCATTGGTTGAGGGAGGAGGCAACGCTTTAAAAAATTTGGGAGGAAATTAGGAGTGTTTGCTTGTGATATAAAATGCTTTTTTATATATATATATATATATATATATGTATATATTCTGGATCAGGATTGTCTGGCCTTCAGTTCTCCAGGATCCAGGTATGGGCATCTGGCTTGACCTCCTGGGTACCTGTTTTTTCATTGCACCTTTCTGGAGCTCTAATAGTTGGCTCAATTCTCTCCGAGCTGCCTTGATTTTAGCCTCCAACCTCCTCTTCCAGGGTGGATATGTATCTTAATGGTTGCTCTTTGGTTGCTAGCCAAGCACCTCAAGGATCACTGCAGCCGAGGTGTAGATCTGCTCATTGGTTTCAGTGATGGTCATTGTAGGAATCGTTCTCAAGGCTGCATTCACATCTTCCAGGAGACTTTCTGATGGTGCTCCACTCAGCCTCTGTAATTGGCATCAGGGGATGATTTTATCTCAGTCGCTGCCTCGCTCAGCGTGATTGTGCTTATTGTACCTAATATCTGGATGGGGAGTTGTTAACTCTTCCCTGACCTGGGGTCCTGGCTCCCCCTTGCCGTAGCATTTGTGTTGTACCTCGTCAATCTCAAGCTCATAGCCGTTCCAACAACATCCACTGACGGCAACTGTGGATGTTGGAACGTTGAGCTACTAGTTGCTTGGCAGTGAGTATTGATTGTGGGTATCGAAGATTCCATATTTCCCACATTCTCCGCATGTAACCCCTCCGACTGGAGTAGTCTCTCGTCCATTTCCGTCTTGTTCCAGTATCTCATTTCTCGCGTCTGGTTCCCTGACGCAGAGCTTGTTTGACCAGGCGACGTCTGAGCCGGTATGTCTCCTGTTCCCTTGTCTCTCATCATATGAAGGTCTTGCCTAAGGACCCACACTAGGTGTTGGTAATTTCCCCGGCCGGGATGTGAACCCAGTTCTCCTGCGTGAAAGTCGGATGACTTACTCACTGAACTATATCCCGTGGACCTGGAGGACCGGAACAGTAACATATATGATGTAAATCTTGGTTTTAGTTGATAAGATGAAATGTCGTCCATGCAAAGCGGTTAAAGCTGCAGCACGGAACAGAAATAACAGAAAATGATATATACAGGGCCCTACAAACTCACTTTCATTTTTTTCCCAAATTCCGTTTTTTCCATTATATATTTTGGGAATCCCATTTTTTTATCTTTTACTCCTATTTTACTACCAAAACCAGTATGTTTTTAATGTAAATGACTAAAATGTACAGAAATGAAATAGAAATGGACTAAAATTCATTGAGGCGACACGCATTTCCTCAGTATAGTCACAGACATTAAAGTGCATCAAAAACAAGCAAGTAATTAAACTTCAGCTGAGAGTCAAAAACAAACATTTTTAATGTTTTCAAAAGTGACCTAAACAAGTTATTTAAGCTGTAGGCCTAGTTAGTCCTCGTGAGCTACCCTCTCTTTAGGTTTTCCACCTATCAGAGACACCCCCACTGAAAAACATGACTGCCAGTCTAGTGCTCAGCGAGCGTTCTCGTTTCTTGCGTGGCTTCCGGACGCCACGTGGTCACTGCGTGTAGTTTTACATTTCCAGTCAATGGAGTGTTGACAGAATCTGCAAAGCAACGGTTCACCGAGTCGTTCGGGAATTGCTCGGCTCTGTACTGACGGGTTAGCGCTGAGTTTCGCAGTTTTTCGCCGACGAGCTACAGGCGGCCGCTTCGCCATGTGTCTGTTGTTTTGAAAGGGGAGGGGCTTAGTCTGAGGTCACTCAGGTTTGCTTACCTCCATGCAGTTTTCCCCAGACATACGTTCCTGCTCCACACGATAACAGCATTGCAGCCGAATTCCACGATGGTCCGCGTTAAAAAATATTTCGTTTTAATTGGCCAATTCCGCGATTCCATGATCGTGGAAATTATAGGGCCCTGTATATATATCATTAAAATCTGGGTTTCTGTTGGTATCTAATCATATTTTTATGAGCCGTTCCTATCAACTCACCGTGGGTCCACATACATTTTTACTACGGTGTCTCTGAATGGACAAATCTGTCTGTTTGAAGCTGCAGAAGCAGCCTTGTCCGGTAGAACCTGCAGAGCAAAGTTACTGTTCTTGTTTCTCAGAAGAAATATTCCTGTCTGAAGAACTGAAGTGAGTCAGAAAATAATCCCACACCCAGCCACACCAAACCTCCCACACACACACTCAGGAAGCCGGTGAGATCAGACCTGTTCTCCAGATCTGGCATGGTGAGGTTCCTGCTGATGAAGCACATCTTCAAGCTGATGACCTTCCTGTCTTTGGATGAGGAGGAGCTGCTGTACTTGGGGGAGCCAGATTCCTCGCTGCCGCTGTAGCTAGGCGACTGTGGCCGGACGCCGTCCCACGGCAGGTCGGCCACCAGGGATGGCTTCTTGAAAAGTGGGGACACCTCCCGGATGTACTTCACTGTGAAGGAAGAAGAAAAAGATGCAGATGAATGGATAAGGTCCAGCAGAGGCGGGAGCAGGACAGACTGCCTGAGGCAGATGGATTAATCCAGTTTTATCTTTGAGGAAACTTGTTTCTCTGTTTTACTGCCTAACTAACTTATAAAACAACTGGATCAGGTATTTAACACCTTTTAGAGTCCATCAGCATCAACTATGTAACAGAAGTAAATTCACAGCAACGTCCAGCTCTGAACAAGATCGAGGGTTTAATGTGAACGGTCAGCACCGACCTCAACGCACCTGCAGCCTGTTGTAGAAAAACCGAGAGTCTGGAACGAGTAAAAGTATATAAGGTTTATTACAGGAGAAGTATTAAATACAGAATTACTTGCAAGTAATGAGAGTGGTCGTCCCGACTCGCATGGAGTGGAGAAAGACTCTGGGGAGGCACGAGGAAAAACAATAGTTGTACATTTCTGTAGAAAGAACCCTCCTTCCTGAAGACCTTGGGTGGACACACAACTCCAACTCTGGTGTGTCTCCACCAGAACCAGTCTAAGGGTCTGAGGAAGGACCAGATGAAGGTCATCTTACCCTCGTAGTRAACTTTKAACAGAGCAYGTAYATGAAGAGAAKAAAMCTTAAAAGWSAATAWAAGCMTGARGAGTAAARATGYACMAWGTAAAAAGTTTAATATGGTAACGATCAGTGTAAATACGATTTAGAAATGAATWTAGTAAAGGAAGTAATTATAGGTGTGATTATAATATTATATATAGAGCATAATAAGTAAAATTTCTTCCACAAACCACAGCCATGTTCATCTTCTACTCATCCAGCCGAGGCCACGTTGGTAGCTGGAACAGCTGGACCGGCTAGACCAACTGGTTACTGGAAACACGGCTAGAAACAGAACTTTAATGAAGACTTCTGGGGCCAGTTATGGTCCAGCTTTTAGACCAGTAGGAAGAAATCTGTGATTTTGTGAACATTTTGCTAATATTCCAGCTCAAAGATGGGCTGGAAGAGCTCCACACGTCTTCCACAGATTTAAAAGCACAAAAAGCTCTCTGGTGAGTTATCGTAGGAAAACAGCAGCTGGCTCTGGTTGTGCAGATGTGAGGTCAGCCGGTAAAAAAACGGAGGCCTCTGCTCTGATGTGATGGATTCATTTTCCCCACAGTGGCCTCAACAGGTTACACCTCCTCGCTGTTTCCTCCCATCTCTGCTCTCTGAAAGAAGAGGAGTTTCTGGGTCTGTGGGTTGGACTCTGAAACCTGAGCGCAGGCTCTGGAGATGAGCTCATCCTGGATGTACTGAAATGTTCGTTCTGTAACGGTTTGCTGCAGCAGAAGATGTCTGGAACAGCTTCCAGTTTCACTTAGAAAACAGCGAAATCCTTATTTCATTTAAAAACGTGAAACCTCAGACATGCCAGGGCGATGGTTGCAAGACATGAGAGATAAACCTGATCTTCCTCTTCACACGGTGCCTTCACTGGTACCTCAGTGCTTTCCACTCTGAGGGGAAACTACCGCGTTGTATCTGCCCTCATTATCTACAGCGTTATAAATAACAACATTTTCCAAGAACAGTTTCCGTGCTGTGAGTTAAAGGACGTATAAAGGCTGCTCCATATAATTCCTACTTCATGTTTTTCCATCCCAAATGAAGAATCACCTCTTCCAGGGAAACATCCAATCCGATCACAGCAGTTCTGACTCGCGATGGAAAGATGGTCCAAATGACGTACCAGTGCTGCCATCATGCTGTTCAGGCTGCACCACACACAGCGGCGGTCACCGTGATGTAGGGAAGACAGCTGCAGACATTTTGACTTGAAATATGAACAAATGTCTCAATGAGGCTACATTGCAATTGGAGGAGTTCTGCATTAATGAATGTTCTAACCAGCATGCACAGGTGCGCACAGAGATTCCTCCTGATTCTCTGAATTTGCTGATGATATTCTACACTGTAGATGGTGGATCTTCAAAATGTGAGGAAAATTTTTCTGAAATCGTGCCAGTTTGTCTCAGATTGGTGAATCCATCTTTCCATCTGAGAGACTCTGCTTCTCTGAAATGCTCCTTTTATACCAGTCATGTTACCGACCTGTTGCCAGGTAACCTGGTTAGTTGTCCAATGCTCCTCCAGGTGTTTCTGGTTTGTACCAGGTACTTTTCCAGTACTCGGTCTCGTATCATCACTGATTTCCTGAATTGATTCGATTCAAAACAGCCTTGATTTGATTTCCATGAAATCCAATTTGATATTAATTTATTTACAGTTAATTATGTAACACCACTTATTTTTCTTGAATAATAAAAACATTCTCAGATAACTTTTTTCAAAATAAAACACTGAGTGCATTTACTTGACAATCAAAAGTAAAACTATTTTAAATGTCCTGATGAAGCTTCATCCAGTGGAAAATTCATTTCTCAGATAGCGTGTTGGTGCTAATAAAACCTACAAAGAATACTGGATCCATTTAAAGCTGGAATACGACTCAGAAACTCCTACAATGACGTAGATTCAGCTTGTTCAGCTGTGTGCGTTGCCATGACAATGCAATGCTATCAGCATAACACAGAGAAATCCTCCAGTGCTCCTGGAGCGACCTGCTGAGAGAATCTAGAAAACATCATCTTCCTGTCTGTCCCCTGTGTGCGTGTGCAGACTGCAGTGGGCACAGAGAGTAGCTATGACGTGTTGTCATGGAAACCCGATAAATATTCCTGTTTGATAAAAGGACGAAATGAAAACCTGTTCTAGAGGACATGTGACTTTAAATCACCATGATGGATTTTTTTAAAAAATTACATGCGTGGTGACATCATTTCCTGTTGTGGAACGCAGTGGCAACATTAGCTGCTAATATGAGTGCTCGCGGTCTTAGTATCAGCTAATATGAGTGCCAGTGATCTTACCATTAGCAGCTAATGAGTGCCCGCGGTCTTAGCGTTAGCTGCTAATATGAATATCAGCGTTCTCACCGTTTCCGGTCATTACCGGAAATGAGGACATCTAAAAAAATTAATAAATAAATTAAAAAATCAATCAACAAGTGTTATGAATCAATACTGGATTCATTTAATTTAAATCTATTAAAATCAATAAATAGATTTTTTTTAAACTGGCTGAGCTGCTCCTTCCAACTTTTTAGGAATAGGGCCCCGCTACTGGCAACCTAATGAGAGGCTGATTTACATTTTTAAAACTATTTAAATGCACTTAGTGAGTGAGGGTACTCCGTCTGTGGTGTACAGTAAACTAAAAAGTTAAAAACCACAGCAGCTGTGTGTGTGTGTGTGTGTGTGCTTGAGTCAGATAAAAGATCAATGACTAATCAGCAGATACAAGCTGCACAGAGCTCAAGTCTCTGCAAGATCCTTTCCAGATTACTCCATGCATGACTCAGAGTAATGCTGAGGAAATGAGCCAAGGCCGTCCACCCCAACCACACCGCCCAAACCAGCAAGTTCTGGACCACTTCTGCTAATGTAAGAGAAAAGCGAGCATGAGAGCATTCCTGGAGGCCTGTGTTTATGTGTGAGGGTGTTGAGGACTGTTGCTCAGACTAATATTCAGATGGTGCTGAGATACACTCCGTCCACAGATCAGGGCCTCTCTGCAGGTCTACAGGAGTCTACAGGTCTAAAGGAGTCTACAGGTGTCTGCAGGAATCTACAGGTCTACGGCAGTCTGCAGGTCTATGGCAGTCTGCAGGTCTACAGCAGTCTGCTGGAGTCTGCAGGTCTACGGCAGTCTGCAGGTCTACAGGAGTCTACAGGAGTCTGCTAGAGTCTGCAGGTCTACAGCAGTCTGCAGGTCTACAGGAGTCTGCCATGGACTGTTTAGAAGACCTGAAGAAGTTGTAGATTTCTCTACTTTTGACCCATATAAAGTAGTTTATTCCCTTCTTGTCATTCCAGTCAGGTTTGACTCTTTCTGCTTGCATCATGTTGGTGTGTTGGATCGGTTCTCTGAGCTCTACTTATGTGTCTAATTAGGCTCGGCCACCGAGGATGTGCTTGTTTCTGTGTGGATGCAGGAGGCAGATACCCCAGAGGTGCTGGCCAGCATCCCGGGAGGCTGGCTCGTCTGCTTGCAGGGAGAGAGGATGAAAGAAGAAAAAGAGGAGCATGTAGAGGAAAACAGAAAAAGGAGAGTCTGACTTTACACATATTTGGTTGTGGCAATACTTGTGGTTTGAAGTGAGCAGTAAAACTATTCTTCCTTACCAAACGCAGTAATCGCAGCACGGCTGAAACCATTTTTTAGAGCAGCGAGTCAGACCCCAGCCTCTGTATGTTCCCCTAAAACTGGCCAGAAATTCCCTTGTGGTTTGGCTCAGCACTCTGGCCTCACTCGCTTTTTACTTGTTTTTCTCCTCTGCCGTCTTTCTTCCGTCCTTCCCCCTCTCTTCCTCCTCTGCTCAGTGCTCACTGCTCTGAAAGCCTCTCAGCCAGAAACATAATGAGAACAATGTGTATGAATACAGCATTTCATGCAGCTTCTCCTCCATCACACACACATGCAGACGCATCAGCAATGTGTGTGTCATTAATTCTGTTGCATGAATTTTCGGTAGGATGATACCCGACCATGTTAGAAACTCACCCCTGGACATCACAGAATCCAGCTGTGATCAGGTTTGATCTGCATAGTGCGAACCAGATCATCCTAAATCAAGACCATACGATCCCAGTCTCATAACATCCCACTCCATTCCTTATTAAAGTCCTGTGCGGAACAGCTCCAAGTTTGAACAGACGGTGGATTTATTGTTTAAAGCCAAGAAGAAAAAAACGTCCACCATTCTCCTCCTCTGGTTCGGGTCACCGCCTTCTTCGTCCTGGTTCCAGTAAGACTTTACGGAGCTGAAGGATCTGTTGCTATCTGGCTGATACCTGCCTACCAGGAAACGTTATGGTTGCTGTGGAAACGCTACAAAGATCAGGTTTAACAAACCAAGCTGAACCAAACCGTCTCGACCTGAGCTGGAGCCCTCCATGGAGAAGGGCACCAAATTACGCCCAGCAAGAAAGTTAGGACCCACGTTAGACTAGGAATGTCACGATAACGGATTTAAGCCAGTGGTGGCTTATCTGGAGTCGAGTCGTGGGGGCAGCTGCCTAAGCAGGGAAACCCAGACTTCCCTCTCCCCGGCCACATTCACCAGCTCATCCAGAGGGATCCCGAGGCGTTCCCAGGCCAGCCGAGAGATGTAGTCCGTCCAGCATGTCCTGGGTCTGCCCCGGGGTCTCTTTCTGGTGGGACGTGCCTGGAACACCTCACCAGGGAGGCGTCCAGGAGGCATCCTAACCAGATGCCAGAGCCACCTCATCTGGCTCCTCTCGATGTGGAGGAGCAGCGGCTCTACTCTGAGCTCCTCCCGGATCACCGAGCTTCTCACCCTATCTCTAAGGGAGAGCCCGGCCACCCTGAGCATTTCCACACTTAGTTTAACTCTTCTACTCAGAATGAGGTAGAAAGATTTGTCCAGATCTTTGGTTCAACCAGGTACTGAAGAAGCTGCTGCACTTATACCCAAGATGATGTCTGATGAAATCGTGAACTTGTATTTAAAGAGAAAAAAAAATTGCGTTGCCTCTAGAACTACATGACAGCACCTGAGTCCACCTGGGTCCACCTGAGTCCACCTGGGTCCACCTTTATCCAACTGGACTGCCAGCAGTCTGACTAGCACTATAATGATGACGTCCCGTCTTGTTTGAATTCATGCTTGTGTTGA
>CM047984.1:36061845-36072676 GCA_026261665.1 Melanotaenia duboulayi
ATTGTGCAATCTGTTGTTTGAAGCAGAAGAGCTGATCAGCGAATCAGGCTGGAGGACGTCGACATGCAGAAAAGGAGATTTTATTGGTCAGGAAAAGAGAGAATTCTTATTATTTCCTTAACTTAGAAAAAGAGAATTCTGCAAAGACTTCGATCGGCCAGACTTTTCCAGCGTTGAGCACATCTTTAAACTTTTAAAAATAAAAGCCTGTAACAGGCCGATGGGGAAACTTTTCCACTTTCTAACTGCCGGGTCTGGGCGGCTACCCGGTTTTTAGACCAACTGCTGTTGTATCAGGGGAAGATATGAAAAGCTTGCTTGTATGTTTACATCCAAGCATGTATTTTTAATTATTGAGCCCCTGCACTGAGACCACTTTCCCTTAATGCAAATGAGTTTTACATTTTCTGCAAGTATAATGCAAATTATCCAAAGTACAAGTAGTTCTGCAGATCAACATGAACGCAAAGAAAAAGACAAAATCCTGTTTTGTTTAACTGGTGAAAACTCAACTCTGCAAATACACTAAATAAAATCTTGGTTCCAGATGAAAGTTAATCCCTGAGTTAGACCATGTCCTACTTCTCTGCATAACGTTCTGCATGATCCTGCAAAGAAAAAGACACCCCGATCCTTCCTTCCCCCATTCTCCCTCCGGGTAGCTGGACACCCTGACTAACAGCTCATACAGATTTAGTTTAAAAAGACAATTAATGCAAAAAGCAGGAGACTTCGGCTCTGCAGACTTGTGCTGAACTGAATGGACTTAAGACCAAGTGGTCATAACTACGACCACGTAGACCATGTAGTAACCCCGTTGCTACCGGCAGACAGTTATCGGACAAATAACATGAAAATATCAACACACCAGATATTAGCTAAATATCAAATATTGTGTCCCTAGTAATCAGTGACATCTAGTAGGGAATGTACGGTGGCTGCCAGAGGCCAAACTTCTTCCAGCATCAAGATGTTTTCAGATGTGAGTTGGAGCACTACAGGTAACTACAGGTGTACTGTCTTCTTCTATGGTGCGTTTAAGGCGTCACTGATCCCACACGGAGCTCTAGCTCCTTTCAGACAAAGCTGCGACTGAAGTTTTACAGCTTGGTTGTCCATTCAGAGACACCGTAGTAAAATGGTGGCAGCTGCATGTATGTGGACCCACGGTGAGGAGACAGTCATGAGAGACCAAATAAAAGATTTTAATCAAAGATATTTTTATCTCATTGATCTGAGCTGCAGCTTTAATCTCGTCCATTAACGTGGATGAAAGCTGGTGTTTAAATGACCTTTAAAAATTCTGCCATTAATTTTGGTTCATGATTTTAGTTTTTCTACTTTTATTGTTGTGATTTAAATGTGCAGAACTCTCATATCTGTAGAAAAGAGCCAGAACTGAGTCCGAGGAGACGGCGTCATCCGAGCCATCGCCAGCAACATTTCTCCCTGATAAACTGGTTATTCATTTCAGTCCAGATCAGGAACCAGAACATGAACCAGATCAAGAACCAGATCATGAACCAGATCATAAAACAGATCAGGAACCAGATCAGGAACCAGATCAGGAACCAGATCAGGAACCAGATCAGGAACCAGATCAGGAACCAGATCAGGAACCAGATCAGGAACCAGATCAGGAACCAGATCAGGAACCAGATCAGGAACCAGATCAGGAACCAGATCAGGAACCAGATCAGGAACCAGATCAGGAACCAGATCAGGAACCAGATCAGGAACCAGATCAGGAACCAGATCAGGAACCAGATCAGGAACCAGATCAGGAACCAGATCAGGAACCAGATCAGGAACCAGATCAGGAACCAGATCAGGAACCAGATCAGGAACCAGATCAGGAACCAGATCAGGAACCAGATCAGGAACCAGATCAGGAACCAGATCAGGAACCAGATCAGGAACCAGATCAGGAACCAGATCAGGAACCAGATCAGGAACCAGATCAGGAACCAGATCAGGAACCAGATCAGGAACCAGATCAGGAACCAGATCAGGAACCAGATCAGGAACCAGATCAGGAACCAGATCAGGAACCAGATCAGGAACCAGATCAGGAACCAGATCAGGAACCAGATCAGGAACCAGATCAGGAACCAGATCAGGAACCAGATCAGGAACCAGATCAGGAACCAGATCAGGAACCAGATCAGGAACCAGATCAGGAACCAGATCAGGAACCAGATCAGGAACCAGATCAGGAACCAGATCAGGAACCAGATCAGGAACCAGATCAGGAACCAGATCAGGAACCAGATCAGGAACCAGATCAGGAACCAGATCAGGAACCAGATCAGGAACCAGATCAGGAACCAGATCAGGAACCAGATCAGGAACCAGATCAGGAACCAGATCAGGAACCAGATCAGGAACCAGATCAGGAACCAGATCAGGAACCAGATCAGGAACCAGATCAGGAACCAGATCAGGAACCAGATCAGGAACCAGATCAGGAACCAGATCAGGAACCAGATCAGGAACCAGATCAGGAACCAGATCAGGAACCAGATCAGGAACCAGATCAGGAACCAGATCAGGAACCAGATCAGGAACCAGATCAGGAACCAGATCAGGAACCAGATCAGGAACCAGATCAGGAACCAGATCAGGAACCAGATCAGGAACCAGATCAGGAACCAGATCAGGAACCAGATCAGGAACCAGATCAGGAACCAGATCAGGAACCAGATCAGGAACCAGATCAGGAACCAGATCAGGAACCAGATCAGGAACCAGATCAGGAACCAGATCAGGAACCAGATCAGGAACCAGATCAGGAACCAGATCAGGAACCAGATCAGGAACCAGATCAGGAACCAGATCAGGAACCAGATCAGGAACCAGATCAGGAACCAGATCAGGAACCAGATCAGGAACCAGATCAGGAACCAGATCAGGAACCAGATCAGGAACCAGATCAGGAACCAGATCAGGAACCAGATCAGGAACCAGATCAGGAACCAGATCAGGAACCAGATCAGGAACCAGATCAGGAACCAGATCAGGAACCAGATCAGGAACCAGATCAGGAACCAGATCAGGAACCAGATCAGGAACCAGATCAGGAACCAGATCAGGAACCAGATCAGGAACCAGATCAGGAACCAGATCAGGAACCAGATCAGGAACCAGATCAGGAACCAGATCAGGAACCAGATCAGGAACCAGATCAGGAACCAGATCAGGAACCAGATCAGGAACCAGATCAGGAACCAGATCAGGAACCAGATCAGGAACCAGATCAGGAACCAGATCAGGAACCAGATCAGGAACCAGATCAGGAACCAGATCAGGAACCAGATCAGGAACCAGATCAGGAACCAGATCAGGAACCAGATCAGGAACCAGATCAGGAACCAGATCAGGAACCAGATCAGGAACCAGATCAGGAACCAGATCAGGAACCAGATCAGGAACCAGATCAGGAACCAGATCAGGAACCAGATCAGGAACCAGATCAGGAACCAGATCAGGAACCAGATCAGGAACCAGATCAGGAACCAGATCAGGAACCAGATCAGGAACCAGATCAGGAACCAGATCAGGAACCAGATCAGGAACCAGATCAGGAACCAGATCAGGAACCAGATCAGGAACCAGATCAGGAACCAGATCAGGAACCAGATCAGGAACCAGATCAGGAACCAGATCAGGAACCAGATCAGGAACCAGATCAGGAACCAGATCAGGAACCAGATCAGGAACCAGATCAGGAACCAGATCAGGAACCAGATCAGGAACCAGATCAGGAACCAGATCAGGAACCAGATCAGGAACCAGATCAGGAACCAGATCAGGAACCAGATCAGGAACCAGATCAGGAACCAGATCAGGAACCAGATCAGGAACCAGATCAGGAACCAGATCAGGAACCAGATCAGGAACCAGATCAGGAACCAGATCAGGAACCAGATCAGGAACCAGATCAGGAACCAGATCAGGAACCAGATCAGGAACCAGATCAGGAACCAGATCAGGAACCAGATCAGGAACCAGATCAGGAACCAGATCAGGAACCAGATCAGGAACCAGATCAGGAACCAGATCAGGAACCAGATCAGGAACCAGATCAGGAACCAGATCAGGAACCAGATCAGGAACCAGATCAGGAACCAGATCAGGAACCAGATCAGGAACCAGATCAGGAACCAGATCAGGAACCAGATCAGGAACCAGATCAGGAACCAGATCAGGAACCAGATCAGGAACCAGATCAGGAACCAGATCAGGAACCAGATCAGGAACCAGATCAGGAACCAGATCAGGAACCAGATCAGGAACCAGATCAGGAACCAGATCAGGAACCAGATCAGGAACCAGATCAGGAACCAGATCAGGAACCAGATCAGGAACCAGATCAGGAACCAGATCAGGAACCAGATCAGGAACCAGATCAGGAACCAGATCAGGAACCAGATCAGGAACCAGATCAGGAACCAGATCAGGAACCAGATCAGGAACCAGATCAGGAACCAGATCAGGAACCAGATCAGGAACCAGATCAGGAACCAGATCAGGAACCAGATCAGGAACCAGATCAGGAACCAGATCAGGAACCAGATCAGGAACCAGATCAGGAACCAGATCAGGAACCAGATCAGGAACCAGATCAGGAACCAGATCAGGAACCAGATCAGGAACCAGATCAGGAACCAGATCAGGAACCAGATCAGGAACCAGATCAGGAACCAGATCAGGAACCAGATCAGGAACCAGATCAGGAACCAGATCAGGAACCAGATCAGGAACCAGATCAGGAACCAGATCAGGAACCAGATCAGGAACCAGATCAGGAACCAGATCAGGAACCAGATCAGGAACCAGATCAGGAACCAGATCAGGAACCAGATCAGGAACCAGATCAGGAACCAGATCAGGAACCAGATCAGGAACCAGATCAGGAACCAGATCAGGAACCAGATCAGGAACCAGATCAGGAACCAGATCAGGAACCAGATCAGGAACCAGATCAGGAACCAGATCAGGAACCAGATCAGGAACCAGATCAGGAACCAGATCAGGAACCAGATCAGGAACCAGATCAGGAACCAGATCAGGAACCAGATCAGGAACCAGATCAGGAACCAGATCAGGAACCAGATCAGGAACCAGATCAGGAACCAGATCAGGAACCAGATCAGGAACCAGATCAGGAACCAGATCAGGAACCAGATCAGGAACCAGATCAGGAACCAGATCAGGAACCAGATCAGGAACCAGATCAGGAACCAGATCAGGAACCAGATCAGGAACCAGATCAGGAACCAGATCAGGAACCAGATCAGGAACCAGATCAGGAACCAGATCAGGAACCAGATCAGGAACCAGATCAGGAACCAGATCAGGAACCAGATCAGGAACCAGATCAGGAACCAGATCAGGAACCAGATCAGGAACCAGATCAGGAACCAGATCAGGAACAGAACAGGGAACCAGATCAGGAACCAGATCAGTAACAGAACTGGGAACCAGATCAGGAACAGAACTGGGAACCAGAACACATTAACATGAACCCATTTAAAGGAACAAGTTTGGTTAAATTTACACATTTCAGACGAGTGAAGAAATGACAGTTTTAAGATATTTGTTACTAACAGTTGAGGTCTGACCCAGGTCTGGGTTCTAGGATCCTCCCCAGAACCCAGACCTCAATGGATCTGATAGAGAACTATTTCTGGAAAGTCCTGCCAGGATCCTGGAGAACTGTTCCTGCAGAACAAGAAGTGCCGGAGGTCGTATCAAGTGTGGACTCAATTTTTTCCCATGAAATTTATTTCTAAAACATTTTGGTGGAAACTTCTGGAATTCTGTCCATCGTCTCTGGGCAGAAGCAGCAGTTTTCACCCAATCACATCACGGTAACGTCATCCAATAAAAACAGACTTAAGACTGAAATCTCATTTATTTTGGATTTGTACAACCAGGATGCACCTCGACCGACTTTCACAATGAACAGAAAAATAAAAAACTCGGCCACATCTCGTCTCTGGAGTCCGTCCGAGACCACCTGGCCTCAAACGGTTCATGATAACATCTCGTAGCTCGCTCGCCTCCACGTGGTGGAACTGTGTGATACTGCATCATCGGGGGGGGGGGCAGTTGTGCTGTTGTGAGTCCACATTAAGGTTAAAACGGGTCTAAGCAGGTGTGTGAGGGTCTTATGTGCTATCAGTCAAACCTACGTGCACCATCGATATGCATTTACACAATGGCTTCACATCAACAACTAGACTAACGTGCACGCATGGACGTGCACACGCAGTTGTCCTCTGGGATTTTCAGGCCACAGACATGATCTTCCCCAGGTGAGAGGTTTCAGGTGATTCTCTGCCCTGTGACAAACAAATAAAAAGAATAAAGAAAAATGTCTCCAGCGTCCAGCGACGTCTCGCCTCCTCCGCCCGCTTCCTGCATCACTCCTGCCCGAATCCCTCCGTCTCCTCCACGGCAAACAGAAGCTTCTCTCGGAGCTGCTCCAGGCTTCGGTAGGGCGGCAGGTCCAGACGGTTGAAGCTGAGACCAGCAGGAAAAGGAAAATGAATTCACAGACTAGAAAGTTGCTTCATCTAAAAGACTCAGAGGAGGTGAAACCCTGTATTTATTTCCATAAATGGCCTCCTGTGTTTGTCTGATGGAGACATGTCGTCCTTTAGATTCCTTCATGTTCTGCTGGACTATCAGCATCACTGTTGCTTGTCCCTCAGAAATCTTTTAACCAATAAGAGTCGCCAGCGGATGTCCAGGTAACAGACACCAAGAAGAATAAAACCTCTGAAGATGTTGCAGCGAGAGCCTCTGAGTCGGGCGGATATACCAGGATGCTCTCCTGGAAAGTGGGATGATGATGACTGAACGGACCTGCCTCATGTCTGTCCAGCTGCAGAAGAGGCAGCTTCTTACCATGTGTGGCTTCGTGGAAGCCAGGTCTCCTTCCCCACTTTGTCTATGCAGAACTTCTGGGGCCCGTTACTTCCTGCAGGAGGAGCAAGAGACAAGAAAAAAGGCTTGAACCCAGTTATGAGAGGCCTCCATCAGCGCCACCACATCCATCAACCTCTATACCACTATATTCCCACATTTTCAGCCTCTGCAAACCAAACCGCTCCGTCTAAAATAAAGGCTGACTCATGCTGACTCATCAATTTTATGTGAAGCTTTTTCATTCAGAGCAGCAGATGTTCCTCCAGGAGACGAGACATCCAGCTTTTCCCCAGAAACGGCTGCAGGATTCCGGTTTGTACAAAGATTCAGCTCAGACACGGGGAGACAGACAGGGACAGAGAGACAGTTTCCATGGCAACACACAGTAGTTTGTACCTATGAGCTCAGCAAAGCCTCCGACTGGCAGACGACAGGTTCCCGTTACAAACTGAAGGAGACGGATTCTCTTCTCGTTGTCCATCTCCTTCACCACCTGCAGCAGGAGACAGAGGGAGACAGCAGGAGACAGAGGGAGACAGCAGGAGACAGGCGGAGACAGCAGGAGACAGGCGGAGACAGAGGGAGAAAGACGGAGACAGCAGGAGACAGAGGGAGACAGATGAGACAGACAGAGATGTTGGGGACATCGGTGCTCACCGATGAGCATGAGTGTGAGGAGTGTGTGTGTGGTGTGTGTGTACCTGCCAGAACCAGTGGATCTGCTTGCTGTTCTTGGTGTAATGTCTGTAGATGGTGTTCTTCTGCCAGTCAGCCAGATCGATCTCCTGCATCCCGCAGAGCATCAGCTGCAACCACCAGACGGAGAAGCTGAGCTACAACTTTCTGCTGTATGATTCTCCTCTGGGTCACAGGAAGTCCCGCCCCCTCCCCAGACCACCTCCTTCATCTTTCCACCGAACCTGCTGCTTCATACTGACCTACACAACATGTCTACTACCTTCTGAGTTCTGACCTGGATATAAAGACATGAACCAGCCTTACTGGCTGTTTACCAGCCACCTCTCTGCTCCTCACCTCCAGCTCCTTCTCGTCGAAGTAGCGGAGCCACTCCAGAGGAACCACCTCGTTGAAGCCGTCCAGGAAGGCTTTGGTCTGCTCCTCCACGCCACGGGTGAACCTCCAGTCCGTCAGGAGGCTGCAGGAGGAAGCAACCATCATTTCTCTTCCTGTTGACGTGCGCCGCTCGCTACCGCTCTGCTGCCTTACCTGATGTACTCCTCCTTGTTCTCCTCGGTGACCAGCTCGTTCTCGCCGTCGTCCTTCAACTGGTGGGTGGAAACTTTGCCGAGGATCTCCATGTCCTGAGCGAAGTAGAGCTCCACTCCACACTCCTCCAGGTTGTTTTCTCTGGACACAGTTAGACCACAAACAGACGGTGCAGGTGTAAGGAGGCCAACAGGATTCAGCCTTTCTGATCAGTCGACTTCCATTAAGGGGATTTCAGGCTTCAGGGAGCTCCTACAATCCGCTACAGACCTTGTTTATGTCAAGTTCAAGGATGAAATGAGGGCTAGAAAACCATTTTCTGTTCTATAAAACACCCGGTTCTGTGATACTTACTTGACCCACATGATGGAGTTGTAGAACTCTGGGTCGATGGACTCCAGGTCTTTGAGGGTTGGCTTCTTGTCCAGCATTCGCTTGTAAAACGGCAGCGTGAAGCCGGTGTCGATGAACTTTCCGTGGTACAAAGCCTGCAGAGAGGACACGTTACCATAGAAACCACAGGAAGGAAAAGCTGCTGCGAAACGGCGGGTTGGAGTCACAGGTGGAGGCGACGGAGGGAGGGCGGCGGCTTCAGGACCGGCAGATTTCTGGAGTTCATCCCAGAGGAAGACAGAAGAACCCAGCTGTTTCCAGAAGGTCTCTCCTCTTTCTTACTTCCATCAAACAGAAGCTAAATAAAAACATCTGGCTTCACCGAGTCCGACGGACTGAAGGAACCAGGTACAACAAAGACCGGTGAGAATGGTCCGAACCCATCACAGGACAAATGTTTTCCTCTAATTCACTCAGAAAGGAGGAAATAATCTTTCCAATAATCCAGGAATATTTGGATTAAATAACATTTACAGTAATAAACCAAAAAGCCTGAAACGAGAGAATTCGGTTTCTAGAAGCTCGATGTCGGACGTCTTGGGTTCAGTCGGTCTGACTGACGTCGGTTAGAGGTTTGATGGCAGAATCGAACCTCTAGCATGAAGCCGCTCTCACCCCTCTGTCAGACCAGCAACACATTTACGTCCCTTTCAAGCCCGCCGACGACCCGCCCATTTCCTGTGATGTCATCGCCTTCGTGCAGCGGCGGACCTCGCGGTTCGGGGAAGGTTGTGGGTTTCTGTCCTGGTTTTTATCGACAGGCTGTGACGGTTTCTCTTAAACCTGCCGGAGGAAACCGCAGAGCTGACTCGGACCGTAGTAAGCTTCTTATTTAGGTTAAACCAATTACATAACGAAAAGTTCAACTCGGACATGAAGACGAGAAGACGGGTCTCAGTAACCCGACCTCGTGCTGCTGCTGCTCATTAACATCATTTCTTCATTTAAACCGCGAGTCATCCAGCAGACGTTAAAAAGTAAGAAGTTCCACATATTCAGAGAAGCTGAAGAGCAGCTCACCATGGCGATGAAGCGTCCGATGAAGCGGAAGTACGTGAGGTGGTCGGGGTTGATGGAGGAGGCCGGGTTGATCTGCAGACAGTAGTTGTTCTTGCCAGCGTACTCAAACAAACAGTACATGGGGTTCAGGACTTCGTGGGACAGCAGGAAGAACCACTCCCTGCAGAGCGAGAGGACAGAGGAGGGAGATGCAGGACGGCGATGAACTGAGTCAGAACAAAGATTTTCATTCCAGAAGTTTCATCACCGTCAGGGATAAAACTCAGAAAAACATCTTTAACAAACATCATTTAGAGGAAGAGAAGACGATGCCTGCAAACACAGAAGCAACAGGATGATCATCTGATATCAAACGTTAAGGATCAGAAAAAACTATTCCAACTCCTAGAAGAACTAAATATGATACGCTAACATGACAGTTAGTTTGTTACAGTATAAAAACATAAAAATACACAGATTGTTCCACACACCAAACACATGGAGGACGACACATGTGACAGATAAACACAGCAGGGATGTGGAAGGATGCATGTTAGACAGAATGAGGGCCCTCCACCAGCTGCAGCACCAAGCGCTCCCAAGGCCCCGCCCACCCCCGCAGGACTGATGGGGCGGGGGAGGGTGTATGGACGGACGCAGACACCTCCCAACATCCCGTCCGTGGTTCTACCCTGTGGTAGAACAGCATGATGTCACCTACCATAGGGTAAAACCACTGACGTGACACCGGAGACAGAGACAGAACCAAAGAGAACAAATGAAGCAACAGAAAAATCACCAGATTCACAGAGAAGAGGACGGACGGCAGACGCAGGATGGACAGATGGGATGGAGGAGCTGCTACGTTTACATATCTACAAACACTCACCAGGTTCTACATGCCTGAAAAAAACAGCCTCAAAAGGGCATTTTAATTTAGTTCAGAGACGGTGACGTTGGACCAGCACACCGTCGTCCTCATGTTTAGCTTTTGCAGTCCTGCTAGTGGACTTACAAACAATGGTGGCTTTCCTGACATGTAGTTATCACCAAAACAAGACAAATGCCAGACTTAAATCCAGGGGTGACAGAGCTTCTCTGTTGCCGCTCCAAAGCTGTGGAACAAACTTCCCCTTCACATTCGAGCTGCTCAGTCTGTCGCTGGTTTTAAGTCTTTACTCAAAACCTACTTCTTTGAACTGGCGTTTCAACAAAACGGAGCTTGACATTTGCGTGTTTTATTATTAAATTTTATTCTAGTTTTTAATTCTAGTTT
>CM047985.1:290815-305213 GCA_026261665.1 Melanotaenia duboulayi
ACGACTGGAGGGACGACAGACATCTGTGATGTTCTCACACAAGCTTACTAAATGCTGAGGATCCAAACTGCTGTCTTCAGCCATTCATTCTTCTCCTTCTCCAGCCCTCAACCCTTGCTCCATCACATACACATTTCTGTTCACCCGGAACATGCGCCCTCTATTGTCATGGCGTGGTACTACATGTAACCTTAAGGGACGTCAGGATTTCCCAACAATGAAACATCTCTTCTATACAATTAAATCATGTCTGTGGGGAAGACCCGGGATCCTGTCTGTGGGGTCGACCTAGGATCCTGTCTGTGGCTCTAGACCTGGGTTCCTGTCTGTGGGGAAGACCTAGGATCCTGTCTGTGGGTCGACCTGGGTTTCTGTCTGTGGGGAAGACCTGGGTTCCTGTCTGTGGGGTCGACCTGGGTTCCTGTCTGTGGGGAAGACCTGGGATCCTGTCTGTGGGGAAGACCTGGGTTCCTGTCTGTGGGGAAGACCTGGGATCCTGTCTGTGGGTCTAGACCTGGGTTCCTGTCTATGGGTTGACCTGGGATCCTGTCTGTGGGGAAGACCTGGGATCCTGTCTGTGGGTCTAGACCTGGGATCCTGTCTGTGGGAGCGAGCTGGGATACTGTGGGGTCGGCCTGGGATCCTGTGGGGAAGCCCTGGGATCCTGTCTGTGGGAGCGAGCTGGGATACTGTGGGGTCGGCCTGGGATCCTGTGGGGAAGCCCTGGGATCCTGTCTGTGGGAGCGAGCTGGGATACTGTGGGGTCGGCCTGGGATCCTGTGGGGAAGCCCTGGGATCCTGTCTGTGGGAGCGAGCTGGGATACTGTGGGGTCGGCCTGGGATCCTGTGGGGAAGCCCTGGGATCCTGTCTGTGGGAGCGAGCTGGGATACTGTGGGGTCGGCCTGGGATCCTGTGGGGAAGCCCTGGGATCCTGTCTGTGGGAGCGAGCTGGGATACTGTGGGGTCGGCCTGGGATCCTGTGGGGAAGCCCTGGGATCCTGTCTGTGGGAGCGAGCTGGGATACTGTGGGGTCGGCCTGGGATCCTGTGGGGAAGCCCTGGGATCCTGTCTGTGGGAGCGAGCTGGGATACTGTGGGGTCGGCCTGGGATCCTGTGGGGAAGCCCTGGGATCCTGTCTGTGGGAGCGAGCTGGGATACTGTGGGGTCGGCCTGGGATCCTGTGGGGAAGCCCTGGGATCCTGTCTGTGGGAGCGAGCTGGGATACTGTGGGGTCGGCCTGGGATCCTGTGGGGAAGCCCTGGGATCCTGTCTGTGGGAGCGAGCTGGGATACTGTGGGGTCGGCCTGGGATCCTGTGGGGAAGCCCTGGGATCCTGTCTGTGGGAGCGAGCTGGGATACTGTGGGGTCGGCCTGGGATCCTGTGGGGAAGCCCTGGGATCCTGTCTGTGGGAGCGAGCTGGGATACTGTGGGGTCGGCCTGGGATCCTGTGGGGAAGCCCTGGGATCCTGTCTGTGGGAGCGAGCTGGGATACTGTGGGGTCGGCCTGGGATCCTGTGGGGAAGCCCTGGGATCCTGTCTGTGGGAGCGAGCTGGGATACTGTGGGGTCGGCCTGGGATCCTGTGGGGAAGCCCTGGGATCCTGTCTGTGGGAGCGAGCTGGGATACTGTGGGGTCGGCCTGGGATCCTGTGGGGAAGCCCTGGGATCCTGTCTGTGGGAGCGAGCTGGGATACTGTGGGGTCGGCCTGGGATCCTGTGGGGAAGCCCTGGGATCCTGTCTGTGGGAGCGAGCTGGGATACTGTGGGGTCGGCCTGGGATCCTGTGGGGAAGCCCTGGGATCCTGTCTGTGGGTCTAGACCTGGGATCCTGTCTGTGGGTTAGATCTGGGATCCTGTCTGTGGGGTCGATCTGGGATACTGTGGGGTCGACCTGGGATCCTGTGTGGAAGACCTGGGTTCCTGTCTGTGGGGTCGACCTGGGATCCTGTCTGTGGGGTCGACCTGGGTTCCTGTCTGTGGGTTAGACCTGGGATCCTGTGGGGTCGACCTGGGATCCTGTGGGGAAGACCTGGGATCCTGTCTGTGGGGTCGACCTGGGATCCTGTCTGTGGCTTAGACCTGGGATCCTGTCTGGTAGACCTGACAGGATCCAAGATGTTTACTCAGTTCTTCATCTCTTGGGACCATCTTTCTATGTATTAGAGGATCTTGGATACTGGATCTGATGCTCACTAGTCCTCGGCCTCTTTCTTTGTGCTTTGTGCAGAGCTTCTGGATTCTGGATTTGAGGTGGACCTTCCAGACTTGGTGAGCAGCTTTGACGGGCTGAACTTCCTTCTGTGGCTTTTTATCCTAACAGGGTGTCCGAGTCAAAGCAGCTGACAGAAACTCAAGTCGGTCCAGTTTCTTTTTAGCCTCGGAGTTAGTTGGATTTGGTTTCTGGTCCAGACTCAGAACCCTGAGCGGTTTCCGCAGGATCTGCTGAGTTTCTTTAGGAACATGAATAAACTCAAAAAAGAAATAAATGGAATCATTTATTCATATTTTCAACATGCTTTACGTTCTTCATGCTACAAACAAACAGCTGTTGTTGTTGTTGTTTGTGTTGTTGTTTGTGTTGTTGCTGTTTGTGTTGTTGTTTGTGTTGTTGTTGTTTGTGTTGTTGTTGTTGTTTGTGTTGTTTGTGTTGTTGTTGTTGTTGTTTGTGTTGTTGTTTGTGTTGTTGTTGTTTATGTTGTTGTGTTGTTGTTGTTGTTGTTGTTGTTGTTTGTGTTGTTTGAAAGTGTTGGGTAGCCTGAGCATCAGAACTCGGCTCGTTTTGTTCCTCATGCCATCAGATGATGAGGAAACAAGCTGATGGAGGAAACTCCATCAATATGACATGGAAATAGATCAAATGCAGCAGAAAGAAACCAGTTCATACTCAGTCCAGTCCTGGTTCTAGTTCCTAGTGAGAACTTTTCTAAGGTAACAGATGATCAAACTGGTTCCTGTGATGAAGATGCGCTTCAACTTCCTAGAAGCTTCAAATCCACGAAGCCTAAACAACAATTCCCTCCGTCCAGACAGGTTTTTATATTTCCACAATATGAGAAGCAAAAAAACAAGGAAGCAAACAACCACAGCAATCCCGATTCTGGAAGGAGGTTCCAGAAGGATCCAGACTTCTCTGGTTAGATGTAAGCAGGCTGATCCTGAGCGGTCAGCAGGCGGTACATCGCAGCCGGCATCGTCTTCATGTGGATCTGAAAAAGACAGAAAGGTGGTCTTCATGTGGTTCTGATGGACTAGAGAAGTTTCCACATGATATTAATGACCAACAACATCAGCTCACCTCTCCCACAGCGTTGGACAGGATGTGGACGATCTTCTCGTGGGGCATGGCCACCACGCTCTGGCTGCTGATCTCGATGATCCGGTGACCCACCCTGATCCCCCCTCGTTCCGCGATGCCGCCGCGCATCAGGCTGCAGACCTGATCCAGGATGGAGGCGTTATTTTAGTCCACAGACACAGCTTTTCTTCAACAGACTGCAAACATGACGCTGTTACCCACAATGCCATTCTGCACACTGAAGCCCAGCTGGTAGCGAAGGTCTGGTCGTTTGATGAGCACAGTCGTCACCGGGGAACACCTCACGATGTTCATCTTGATCCGAGACTGGTTCTTAAGATCCTGGAAGGACAGCAGTTGGTTTCAGAGAAGGTGATACTACTGCACAAACCAGCTGAGGAACCAGCTGAGGGACCAGCTGAGGAACCGGCTGAGGGACCAGCTGAGGAACCGGCTGAGGAACCACCTGAAGAACCAACTTAGGAACCAGCTGAGGAACCGGCTGAGGAACCAGCTGAAGAACCAGCTGAGGAACCGGCTGAGGAACCAGCTGAAGAACCAGCTTAGGAACCGGCTGAGGAACCAGCTGAAGAACCAGCTTAGGAACCAGCTGAGGAACCAGCTGAAGAACCAGCTTAGGAACTGGCTGAGGAACCTGATCTTCATGTTCTTTATGTTGGAGGTGAGCATTCGGTTAGCAGAAACAGATGATCTCATGTGAGGTTACCTTTATGATGCTCTGACAGGTGGTAAGTGGCAGTCCAACCAAACTGGTTCCGTTAATCGACATGATCTGATCTCCTATGTTCAGTCTCCCGGACTTCTCCGCCGGCCCAGCATGCATCATGTTGGCGATGATGACAGTTGGAAGGATGGAGCCCCACCCACTCTCCACGATGACCACACCCAGAATCTCCCCCTTCGCCTTCTCTATCAACACCTGAAATCACAGCAGAAAGAAGGTTTTGCTGCTAGCTGGTCCACGGGTCGGCTGCAGGGTCGACCCGCGCCACCGTTTCCACCCGCGATGCTGTCTCCAGCATAAAATCTGAATATTTGAGTAAATGTCTTTCTAAGCTTTATTGATGACTCGCAACCAATTTCTATGGATCAACCCACTTATAGATGCTCCCACCCTCCCCCTCTCACTGCACAAGGCCTTAAAAAAACCAAGCAGCAGGATATTCATCGTTCATGGCGAGCGGGTCCAACAGCGTGAGGATGATGGCGTGAAACGGTAGCCCGTTTTAATTAGACAGCAGGTTGTTCGCATATATTTGATTTTACTCTTTTCGGTCGGCTGTGAAGGCTGCTGGTTATAAAACAGCCGGATGGAGCAGGTCCAGGTCTTCTCTCAACAACAGCTTCACCTTTTAGGAGCCATGAATGTGTTGAAGGGAAATTATGAACAAGCACCTTCTCCACCCAGGTGGTGGACAGGTGAGAGGATTTATATGCAGGGGCGGGTCTAAAAACGTTTTGATGAGGGGGGCCGTCTCAGCAGGTGACTGAAAAACATGCAGGTGTGTATTTATTATGGCAGCTCAGAAAGTGTGTGTTTGAACCCTCTAACCCGCCCGCTGCACACACTTTACCTCCAACCGAAGACCGGCTCCACCCACCACCCAACCATCACCCATACCACCAGAACCCCGATCCAGCCCCATACCACCAGAACTCCAATCCAGCCCCATACCACCAACCACCAGAACCCCGATCCAGACCCATACCACCAGAACCCTGATCCAGACCCATACCAACCAGAACCGTGATCTGACCCCATACAACCAGAACCCCGATCAATCACCATACGACCAGAACTGTGATCCGACCCCATACCACCAGAACCCTGTTTCGACCCCATACCACCAGAACCGTGATCCGAGCCCATACCACCAGAACCCCGATCAATCACCATACCACCAGAACTGGTCTTTTGGGCAACAGTCTGGAGGTTTTTTGTGCTCTTTGCTCCAATTCGTACAACAAAGATCTGGAATCCTGACTGGTCTCAGTCGAATCAGGTTTCTTTGGTGTGATGGTCCATCCCAGATTTCCCTGAGCTTTCGTATCGTCTTCAGTCTTTTTGGCTCGTAACAGATGCAGGTTTTAAAAGGTTTCCATAAAAGATAACAACTGCTAATAAGAAACCCCAGAAATGTAGAAATAAATCAAACTTACGTCTTTGCAGTTCTCCGATTTGGAGAAGTGGACGAGGTCATTGTTGTACATGTCCTGATTGGTCATTAGGTCACTGTATTCCTTCTGACTCAGGTCCTCCGGGTTGATGCCGTTGGCTCGTAGGAACTCCTGGTAAGCCACGCTGAAGGCCTGTCCGATGGACTGGGCGATCATCTGGGCCTGGAGGACATGACCAGCTTCAGTAACAGGAACCTCACGTTGACACCAGATAAACGTGGTGTTGAACTCACATCCTCAGACTCAAACACGTGACAGATCATCTTGTACTGGCGCTTGCTGTCTTGATTTGTGTCTGAAGCCTCCAGGTTCTCCTGAGAGTCCCGTTGAGGCAGCCTTCGGTGGGCCATCAGAACAACTGTGTTCCCAATGTCAGCGATGTAAGAGATGGTTTGCAGAGGGTGGTCCATCATGGTTTCCTTTAAATCGAAGGACCAGATCTGAGACGCATCCTCTCAATATGATTTAACTGCATGTTGACAGGCTGAGGATCACCTCCAGTTCAACATTTACAGGTTAAAGACTAACTAGACTAACTTAAAGACTAGACTGGGGTGTTGGGGCTAGGGGGTCGGGGGGTTGGGAGGACCATCCAGACTTAATGTTTTCACACTCTGATATAAAACAAATTTCAATGAAGGTCTGAGATACTGAAACTGCTTGTTTCTGGGATTTCTTGTTATGGTTTCGTACATGTAAAGTAATGAATCCTAAATCTGGGTGTTTCCTGCCCAGAAGCAGTGATATGAGATGCTTTCACTGTGTGAAGGAGTACCTGGGAGTCCGTGTTGAGGACTTTAATTCTCAGGGTGGAGATGAAGAGATCCACCTCCGTCGTGGGCTGAGACTCCCCCTCTAGAACCTGCAAAACCACGTTCAGATTAAACTCACATTACTTCAATACAGACGCACCATAAAACTAAGTTACTGAACATCTACTGATACTTGGTTAATCCCAAACAAAAAAATGTTTTATAAATGAAAAGGTGTGAGTTTTCTGTGGGAAGAAACAACTTTCTGAACGAGTTTTTACTGCAGCAGAGCTGAAATTTTCTTTTACTACAAATACAAACTAAAGTCCTTCCAGACAAACATCTTTTCTTATTTTCCCATTAACTGTTCCATGATTTCAGCAGGTGTTATGTCTGAAATGTGCAGGTTTCAGGAATATTTTCTCTCAATAAACCAAATAAAACCAACACCACCATGCTGCTAATACTGCCAAATACATCACCACTACATCGGCCATCATCTCAATAAGCCAACCCAGGTCCAGACCACCGGGACCAGACTACAGCTGACGAAACCCAGATCCATCTGTGCAGCTCCATCCGTCCTACTATCATTCATGAATAAGATCCTGAGATAATTAAACATGTCCGTGGAGACAAAGACCGACCCTTACCGCAAACAGGACCAGCGTCCAGGGACAACTCTGACACCATGTCGACGCATTCATACTGGTCAAACAGGAACCCAACAGCCCACAGCAGCGGTACTTTCCACAGAAACCAGGTCATCGACCTTCCCCAAGTCCTCTGAACACTAGTGGACTGGTTGCTCAAACTCCCATGATCCCCTCAGCAGCTCTGTGACGATATAGGTCTGAGATCATGTGACTCTCAGGTCGTAAATATGTTTTCTTTTAACGGACCCTTTGCTAAGTCCCGCCCTAAACTTTCATTGACCAATAATATGTTAGCAACAGTAACCAAGAAAGGAGCGCCTGGCAAGTTTCACTTCATGAGCAAAATACTGAAGCGCAAGAAAAAAAAATTCATCCACCTACATCCTACCTAGTCCTACATCTGGGTCCTGTCCCAAACACACACCACATGGTTCCATCTGTTAGTGATGTGTGGTTACCTTGATGCGGCCCACTGCTTCCTGCGCCTGCATCATTCGGGTGGTCTTGGATGGAGTCTTTTCTGACAGCAGCTGAGTAGAGCCCAGATAGCTGGCTGCAAAGATGACCCCGTCTATCAAGTCCTCTGGTTCACAGGGTCCTGGAACTGGAGGGACCAGAGCTTCAGGGTTAATAAGTAGAACAAAGTTTACAGGAAACAACAATAATCAATGTTATTAATAACTGTAGCAATAGATCATCAGCGATCAATAAACATGGGTCTACAGGCTACAAAGGATGGGTGGATGATGGGTGGGTGGGTGGATGATGGATGGATGATGGGTGGATGGATGGATGATGGATGGGTGGATGGATGATGGATGGATGAATGGGTGGATGGATGGGTGGAAGGATGGATGGATGGATAAAGGATGGATGATGGATGGGTGGGTGGGTGGATGGATGATGGGTGGATGGATGGATGATGGATGGGTGGATGGATGATGGATGGATGAATGGGTGGATGGATGGGTGGAAGGATGGATGGATGGATAAAGGATGGATGATGGATGGGTGGGTGGGTGGATGGATGATGGGTGGATGGATGGATGATGGATGGGTGGATGGATGATGGATGGATGAATGGGTGGATGGATGGGTGGAAGGATGGATGGATGGATAAAGGATGGATGATGGATGGGTGGGTGGGTGGATGGATGATGGGTGGATGGATGGATGATGGATGGGTGGATGGATGATGGATGGATGAATGGGTGGATGGATGGGTGGAAGGATGGATGGATGGATAAAGGATGGATGATGGATGGGTGGGTGGGTGGATGGATGATGGGTGGATGGATGGATGATGGATGGGTGGATGGATGATGGATGGATGAATGGGTGGATGGATGGGTGGAAGGATGGATGGATGGATAAAGGATGGATGATGGATGGGTGGGTGGGTGGATGGATGATGGGTGGATGGATGGATGATGGATGGGTGGATGGATGATGGATGGATGAATGGGTGGATGGATGGGTGGAAGGATGGATGGATGGATAAAGGATGGATGATGGATGGGTGGGTGGGTGGATGGATGATGGGTGGATGGATGGATGATGGATGGGTGGATGGATGATGGATGGATGAATGGGTGGATGGATGGGTGGAAGGATGGATGGATGGATAAAGGATGGATGATGGATGGGTGGGTGGGTGGATGGATGATGGGTGGATGGATGGATGATGGATGGGTGGATGGATGATGGATGGATGAATGGGTGGATGGATGGGTGGAAGGATGGATGGATGGATAAAGGATGGATGATGGATGGGTGGGTGGGTGGATGGATGATGGGTGGATGGATGGATGATGGATGGGTGGATGGATGATGGATGGATGAATGGGTGGATGGATGGGTGGAAGGATGGATGGATGGATAAAGGATGGATGATGGATGGGTGGGTGGGTGGATGGATGATGGGTGGATGGATGGATGATGGATGGGTGGATGGATGATGGATGGATGAATGGGTGGATGGATGGGTGGAAGGATGGATGGATGGATAAAGGATGGATGATGGATGGGTGGGTGGGTGGATGGATGATGGGTGGATGGATGGATGATGGATGGGTGGATGGATGATGGATGGATGAATGGGTGGATGGATGGGTGGAAGGATGGATGGATGGATAAAGGATGGATGATGGATGGGTGGGTGGGTGGATGGATGATGGGTGGATGGATGGATGATGGATGGGTGGATGGATGATGGATGGATGAATGGGTGGATGGATGGGTGGAAGGATGGATGGATGGATAAAGGATGGATGATGGATGGGTGGGTGGGTGGATGGATGATGGGTGGATGGATGGATGATGGATGGGTGGATGGATGATGGATGGATGAATGGGTGGATGGATGGGTGGAAGGATGGATGGATGGATAAAGGATGGATGATGGATGGGTGGGTGGGTGGATGGATGATGGGTGGATGGATGGATGATGGATGGGTGGATGGATGATGGATGGATGAATGGGTGGATGGATGGGTGGAAGGATGGATGGATGGATAAAGGATGGATGATGGATGGGTGGGTGGGTGGATGGATGATGGGTGGATGGATGGATGATGGATGGGTGGATGGATGATGGATGGATGAATGGGTGGATGGATGGGTGGAAGGATGGATGGATGGATAAAGGATGGATGATGGATGGGTGGGTGGGTGGATGGATGATGGGTGGATGGATGGATGATGGATGGGTGGATGGATGATGGATGGATGAATGGGTGGATGGATGGGTGGAAGGATGGATGGATGGATAAAGGATGGATGATGGATGGGTGGGTGGGTGGATGGATGATGGGTGGATGGATGGATGATGGATGGGTGGATGGATGATGGATGGATGAATGGGTGGATGGATGGGTGGAAGGATGGATGGATGGATAAAGGATGGATGATGGATGGGTGGGTGGGTGGATGGATGATGGGTGGATGGATGGATGATGGATGGGTGGATGGATGATGGATGGATGAATGGGTGGATGGATGGGTGGAAGGATGGATGGATGGATAAAGGATGGATGATGGATGGGTGGGTGGGTGGATGGATGATGGGTGGATGGATGGATGATGGATGGGTGGATGGATGATGGATGGATGAATGGGTGGATGGATGGGTGGAAGGATGGATGGATGGATAAAGGATGGATGATGGATGGGTGGGTGGGTGGATGGATGATGGGTGGATGGATGGATGATGGATGGGTGGATGGATGATGGATGGATGAATGGGTGGATGGATGGGTGGAAGGATGGATGGATGGATAAAGGATGGATGATGGATGGGTGGGTGGGTGGATGGATGATGGGTGGATGGATGGATGATGGATGGGTGGATGGATGATGGATGGATGAATGGGTGGATGGATGGGTGGAAGGATGGATGGATGGATAAAGGATGGATGATGGATGGGTGGGTGGGTGGATGGATGATGGGTGGATGGATGGATGATGGATGGGTGGATGGATGATGGATGGATGAATGGGTGGATGGATGGGTGGAAGGATGGATGGATGGATAAAGGATGGATGATGGATGGGTGGGTGGGTGGATGGATGATGGGTGGATGGATGGATGGATGATGGGTGGATGGTCTGTCCCGGGTTCCAGCTGCTGACTGATCTTTTGCTGTAATGATGCAGCAGCTACAGATGGACCTGGTCTCTAACGTGTCCTCGTGACTCGGAGGAAATCCTCCACACTCACCTTCTACATATGTAGGGAAGCTTGTCCTGGACTAGGAATGAAAACAGAAGGATGTCAGTCTTTTTCTCTAGAAGAAAAGATAAAACTTTCTCGTCCTCTTACGCAGAGGTGTTCTGCAGCACCGAGTCAATACCATCACAGACAAGACTGCAGACACACAGAAACAATGAATCTAGAAATATCCATTAACCCCCCCCCCCACACACACACACACACACCTCTTCAAAAAAAGCGAATATCTTATGAATAAGGGAAATGTGGAACCGACCTTTCCAGAGGAAGGAGAAAGTTCACTGTTTTCATCCTGCAAAAGTCTGCTGGAGGACTCTGCTCCTGGAGGGGAGGGCGGGTTTGAAGGAGGCTGCAGGAAGAAAAGGAAGCAACAAGAATTCATCTTCATCCAGCAAGAACCCCACCATCCATTTACAGACTGGTTTATACTGGGATTAAAAGCTGCTACACACTGGTTTATACTGGGATTAAAAGCTGTTACACACTGGTTTATACTGGGATTAAAAGCTGTTACACACTGGTTTATACTGGGATTAAAAGCTGTTACACACTGGTTTATACTGGGATTAAAAGCTGTTACACACTGGTTTATACTGGGATTAAAAGCTGTTACACACTGGTTTATACTGGGATTAAAAGCTGTTACACACTGGTTTATACTGGGATTAAAAGCTGTTACACACTGGTTTATACTGGGATTAAAAGCTGTTACACACTGGTTTATACTGGGATTAAAAGCTGTTACACACTGGTTTATACTGGGATTAAAAGCTGTTACACACTGGTTTATACTGGGATTAAAAGCTGTTACACACTGGTTTATACTGGGATTAAAAGCTGTTACACACTGGTTTATACTGGGATTAAAAGCTGTTACACACTGGTTTATACTGGGATTAAAAGCTGTTACACACTGGTTTATACTGGGATTAAAAGCTGTTACACACTGGTTTATACTGGGATTAAAAGCTGTTACACACTGGTTTATACTGGGATTAAAAGCTGTTACACACTGGTTTATACTGGGATTAAAAGCTGTTACACACTGGTTTATACTGGGATTAAAAGCTGTTACACACTGGTTTATACTGGGATTAAAAGCTGTTACACACTGGTTTATACTGGGATTAAAAGCTGTTACACACTGGTTTATACTGGGATTAAAAGCTGTTACACACTGGTTTATACTGGGATTAAAAGCTGTTACACACTGGTTTATACTGGGATTAAAAGCTGTTACACACTGGTTTATACTGGGATTAAAAGCTGTTACACACTGGTTTATACTGGGATTAAAAGCTGTTACACACTGGTTTATACTGGGATTAAAAGCTGTTACACACTGGTTTATACTGGGATTAAAAGCTGTTACACACTGGTTTATACTGGGATTAAAAGCTGTTACACACTGGTTTATACTGGGATTAAAAGCTGTTACACACTGGTTTATACTGGGATTAAAAGCTGTTACACACTGGTTTATACTGGGATTAAAAGCTGTTACACACTGGTTTATACTGGGATTAAAAGCTGTTACACACTGGTTTATACTGGGATTAAAAGCTGTTACACACTGGTTTATACTGGGATTAAAAGCTGTTACACACTGGTTTATACTGGGATTAAAAGCTGTTACACACTGGTTTATACTGGGATTAAAAGCTGTTACACACTGGTTTATACTGGGATTAAAAGCTGTTACACACTGGTTTATACTGGGATTAAAAGCTGTTACACACTGGTTTATACTGGGATTAAAAGCTGTTACACACTGGTTTATACTGGGATTAAAAGCTGTTACACACTGGTTTATACTGGGATTAAAAGCTGTTACACACTGGTTTATACTGGGATTAAAAGCTGTTACACACTGGTTTATACTGGGATTAAAAGCTGTTACACACTGGTTTATACTGGGATTAAAAGCTGTTACACACTGGTTTATACTGGGATTAAAAGCTGTTACACACTGGTTTATACTGGGATTAAAAGCTGTTACACACTGGTTTATACTGGGATTAAAAGCTGTTACACACTGGTTTATACTGGGATTAAAAGCTGTTACACACTGGTTTATACTGGGATTAAAAGCTGTTACACACTGGTTTATACTGGGATTAAAAGCTGTTACACACTGGTTTATACTGGGATTAAAAGCTGTTACACACTGGTTTATACTGGGATTAAAAGCTGTTACACACTGGTTTATACTGGGATTAAAAGCTGTTACACACTGGTTTATACTGGGATTAAAAGCTGTTACACACTGGTTTATACTGGGATTAAAAGCTGTTACACACTGGTTTATACTGGGATTAAAAGCTGTTACACACTGGTTTATACTGGGATTAAAAGCTGTTACACACTGGTTTATACTGGGATTAAAAGCTGTTACACACTGGTTTATACTGGGATTAAAAGCTGTTACACACTGGTTTATACTGGGATTAAAAGCTGTTACACACTGGTTTATACTGGGATTAAAAGCTGTTACACACTGGTTTATACTGGGATTAAAAGCTGTTACACACTGGTTTATACTGGGATTAAAAGCTGTTACACACTGGTTTATACTGGGATTAAAAGCTGTTACACACTGGTTTATACTGGGATTAAAAGCTGTTACACACTGGTTTATACTGGGATTAAAAGCTGTTACAGACTGGTTTATACTGGTTGACTAGTCGTTTAAATAGTCGACTAATCGACCATCATAATAGTCGTTAGGTCAGGTCTAATCAGAAGGAGGACGGGACCTCAGAGCGTCCCAGGAAGGACAGACGTGTCAGAAAGGAAACAGACCTCCGTTTGATTCCGCTGCTCTGACTGCCGCTTGACTTCTTCCTCCTCCAATTTTTTCATCTGATACATCCAGAAGTTTTCCATAATTCCAGTCACACGCAGCTCAGCCTCCACAGGAAGAAGCAACGATTCACACTGAGACAGACTCACCTGCTCAGGTATTACCTGCTGACACCTGAGACGGGCAGCTGTCGTCATGGAAACAGCTTCTCTCTCACACTGTGACATCATCTCATCCACAGCTATTCCAGTATGTCACACACACACAAACAGATACACACACATAATGTTGTTTATATAAAAGAAACTAATGTCAAAAACCAGGTCCCACAAACCAGGACCCAGAAACCAGGACCGTTCCAGAAACCAGAACTCGTTCCAGAAACCAGAAATCAGGACCCATTCCAGAAACCGTGACTTGTTCTAGAAACCAGGACCCAGAAACCAGGACTGTTCCAGAAATCAGGACCCGTTCCAGAAACCGGGACCCAGAAATCGGGACCCGTTCCAGAGATGAGGACCTGTTCCAGAAACCAGGACCGTTCCAGAAATCAGGACCCATTCCAAAAACCGCAACTTGTTCCAGAAACAAGGACCATTCCAGAAACTAGGACCCAGAAACCAGGACCTGTTCCAGAAACCAGAACTGTTCCAGAAACCAGGAACCAGAAATCAGGACCCATTCCAGAAACCGTGACTCGTTCCAGAAACCAGGACCCAGAAACCGGGACTTGTTCAAGAAACAAAGACCCAGTAACCGGGACCCATTTCAGAAACCAGGACCCAGAAAGCGGGACCCATTTCAGAAATCAGGACCCATTCCAGAAACCAGGACTCGTTCCCGAAACCAGGACCCGTTCCAGAAACCAGGACCCAGAAACCGGGACCCATTCCAGAAACCAGGACCCGTACCAGAAACTAGGACCGTTCCAGATATATATATACACTGCTCACAAAATTAAA
>CM047985.1:890776-901827 GCA_026261665.1 Melanotaenia duboulayi
ATGATGATGATGATGATGATGATGTTCAGTCTGAATGTTTCTGACACTTTTTATTTGTCTTTGTTGGTTTTTTCTTGTTTTATTTGACATTTTTTACTTTAAACATCAAAGCAGTTTTAAAGGAAACTGAATAAATTTAAACCACATTGTGTCTGTTTCTTCTCCACAAAGCAGCTGAGCTGGAGTTGGTTTAGTGAGGATAGCAGGTAAATAGTAGCAGGAAGAACTGGAAATGAGGAAAAAGTGGAAACATGGAAATAGTTTCTGTTGTGTGTTTGTTTCAATAACAATATTTTTTCTCCTGAAAGACTTGAGAGAACGATGAGATGAGAAAAGGTTTGGTCACTGTTGATGGGTTTTCTGACAGTACTGCTTGTTCTTTGACGGCTGCGCTTCCTAAAACCAGCCTGCAGAACCTGGCGGACTGGTTTTCCCATGTGCTTGTTGCTTTCGTTCCAGTTCAGGTACTTTTGGTCATTTCCTTCAGTGAGTGTCAGGTTTCAGGAATGTTTAAAACCAGGATGGAGCTAGAGGAGGTAGCACCTCTGCAGCCTGATTGGACACAGCGAGGCCCCACCTCATCTGACTGACAGGTCCCTGGAGGAGGACAAACATCTTCACAGACCTGGATGAGTCACCAGTATCACTGCACCAGTTAGTTTCCTAATTTTTCATCCTTTAAAAATGGCTGCAGATTTCTAGAAGAATAACAATAATGTTATGTAAGACTGTTAACCTGACGTTAGCATGAAGCTACGTAGCAGTGGTTCTATGTTAGCGCTAGATTAGCTATAAGCTAACATGGGGAAACAGGTCATTCAGTTTTCAGTGACTGTTTAAGGACTACACATCAACCCAGTTCAAGATTTTCATATTATAGTGGGGGGATGGGGTATTTGGGGGTCTTGGGTAGTGGTGGAAGAGTTGGGGTCATGGGTTGGGAAGTTGTAGGATGGGGGGTGGGGGGGACTGGGTTTGGTGGTGGATCGGGTGTGTGTGGTGAGGGGTTATGGTTGATCCATTGACTGCTGTGGCTACTGGTCACAGATGATGCTGCTGGTCCCGGATGCTGCTTGGATGATGATTGGTGGGGGGTTTAGGGTGTGTGTGTGTGGGGGGGTGAAAGTGAAGTTTTTGAGTTTTTGTCCACTGGAGACCTGAAAGGTGGTGAACTGAAGCCACCCAGAAACAGGAGGCTACAAGGATGCTAGCTGGTTTTAAAGTAGCTGAGAACCAGATCCTGGACCCAGTCTGGTTTATAGAGGAAGACATAAGGATGAAGAGGAAGGACACAGACCAGACCCCAGACCCAGTATCAGCTCCCACCGTGGAGCTACCCACGTCTGACCCCATGTATAAAGTCTAGTCCAACTTTAAAGAAGCTCCTAAGATCATTTATTCTGCCTGAAAATGTATTTTTATTTTATGGTTTCGTCATTTTAACTCTGCTGGTGGTCCGAAAGTTTAGTTTTTAGTTTTTCTTGTTCTTTAAACCGAGCAGGTCCTGTTTGGGTCCAGGTGAGACCCGGACTGAAACTCCTAACCGGAACTGTGTTTGCTGTCGGATATGAGGACCGGTTAGACCTGTATGACCTAGGAGAATCAGGGAGGAGAGATCACGTGACGCCCACACGCCTGCAGAGGCGCAGGTGTCTTTGTGCTACCTGAGCGCGAGGCGCGGATAGATGCGGTCGGTCGCGCGCTTGTTTATGTCGTTGGCGTAAGGAAGCAGGTTCGTTCTTCAGGTTTCATCACAAGGTGGGTCCAGTTTTACACTCCTAACCCGGTTCTGATAAGAACGTTTTTCTTCCTTTAAGCGCGTTGATGTGAAATAATGAATGAGTTTTATGAGAATAGAAGTTACCTGAGAACAGGTGAGGCAGGTGCGTCCGTCGACTGTCGGCTGAAACATGAGTGTGTTTTAAGCTTTTTCCTTCTTTATTTTCTAATTTTCTTTTCACCTAGTGGAAGTCAAACACAGAAATAATCTTTAAATGTCATTTTTAATGGCAGGCAAAGCTTTTTTTCCTGTTTCCACGTCAGATAAAATCATTACATGATCAAACAGGGCGAGGCCCAGGTCCAGCTGGTTTCACCACAAACAAACCTGAAGCTCAGACAGCAGAAGGTCTGGAGAAGGCAGTGTTCAAAGATTCAGCAGTGAAAGCTTCGCCCACCATCTTTAAACCTAGAAGCTGCTGAGCTGCTCTGATCAATGAACATCCACCACCCTCCATCTGCAGTGTCTTTTTTATTCTCATACAGGATAACCTGTCTTCAAGTGGACATTCCCTCAGATTGATTTGTATTTTTGTCTTTTAGCAGGTAGATCATCTGGACTTCAGCATGCCGGGCCACAAACACAGCAGGCATCTGTACCCGGCCAGTAGCAGCAAACAGTAAGTTGGCTCGTTTATTTCTGAAGTGATGGCAGCGTGGTTGCCTTGGCTCAGACGGTTCACAGATCAGCCGTGATTGCAGGAAAATCTATTGTCAGATTCTAAAACAGATCTGCCTCTGTGTAAAATGTAAACGAATCATCCCATCAGGTCACGTTTTATCCCGTTTTATGTTTTATAAAAACACGTCCGAGGATGAAACGGAGACGTTTCACCGTGTGATGAAAATATGAGCTGACAGTGAACAGTCTGGTACAAACCAGAAACACCTGGTGGAGCATTGGGACAACTAACCAGGTTACCTGGTAACAGGTCAGTAACATGACTGGTATAAAAGGAGCATTTCAGAGAGGCAGAGTCTCTCAGATGGAAAGATGGACAGAGCTTCACCAATCTGAGACAAACTGGATCTAAAACTGGAACAATTTCAGAAAAATGTTCCTCAGACTTTGAAGATCCTCCATCTACAGTGTAGAACATCATCAGAAGATTCAGAGAATCAGGAGGAATCTCTGTATGCAGGGGACAAGGCGAAAGGTCAAACCTTTGATGCTATTGTCACAAATTTGCTACACACAGCTTCTGCCATTTTAATTAAATTTTAAATCATTTTTTTCTTTTTATGTAATTGATTAATTTTATTTATTGCATTTACTGTTATAAACATATAAGCAGTATATAGTCAAAGAGAGGCTACGCAGCTAAAGCTTTATATTTCTGAGGGTTGGTAATCCATGTTGGTGCACGTAAGCACTGTTAATTCTGTACAACCTGAGCTTTAAACATGAAATAGATTTGAGGCTTGTCATGAAGGGTGATGGTTTGTCTCGACGCCAGACCAGTTGCCCTGTGTCTCCAACATCTGCACAGCAGCAGTGATCTAGAGGAGACGTCTCCTCGCTTCCTTTGCTGTTTCACTCTCACTAGATATCTGAACCTGATCTACCTGCTGGGACGTGTTCATGATGCTGGTAGATTTACAGCTGTGTCACAAACCTCATTAATACTGAACAGTTACGGGAAATAAAGGCAAATCTAATTAAACAGGCTGCTGTCCCCCATTCCCAAGACAAAATAGACGCTGATCAGCTGATTACTGACAGCCGTGTCATGATTCCTGGAACAACAGAAGGGGGAGGAGGAGGCGAGGAAGACGAGGAGGAGGCAGGGCAGTGACACAGAACTCCAGGAAAAGTGTGGAGGACGAGGGTGCATTCATTTCTTTAAAAATGTTAATTAAATTAATTAAGTTAGTTAGAGCTTATAACACATTATTATATATATATCTATATCTATATATATATATATCTATATAGATATATATATATATAGATAGATATATATAATTGTACAGAAATGAAGGGTTGAACTCGGTCCAAAGCTAATATAATATAATATAAAATGGTTTGAGGCACAGTGAAACTAAGATTCAACATTAGTTAAGATTTTAAGATTAGTTAAGATTTTCCATGAAAAAGTAAAATATTAGAAATGTTTATGTTCTACTGGAAACGGCTTGATGAGTTTTGGAAATCAATGAATTTGTTTTTATTCACATTTTACAGTGTTGGTGGGGTTAGGGGGTTAGGGTTAACTTAGTTTGTACATTTCCTCTTTATAATCACGCAGGTCAGTAAAATGATCAATACAACGTAAAGTAGCTGAAATCCTGTTCACACGAAGCTATTAAAGCTCGATTTCTCCAAACATACTCAGTGTATGGGTAAGATATCGTCTGTCATCTGTCTCTGATCTGATTGGCTGATCTCCTTTTAAACTATTTGCATGTAAACACACCTGAAAGTGGAACTTTTCTTCTTCTGCAGCCACAGCAGCAAACACCGACACAGCGAGGTGACCTCCAACCCGGTATTTTCCTACTACCCAGAAAACAAGAAGCTTCACTTCTACCTCTGGACATCCCCACCGGGCGTCATGAAGATACTCTGCATCATCATCATCATCATGTGCGTGGTTGTGTTTGCGTGTGTGGCCTCCACTCTGGCTTGGGACTACGACATGAGCATGATGGGAGACGGGATGGGCCTGATTCCAGGTTATGGCAGCTCCTACGGCGGCTCTTATGGAGGGTCGTATGGCGGTTCTTATGGCAGCGGCATCGGTGGCGGTGGCGGTGGTTACTATGGTTACGGCTCCGGAGGAGCACAAATGGATCCCAAAACTGGCAAAGGCTTTTTCATCGCCATCACCGGCATCACCTTCATCGTCACGCTGGTCATTTTCATCTTGGTTATTTCAAGGCAGAACGCATCCCGCTCTTCGTCCTTCTACCTGGCAACCATCATCATCTGCGCCATCCTGGTCGTTCTGATGCTCGTCGCCACCATCGTGTACCTGGTGGCTGTGAACCCGATGGCTCAGTCCTCCGGATCCATGATGTACAACCAAATCTACCAGCTGTGTGCGCAGTACCAGAACCAGAACCAGGCCCAGGGCATCTTCATCAACCAGTACCTCTACCACTACTGTGTGGTGGAGCCCCAAGAGGTGGGACTTATGTCCTTTCACCTTTTCTATTTCTTTTTTCTTTATCTTTCCTTTTCTATCATTTTATTTTCTGTTTTTCTTTTCTCTTGTTTCTTCTTATTTTATTTTCCTTCAGCTTCCATTCAGCTTTTCAGAATTAAACTAAACTAAAAAAAAAAAAATTAAATTTTAAATTATTAAATTAAACTAAAATAAAAACGAAGAAACTAAAAAACCTGCTGCAGTTCGTCCAGATAAAGTTCTCAGCTCGTCTCCATCCTGTCCCGTCACGTCGCCATCCTGTCCCGTCATGTCTCCATCCTGTCCCCTCACGTCTCCATCATGTCCCGTCACCTCTCCATCCTGTCCCCGGCACGTCTCCATCCTGTCGTCTCCATCCTGTCCCGTCACGTCGCCATCCTGTCCCGTCATGTCTCCATCCTGTCCCCTCACGTCTCCATCATGTCCCGTCACCTCTCCATCCTGTCCCCGGCACGTCTCCATCCTGTCGTCTCCATCCTGTCCCGTCACGTCGCCATCCTGTCCCGTCATGTCTCCATCCTGTCCCCTCACGTCTCCATCATGTCCCGTCACCTCTCCATCCTGTCCCCGGCACGTCTCCATCCTGTCGTCTCCATCCTGTCCCGTCACGTCGCCATCCTGTCCCGTCATGTCTCCATCCTGTCCCCTCACGTCTCCATCATGTCCCGTCACCTCTCCATCCTGTCCCCGGCACGTCTCCATCCTGTCGTCTCCATCCTGTCCCGTCACGTCGCCATCCTGTCCCGTCATGTCTCCATCCTGTCCCCTCACGTCTCCATCATGTCCCGTCACCTCTCCATCCTGTCCCCGGCACGTCTCCATCCTGTCGTCTCCATCCTGTCCCGTCACGTCGCCATCCTGTCCCGTCATGTCTCCATCCTGTCCCCTCACGTCTCCATCATGTCCCGTCACCTCTCCATCCTGTCCCCGGCACGTCTCCATCCTGTCGTCTCCATCCTGTCCCGTCACGTCGCCATCCTGTCCCGTCATGTCTCCATCCTGTCCCCTCACGTCTCCATCATGTCCCGTCACCTCTCCATCCTGTCCCCGGCACGTCTCCATCCTGTCGTCTCCATCCTGTCCCGTCACGTCGCCATCCTGTCCCGTCATGTCTCCATCCTGTCCCCTCACGTCTCCATCATGTCCCGTCACCTCTCCATCCTGTCCCCGGCACGTCTCCATCCTGTCGTCTCCATCCTGTCCCGTCACGTCGCCATCCTGTCCCGTCATGTCTCCATCCTGTCCCCTCACGTCTCCATCATGTCCCGTCACCTCTCCATCCTGTCCCCGGCACGTCTCCATCCTGTCGTCTCCATCCTGTCCCGTCACGTCGCCATCCTGTCCCGTCATGTCTCCATCCTGTCCCCTCACGTCTCCATCATGTCCCGTCACCTCTCCATCCTGTCCCCGGCACGTCTCCATCCTGTCGTCTCCATCCTGTCCCGTCACGTCGCCATCCTGTCCCGTCATGTCTCCATCCTGTCCCCTCACGTCTCCATCATGTCCCGTCACCTCTCCATCCTGTCCCCGGCACGTCTCCATCCTGTCGTCTCCATCCTGTCCCGTCACGTCGCCATCCTGTCCCGTCATGTCTCCATCCTGTCCCCTCACGTCTCCATCATGTCCCGTCACCTCTCCATCCTGTCCCCGGCACGTCTCCATCCTGTCGTCTCCATCCTGTCCCGTCACGTCGCCATCCTGTCCCGTCATGTCTCCATCCTGTCCCCTCACGTCTCCATCATGTCCCGTCACCTCTCCATCCTGTCCCCGGCACGTCTCCATCCTGTCGTCTCCATCCTGTCCCGTCACGTCGCCATCCTGTCCCGTCATGTCTCCATCCTGTCCCCTCACGTCTCCATCATGTCCCGTCACCTCTCCATCCTGTCCCCGGCACGTCTCCATCCTGTCGTCTCCATCCTGTCCCGTCACGTCGCCATCCTGTCCCGTCATGTCTCCATCCTGTCCCCTCACGTCTCCATCATGTCCCGTCACCTCTCCATCCTGTCCCCGGCACGTCTCCATCCTGTCGTCTCCATCCTGTCCCGTCACGTCGCCATCCTGTCCCGTCATGTCTCCATCCTGTCCCCTCACGTCTCCATCATGTCCCGTCACCTCTCCATCCTGTCCCCGGCACGTCTCCATCCTGTCGTCTCCATCCTGTCCCGTCACGTCGCCATCCTGTCCCGTCATGTCTCCATCCTGTCCCCTCACGTCTCCATCATGTCCCGTCACCTCTCCATCCTGTCCCCGGCACGTCTCCATCCTGTCGTCTCCATCCTGTCCCGTCACGTCGCCATCCTGTCCCGTCATGTCTCCATCCTGTCCCCTCACGTCTCCATCATGTCCCGTCACCTCTCCATCCTGTCCCCGGCACGTCTCCATCCTGTCGTCTCCATCCTGTCCCGTCACGTCGCCATCCTGTCCCGTCATGTCTCCATCCTGTCCCCTCACGTCTCCATCATGTCCCGTCACCTCTCCATCCTGTCCCCGGCACGTCTCCATCCTGTCGTCTCCATCCTGTCCCGTCACGTCGCCATCCTGTCCCGTCATGTCTCCATCCTGTCCCCTCACGTCTCCATCATGTCCCGTCACGTCTGCATCCTGTCCCCGTCACGTCTCCATCATGTCTCTATTATGTCTCCATCATGTCTATGTCTATGTTAGTCTAGGGTTAAATTACTTGTCGACTGTTTTCGTTGTTGACTGTTGCTCTCGGTGTCGACTAACCGTTGAAGCTGATTTACATCCAGATTCGGGTGCAGGTCTGAACCTGGCCTCCTGGCCTCCTGGCCTCGCGTTAGTCCAGCACGATGAACTGTTCTGATTCTGATGATTCTGCAGCGTGCAGCCAGAATGAGGAAACTCTGTTTTCTAGTCTGATGACTGAGTCTTTGCTGAATGTACTTATGATGAAGCAGGTTACGGACACAGGTTAAACTACTAGTTAGTGTGTTGGTGATGTGCAGTATCATCGTCAGAGGAATCTTGTTAACTGAAGACGGGTGGAAACTTAGAATCATCTTATCTAAGTTGTTTATTTCTAAGTTAGAGTTTTAGATCCACCTCAGACCACCGAGTTATTTACTGTGTTTGTTCAGAGCACAAAGTTAACCCTTCTGTTCCTGCAGGCCATAGCCATCGTCCTGGGCGTCCTGGTGTTTGTGGGCCTCATCATCTTACTGGTGTTTGCAGTAAAGACTCGCTCTCTGATCCGGCGCTACGGCCACGAGCGAATCCTCTGGGAGGAAGTGAAGGTCTTCAGTGGAGGCCATAACAGCATCGGAGAATGGGTGAGTTTCTCAGCCTCGGAAGTAGCTATGAATATGAAATAAAAACAGTTTTAGAGGTTAAACTTTACTTTTTTAATGACTTTCCCCTCATGTTTGCCACTTATTCATGAAAGTCATAATTTCTACTTTCAAAGTGATGAAAGAGGATCAAACATCTTTTCTACCAGGGGCTAAGACTCGGTGGTTGGACAGGAGTTGGCTTTAGGAGAGAGACGTGTGTCATTTAGAGCTGCATGTTAAGTTCACACACACATATCAGCACACACACCTCATAGCAGCATATCAGCTCGGTGGTGGATGACACAGCTGACGGTCTCATGCAGCAGGACAAAGATCCCAAACACAGCAGCAGGTCTACACCAGAACCAGGTGTGGACCTCGCCTCATCCTGATTGCAGGAACCAGACAAGCTGGAGGGGGAGGAGGTCTCAGCATGGTCCAGAGTCCAGACCTCATCCTTACTGACTATATAATATGTATATATAATATGTATGAGAGAGAGAGAGAGAGACCATCACAGAGGTCCAACATCCCAGCACAGGGCAGTCGGAACCGGGTCATGAGCCAGGCCGGAAGTCTTGCTGGTCTCTGTAAACCTGGTCCCTCCAGAGTCTGGCTCCATATGGTCCAGCAGAGCYAGATCAGCCGTTGTAGGTCTTTAYGCTCTGGGGAGCCGTTTTATATCCAACCATCGATGTTCTGAACAGCTACAGGTGGAAACACCTGSTTGTAGCCTGACTGAGGAGCACGTTTCCATGGCGRCCACATTATTAATAGTAATGATTATTAATGTGTCTGGTACATGTGAGCGTGCTCTCTTAGGAGAGTTCGTTTCTAATGTGCGTCTTTATTGGAGTCTGCAAACAGCTTGAATATCTTACCTGGTGTGAAAGGTCATGCTGGACTCTGAACAAATGTCTCATCATCTCTGGTTTTATTCTGGACCGTTGGTGTCGCAGTTTCCTGTTTCTCCAGATGTGTTTACAGCAGATCAGAGCAGCTGTGGAGGGAGGGACCTTCACCCACCAGCTCTGGTTTTCAGAAGTCCCAGAAGCTGAGAAGAACTGCTGGTTTCTGTACGTACGCCAGCTTTAGAAACGAGTCCAGGTCTCCTCCTGCCGTCCTCCCTCTCCAGTTGTCTGTGATCAGCTGATCGGCTTTTCTTTCTTGTTGTGTTTGTTTATGGTTAAGCTAAAAAGGGAAGATAAATTAATTTGTATAGCACATTTCATGTACAAGACATTTTAAAGTGCTTTAAATAAAACATTAAAAGCATCGCAGCAGGAAGCAGCAACAAGGGCATTATAAACAAACTTTAAAGAAATAAAATAAAAACTGAAAGGAAGCTAAAATAAAATAGATAAAATAGAAATAAAGTTCCAGTGTGGGGAATTAACAGCTGTTCTGATAAAAGGCAGCAAATGGAAATGTTGAACTAACATATACAGTTAGTTTAAATACATAATAAACAGTGTGTGTGTGTGTGTGTGTGTGAAAGATGAGCCAGAAAGCAGGCTGGTTGGTCCATTTGTAGTTTCTGGGCGTGGTCAGTGAAGTTTCTGTTTGTGCGTCAGCCTGCGAATGTTCTCACATTTCATTGTTTGACCTTTTTTTTCCAGCAGCACTTTCAGCCGACAGAAACCATCTGAAAGCTGTTGTTGATGGTGGTGATGGTATCTGTGGTATTCAGACATGCAGAATGAACCAGCAGAACCAGTCAGTGCTGGTTGGTGGCTCACACACCCACAATGTTGTTCCATAGCAGTCTGGGAAAGGTATCGTCTGTTGTTGATTAGGAAATAATCTAGGCGCCCCCTGGTGGTCTCACGGCTTAATAATAAAGCTGGCAGAAATTTCCTGCCTCTGCCTACAACAGGAAACCAGCTGATTCTGGTAGACTGTTGTGTCATAAAATGTCAATTATCATCACTTTTCTTCTAAATGAGATGCTGACATTGGAAAATGTTTTAAACTGAAATGACTTTGAGATTAAAACATGTAGTTTTATTGGATGTTAATGGGTACTACACCACCAAAGACCCTCACCCTGATATGAATAATTAACCATTTCAATAATAAAACTGATATTAAAGGGTTACAACACCTCCCAAATGTATTAAATGTTTTGTAGTTTGAATAACAAAAACAAGAGTTAAAAAGTCATCTCACTAGCTGAAACTACCAGCAAACAAAAGAAAGTTGAGATAACGCCTGAGAAGGACGTGTTTATAATACACCTGATGATTTTCTCCTTTCTGAGACTTCAGTTCTACATCTGTAGAAGAGAAGAAAGCCTGGGTAGTGATGAGTGAGCTGACGTCTGCGGCTGGGTCATTTTAATGCTGCAGACGTCAGCGTTTGTCTGCCAGGTTTAAACCAGCTTCATGTTTTCTCTCTTCAGGTGAAAAACGTGTCTGGAGAACCCGAGATGCTGGTTAACGACTACAACAACCACGTTGGGGGTTCCAGAAACTATCTGGACCAGCTGGACAACAGCAAGCCATTGTACCTGCCGGGGTAAGCTCACAGACTTTCTATCATCAAGCATGGATGAAGGATTTAAATCAGATTTAAAGCTGCGGCGCTCCGGCCTGTTGCACCGCCCATCAGCCGGCCACCTCCCTCCTGCAGCCTGGCTGCTGTCGCTCGCAGACATAAGCCCATTCTTCCAGAGGTTTTCTCCATTAACGGATGATTTTTTTCATGAGAGGATCAACTTTCACCTCAGTCTGACCACTGTTGTAGAAAAATGAGCAAGAGTCTGGAATGAGTAAAAGTATATAAGGTTTATTTACAGAAGTACTGAATAAAGAATTACTTTAAGTAAGAGAGC
>CM047985.1:1241396-1256403 GCA_026261665.1 Melanotaenia duboulayi
TCAGAGAGCTGCAGACAGGAAGTCAGAGATCTGCAGACAGGAAGCGGTAATGAAGTCCTACCAGGGGAGTGAATGCTGGTGCGAATGGCTGCTGATGCTCTCTGGTATTTAAACTGAGATGATTTCTTAAAACTTTAGTGTAACTTTTAACCTTTGATGAATGGCTGAATACCCAGAACCTGTGTTTTTTTTAACTGAACCTTCACCTGATCCTGGGACTTGGTGGACTGTTTGTCCCTGTTTGGTGTGTTTGTGAACAGACTCTGGTTTCCTTCTTATTGAATTCCTCATTAGCTGTTTTGCTGTTTGTTCTTCCCTTCAGTCATGTTAGCTGATAAGACCCACCTGTGGATTATGCTCACCTGTCCTCGTCTGGCAACCTTCCAAACCAGGTGGAAGGAATCATCCAGTACTTGGCTGACGAGCTTCTTCGGTTTACTGCATGATAAGGACATTAACAAGGATGCTCTCTCTGCTGACAGGAAGAGTCTAGACTGATAATTTCTCTGCTCCTGATGAAATGGTCTCCTACAACAACAGTCTACATGATCTTTGGAATAACCAGCTCCCCTCAGGACTAGATCTGTTACTTTCTCCAACTCTTCACCTCGGTTCACTCTCAGACATCTTAAAGCTAAAAGACGCCAGCCTGAACGTATCTACATGAAGACCGGCCGAACTGTACACAGGGAAATGTCCTTCATATGTCTTCCATAAGGACAAGATCATGCAAGCCAAATCTGTATTTTATCTGTATGAAGGAAGGTGATTCTGAAGCTCTGTTCTCTGTGTTGAAACACATCACACAGCCTTACACACACACTTTTAGCTCTGATAAATCCTGATAAAGCAGCTTTTACTCTTCTGACTGGAATTGTTCCGTCTCCTTTCAAACATGTTGTGGACCAGCTAGTTTACTGGACCACTTTTATTTGACCAATGCTGATGTAACAGGAGTGTTTCTGTTGCAGCATCATCTGCTGCTGGATTCAAAGATGACTGCGTTTGTAACCGATCAGAAACATTTATGATTGTAACCTGGGACATCTGGTACCACCGGGACATCTGGTACCACCGGGACATCTGGTACCACCGGGACATTTGAATCCCGGGGACCATAAGAGCAGCATAAAGTGCAAAACAGATCAACACACACATGGAGTATGCGTAAGATTTTTATCACCGCCGTATGCTGTGCGTAGGTCCGCTGAGGCTTGACCCACACCTTTCCAGACCTGACGTGCACCCCTGCTTGCAGCGTGATTATGCACAAGTTTCGCTTGTCTAACGAAGGTCCTGCAGGGTTTTCCGGAACGCAGAGTTTTAAAGTAGTGCAACTTTACAATCTTACAGACACAAACCTCAAACTTGTTTAAAGCTCACTGGTTGTGATTTTAGAGCCATGGGAGTCCTTACTGTATAGTGTTGATATAGTTCTCCACATCCCTCATGTCTCCATCGGCCCAGTTGTTCTTGAAGCCCATGACCAGCGTGTTGGGCTTCAGACGACCCAAACCAACAGCCTGAAGGAGAAAGTTGGCATTTTTCTTGTTATCATAGAACAAGCTGTTAAGTTTAATTCAAAGATGATGTAATAATAATAACTCTGGTCTGAACTGTGACATCATATGGTAAAAATAAGGCATCCAGGTTTTCATACCTGCAGGAGCAGCTGTGCGCCATGTCTCAGGTTATCAGCAAAAACAGGAGCATAAAAGGCCTTGATGCGTTTCCTGATGAGCCAGCGCTGACAGCGGGCGTAATCCTGAGACAACTCCTTAAAGTTGGGCCGGCGGGACACCTGCAGCGGGGTGAGACGTGCTTGGAGAGCATGCAGAGAGCGTGGCATGGAACATGAGAGCATCAGACGGTACGTACGATCCTGACGTGTCCGCAGACCATGAGGCTGACGTTCTTGGTGAAAGCGTTAACCAGCTGCAGCAGAGCAGGGCGGGAGTTCGGATAACCGGCCAGGACCAGACACTGAGGCCTGGAAACACCAGGATTTTTCACATCTCTCATGTCTGTGTGATTATATTTACAAAGTCTGGAGATTTTTTAGTGTTAACTGTAAACAGGAAAAGCTTCATAAATGCTTCTTCATCACTATGGAAACGGAACGAACCTGAAGTTTTTCACGTGGTCCTCGACGGTGGTCAGACTGAGACAGTGGGTCAGAGCCTGGTTGTAGGTCAGAGCCTGAGTGGACGAACCCCAGTTCACATCTGCAGGAAACAGCGAGGGAAAGTGGGTCGTGGCTGTTTGGCTTTCAGCTGCAGGTTATCAGGCTGCTTCGCAGTCATCAGAGGTTTTACTGAAGAAAAATCTTTTCTTTGTAAAATTTAGATATTTTTACTGATTTATTTAAAAAACTGGATGGTTTGAGCTCAAAGGTTCACATGTGGCCACAGAGCTGCTGTGGAGGCGGCGTCATGTCGTCTGACATGTATTCTTCATTTTTTAAACCTGTAAAGTATCAGCCCCCAAATACACGAATTACTGTGTAATAAAGTCCAAACACTGAAACTTAAGGGAAACTATAACCACACAAAATAAATGTCATATGCATGACATATATATAAAAATATAAAATCTAAAAGACTGTGGCCAGCCGACCACCACCTGTCTGATTTGTAGGGTTTAAAAAATAACAACCATCATGTTTTTACCTGGCTTCTTGTAACTAACGTAGATGTAGAGCGCCAGCACAATGAGGAGGGTGACGAGAGCCGCCCACCAGTTGATGACGAACATCACCACGCAGCACAGGATGGCCCCGGCCAGAGACACCCACATGTTGTAGTATTTGAAGCTGGGACGCCATCCTGTGGAGAGAGCCGCCTGGAGACGTTAACGGGCCAGGAATGACACAGTGAACAAGTAAATTAAACACAATGAAGGTAACAATCCACCTGTTACCTCACAGCCTTGTTCTCAGACAACTAGTCCCGAGTTAAAATAAGGAACGAGAACGTCCTGATTTCCTGGACCTTTTCTAACAGCAACCCAATATATATGACATCGCTAAGAAAATCAAACTTCCGGTCCTGATGGTGGACTTGATTAGTTTCATGGTACCTGGAGAGTTGGCCAAAGAGGCGTGGAAGACCGAGAAGTTGATGAGAGCATACGAAGCCAGGAAGAAGTTGGAGATGATGGGAGCGATGATGTTTAACTCAGCTGGTGGACAAAGGCAGAGATTCAACGTTAACAAAGATGTTTTCTATTTGTTCTCTCTCAGAAGTCTGTCCGTCGTACCGATGAGGATGAAGGCGAGGCCGATGCAGAAGGTCAAGACGTAAGCACGGAGAGGCTCGTTGTTCTTCCCGTAGCCCTTTGCAAACATCCCAAGTCCGGGATAGAGCTTGTCCTTACAGAGCGCCTGGAATAACGACAAACTTTATTCACGTTCGTTGATCATTTCAGAGATTCAGCATGAAACTCTTAAATGTTTTAGTGTGTTGGAAGCAGAACTTCTTCACCTGGACTGAACGGGAAGGTGGAGAGAAGGAGGTGATAAAGCAGATAAACGTGTGACAGGAACAAACGGTGGAAACAGCTGGAAGTCTAATCCAGAAATCTTTATATGCAAAGAGCAGGGACTTTTCCAAGAAGTGTCTGGATTAGAGGAACTTTCCCGCTGCTGAAATGAGCCGATCCCTGCAGCAGATTTCCGTCAAGCAGGCGTCCAGACTTATTAAACGGCTACCAAAACCACTAAAGAAACTTCATGATTTTATTGTCCCGTCATGCTTCCACCACGAGAAATATTAAAAATAATATTAAATTCTGAGAAACCGTATAATAATTCAATATAAGACAAGAGATATGATTATCCTGTAACACATTGTAGGGATTTAGTGGAGTAGAGATATTTACTGTAACATGTAGTAAAGTAAAAGTCTAAAGTAATGTACTTAGGCAAAGTACAGATAAAATACATAAGTGTAGTAGGGTTAGGGCAACAAGAACTACTTCGTATCAGCTGGTAACTATGAATTTACTCAGAGATGACGCGGAGTTCCCCAGGGTTCCATGTTTGGCCCCATATTATTCAACATTTACATGTGGCGTTCAAATCAAAATCAAATCAAGCTTTATTGTCATTTTACTGTATAAGTAGTGCAAGATGAGAGGACATAACTAAATCTAAAATAACTGCGTTTAACATCCACACTTATAATAATTCAGCTGGTTTCTGACCTGGAAGACTTTGGGTGCGCTGACCAGTGAAGCCAGAGCCGAGGACAGAGTAGCCGAGAAAATCCCGGCCGTGATCAGAGGTCCGAAGGCTGAAGCCAGACTCATCACCTGCAGTAAGAACAGAGTCACTCCAGGTTAGAAAAACAAGATGGTGAACAAGAGAAGATTAATGAAAAAAAAACATTTATTTCAGAAACACGTAAAATATCCAACAAATTCAACAAATAACCATTTAAATGTAAAAGTATTAAAAAAGGACGTCTTTTATGTGTGGAGACGACGCTACTTCACCAACATCACATCCATCTGTGTTCCATTATAAAGATCCGAACTAAATGATGAATGATCTGCTTTTCAACACTAAATAAAGCWGCAGCCGTGTTGGTTCCATCATGGAACATACATGTTGCCTTCAGGCAGCACACGCAGCGTCCGTCAGGACAACACTTTCCATTATTTAGTCAGAAATAAGCTCCTGTAGTGGGAACATGATGTTCTAGACAGAAAAGGCAGAAATGATGTTTTTAGACMTTTTCCTTTTCAATATGGCTTCCTGAGAGTCATGTGACAAATTAAAACCTTTTCATTGGTTCCCTGTGGTCTTCCGTCCGTTCTGAAAGTTCTGCATCAGTCCAGCACTTAGGCTGGTTAAACCTGGAGAAACTGGTGACTTYGTGTCCTTTGTTGTGTTGATGTGAAAGAATAAAATGGTTTCCAGGACCAGGGTTCACGGTGACGAGTGTGTTTCCATATGAAACTTTAAATCAGGTTGACATCATTCAGATGGGGATGTGTTGCGTCATTTAAAGAGATGCGTTTAGGAAAAACTGGTGTGTTTCCTGAATGCAACACGATAAATAGAGGATTAAAAATATACAGAAGTTTTTTTAAACCTCTGGTGTGTGACACACAACTGAAGACCTCTTTTGTGGGATTTTCTGAGTCTGCACCTCTGGACATGAAAAGCTGGTTCCTGAACAAGCTGGACGTTTAAAGACAGAAACTACGTGTCAGCTCTGCTTCCAACAGCGAGGACATCTTCGCTCCTTTAAAGGAGGTTCAGGTCCTTACAGAGCAGATCACAACAAGAGCAGCTGTTTCTGTGTGTGGCGATGCATGAGACCGTGTGTGTGTGGCGATGCATGAGACCGTGTGTGTGAGACCATGTGTGTGGCGATGCATGAGACTGTGTGTGTGTGGCGATGCATGAGACCGTGTGTGTGTGGCGATGCATGAGACCGTGTGTGTGAGACCGTGTGTGTGGCGATGCCTGAGACCGCGTGTGTGTGGCGATGCATGAGACCATGTGTGTGAGACCGTGTGTGTGGCGATGCCTGAGACCGCGTGTGTGTGGCGATGCATGAGACCATGTGTGTGAGACCGTGTGTGTGGCGATGCCTGAGACCGCGTGTGTGTGGCGATGCATGAGACCATGTGTGTGAGACCGTGTGTGTGGCGATGCCTGAGACCGCGTGTGTGTGGCGATGCATGAGACCATGTGTGTGAGACCGTGTGTGTGGCGATGCCTGAGACCGCGTGTGTGTGGCGATGCATGAGACCATGTGTGTGAGACCGTGTGTGTGGCGATGCCTGAGACCGCGTGTGTGTGGCGATGCATGAGACCATGTGTGTGAGACCGTGTGTGTGGCGATGCCTGAGACCGCGTGTGTGTGGCGATGCATGAGACCATGTGTGTGAGACCGTGTGTGTGGCGATGCCTGAGACCGCGTGTGTGTGGCGATGCATGAGACCATGTGTGTGAGACCGTGTGTGTGGCGATGCCTGAGACCGCGTGTGTGTGGCGATGCATGAGACCATGTGTGTGAGACCGTGTGTGTGGCGATGCCTGAGACCGCGTGTGTGTGGCGATGCATGAGACCATGTGTGTGAGACCGTGTGTGTGGCGATGCCTGAGACCGCGTGTGTGTGGCGATGCATGAGACCATGTGTGTGAGACCGTGTGTGTGGCGATGCCTGAGACCGCGTGTGTGTGGCGATGCATGAGACCATGTGTGTGAGACCGTGTGTGTGGCGATGCCTGAGACCGCGTGTGTGTGGCGATGCATGAGACCATGTGTGTGAGACCGTGTGTGTGGCGATGCCTGAGACCGCGTGTGTGTGGCGATGCATGAGACCATGTGTGTGAGACCGTGTGTGTGGCGATGCCTGAGACCGCGTGTGTGTGGCGATGCATGAGACCATGTGTGTGAGACCGTGTGTGTGGCGATGCCTGAGACCGCGTGTGTGTGGCGATGCATGAGACCATGTGTGTGAGACCGTGTGTGTGGCGATGCCTGAGACCGCGTGTGTGTGGCGATGCATGAGACCATGTGTGTGAGACCGTGTGTGTGGCGATGCCTGAGACCGCGTGTGTGTGGCGATGCATGAGACCATGTGTGTGAGACCGTGTGTGTGGCGATGCCTGAGACCGCGTGTGTGTGGCGATGCATGAGACCATGTGTGTGAGACCGTGTGTGTGGCGATGCCTGAGACCGCGTGTGTGTGGCGATGCATGAGACCATGTGTGTGAGACCGTGTGTGTGGCGATGCCTGAGACCGCGTGTGTGTGGCGATGCATGAGACCATGTGTGTGAGACCGTGTGTGTGGCGATGCCTGAGACCGCGTGTGTGTGGCGATGCATGAGACCATGTGTGTGAGACCGTGTGTGTGGCGATGCCTGAGACCGCGTGTGTGTGGCGATGCATGAGACCATGTGTGTGAGACCGTGTGTGTGGCGATGCCTGAGACCGCGTGTGTGTGGCGATGCATGAGACCATGTGTGTGAGACCGTGTGTGTGGCGATGCCTGAGACCGCGTGTGTGTGGCGATGCATGAGACCATGTGTGTGAGACCGTGTGTGTGGCGATGCCTGAGACCGCGTGTGTGTGGCGATGCATGAGACCATGTGTGTGAGACCGTGTGTGTGGCGATGCCTGAGACCGCGTGTGTGTGGCGATGCATGAGACCATGTGTGTGAGACCGTGTGTGTGGCGATGCCTGAGACCGCGTGTGTGTGGCGATGCATGAGACCATGTGTGTGAGACCGTGTGTGTGGCGATGCCTGAGACCGCGTGTGTGTGGCGATGCATGAGACCATGTGTGTGAGACCGTGTGTGTGGCGATGCCTGAGACCGCGTGTGTGTGGCGATGCATGAGACCATGTGTGTGAGACCGTGTGTGTGGCGATGCCTGAGACCGCGTGTGTGTGGCGATGCATGAGACCATGTGTGTGAGACCGTGTGTGTGGCGATGCCTGAGACCGCGTGTGTGTGGCGATGCATGAGACCATGTGTGTGAGACCGTGTGTGTGGCGATGCCTGAGACCGCGTGTGTGTGGCGATGCATGAGACCATGTGTGTGAGACCGTGTGTGTGGCGATGCCTGAGACCGCGTGTGTGTGGCGATGCATGAGACCATGTGTGTGAGACCGTGTGTGTGGCGATGCCTGAGACCGCGTGTGTGTGGCGATGCATGAGACCATGTGTGTGAGACCGTGTGTGTGGCGATGCCTGAGACCGCGTGTGTGTGGCGATGCATGAGACCATGTGTGTGAGACCGTGTGTGTGGCGATGCCTGAGACCGCGTGTGTGTGGCGATGCATGAGACCATGTGTGTGAGACCGTGTGTGTGGCGATGCCTGAGACCGCGTGTGTGTGGCGATGCATGAGACCATGTGTGTGAGACCGTGTGTGTGGCGATGCCTGAGACCGCGTGTGTGTGGCGATGCATGAGACCATGTGTGTGAGACCGTGTGTGTGGCGATGCCTGAGACCGCGTGTGTGTGGCGATGCATGAGACCATGTGTGTGAGACCGTGTGTGTGGCGATGCCTGAGACCGCGTGTGTGTGGCGATGCATGAGACCATGTGTGTGAGACCGTGTGTGTGGCGATGCCTGAGACCGCGTGTGTGTGGCGATGCATGAGACCATGTGTGTGAGACCGTGTGTGTGGCGATGCCTGAGACCGCGTGTGTGTGGCGATGCATGAGACCATGTGTGTGAGACCGTGTGTGTGGCGATGCCTGAGACCGCGTGTGTGTGGCGATGCATGAGACCATGTGTGTGAGACCGTGTGTGTGGCGATGCCTGAGACCGCGTGTGTGTGGCGATGCATGAGACCATGTGTGTGAGACCGTGTGTGTGGCGATGCCTGAGACCGCGTGTGTGTGGCGATGCATGAGACCATGTGTGTGAGACCGTGTGTGTGGCGATGCCTGAGACCGCGTGTGTGTGGCGATGCATGAGACCATGTGTGTGAGACCGTGTGTGTGGCGATGCCTGAGACCGCGTGTGTGTGGCGATGCATGAGACCATGTGTGTGAGACCGTGTGTGTGGCGATGCCTGAGACCGCGTGTGTGTGGCGATGCATGAGACCATGTGTGTGAGACCGTGTGTGTGGCGATGCCTGAGACCGCGTGTGTGTGGCGATGCATGAGACCATGTGTGTGAGACCGTGTGTGTGGCGATGCCTGAGACCGCGTGTGTGTGGCGATGCATGAGACCATGTGTGTGAGACCGTGTGTGTGGCGATGTGTGAGACCGTGTGTGTGTGGCGTTGCATGAGACCGTGTGTGTGAGACCGTGTGTGTGAGACCATGCACCATTTCAGAGTGATCATTGTCAGTAAGCTGTGTGTGTGTGTGTGTGTACGTGCGTGTAGGTGGTGCTCTCAATGCTCTCATTCAGGTCGGAGCAGCAGATCTTGTGACTGGAAACAACAGCAGCTATTATCTCTGCTGCTCGTTGCATGCTGTTTGGGAACAGCTCCGTCTCTCAGACAAAGAGAAGCAGCGTCTCTGCTGCGGTCTGACATGATGTGTACGAGCGTCAACCTGAGCCAAGACATTTGCTTCTTGAGGAGTAAATACTCTGACAGGTTCGTGCTGCTGGAAGAAGGAAACTGGCTGATTCAGGCTCAAACTGCAGCGACTGTGATGACGTGAAATGGGACAGAGCTGCATCCTGACACGGCATCACCACCATGTGTAGGCTTCCAGAGCAAACAATAGCTGTGGGTGTGGATGGCGTCACTCTGCCAGCGCGCTGGTCTTTATGTGAGACACATTCCTGAGCTTTCTGAGTGTTTATAGTTAAATACCAGTTCATTTTTCAGTTCATTTTTCTCAGTATGCTGTGAATACACTCACAGCTCCACCTCTTCTACTTCCTGTTAACACAAACATCCAACCAGCCAATCACACGGCAGCATGTAGACGCGGTGAAGACGACCTGCTGAAGTTCAAACTGAGCATCAGGATGAGGAAGAAAGAGGATTTAAGAGACTTTGAACGTGGCATGGTTGCTGGTCTGAGTATTTACTGGGATTTTCACCCACAACCATCTCCAGGGTTTCCAGAGATGGTCTGAAGAAGAGAAAACATCCAGAGCAGGACGTCTGGTTGATGGGCAGACTGGTTGGAGATGATAACAAGGCAACAGGAAGTCAAATAAGCACTGGTTCCAACCACGCTCTGCAGAATATAAGGATAATGTACCATGCCACAAAGCTCAGATCATCTCCACCTGCTTTCTAGAACATGACCATGAGTTCACTGGACTCCAACGGCCTCCACAGCCACCAGATCTCAGTCCAGTAGAGCAGCTTTGGATCTCTTTATGACGCTCCATTTTCTACAGAAGTGCAGCCTCGTGGGCCCTGACGGTCCTGCGTACCACCACAGCCTGGATGATCTTTCTCATCTTCGGAACGTAGACGCTAATCCCAGCAGTTTGTCCTAGAAGCTGTTTCAGGTTGTAGGAGGCCTGGACCGGGAACTGTGTGGGGTGTCAGATGTCTTCATTGGTCATCGCAGCTTTTCCCTCAAACACTCTGAGCTGACTTTTCTTTCTCCTTCTTTCTGATGCTGTTTTTCCAGCAGCTTCCCTGTTGGCTGCAGTTACCTGGAAATCGTTCATCAGGCCGTACTGGCATCCTCCCTCCTTGCAGATAGAGAAATCGTAGCCCAGCGTGCAGGCGGCGTCAGTGCAGTTCACCGTGTCGCTCACCGTGTCGTTGTGGTCGCCGGTCGCGTCCCTGACGATGCAGGCGCCTGTGGACAACAACAAATCAGTCTGAGGTCCAGAATCATCATGTTAGAATCAGATAATGGCAGAAAAGGCTCAGATTTAGAGGCCAGACTGGCGGAGATGAACCTGTGGAGACGGCCACGGCCACGTAGGTGAGTCCTGTGATGAGGATCGCCAGCAGCGTTCCTTTAGGGATTGCAGACTGAGGATCCTGCAGATGTGAAGTTCAACTTTAATGTTTGCTAAAGTTTTTCATTTGTGCATAAAAAGAATCATGAAAAAGCAAGAAGGAAAATGATGGACGGAAACTGTTTCCATACACGGTTAAAATGTACTAAAATCATTTTACTGAGCAAAAGAGGAATAAAAAGACTGAAACTGAGGGACCATCTAGACCTCAGGATTTTAACAACGTACGAACCCGTGAAATGAAAAGAACTGGTTCACGTTAATGCGTGGCCACAGGATTTTATCCCGTAAACATCTCGTCACTTAGCCTACTGATGTCGTTTCAAACCGTCCTGCAGCAGCAACTAAGCGTCTCTTACTGACGTGTCCCAGTGATTCTGATAAATATATCTCAGAATATAATGTGTTGGCTTTTTGAGTTGGACCTATGTCCCCCCAGGGCCACCGTTGTGCAGGCAGACTACAGGATCATCGTTTTTTTGTATTGAAAGATGGACCTGTTGTCCCAGCTGGTAACGCATGGCCATGAGTTGATATTTTCCTCAGCGTTACTGTTCACATACGAGCGACCAGCAAACCCACCGTGAGGTCACCGGAGATGTTGGCTCCAGCCAGGATCCCAGTGGCTGCAGGAAAGAAGATGGCAAACACGGAGAAGAAGGTCTCCTCATCTCTAAAGTCTGGACCGAAGTTTTCCACCAGGATGGCAGCTGCAGGGATGGAGAACCAGGACGTCGGAATAATTACTGATTTTAATGCAACAGATTTTTTTCTTTTAACAAACAGGAGAAAAGAAAAATTCAGACTGACTGTTGTAACCGAAGAATCCTTTAGGCTCTTTGCTCTCAGTTGGCATGAAGGTCCCTATGAAGTAGTTGGCGATGGCTCCCAGCAGGATGACCAGGAGGACAATCTGAGCCTGACGGACCGAGACAGGCAGGACATGGACAAAAAAGCTGAAGCTGAATTAAAGCTAAAATTTCACCAGATTCACCAGAAGATATTTTACAGGAAGTTTGTCTGTTTGCTGAAATCGTGAGACAGGAAGATATTCTTGGTGATTGTTCTCTAACACCCGACATGACGGCTTTGTTTTGTAAGATTTCTGGTCCCCATCAGATGTTGGAGGATCCAAACTGCCAGCTGCTTCTCTACGTTAACGCCTCACCAGGAGGAGACTTAAAACAGTGACAGGAAACAGCTGTGAAGTAGAATTTACATCATCATGTTTGGTCATTGCTTGTGGAGTTCCTCAGGGGTCAATACTGGGTCCAGAACACTTTATTATTCATATAAATGATATTTTTGAGGGATCTGATATGTTGAAACTTTGCTGATGATTCTGATGTGTTTTGTTACTTTGGAATTATGGAAAATTAGAAAAAATTAAACTATCTGATACCTGCAAAAGAGAAAGCAGATGTGTGTTGATGGGGAAAGGACAGAAATGGTGTTTAAAATATGTTTAGAGATTACAAAATAATCTGGAAATCCCCAATTAAACATGTTCAGAACAACATTTCACCAGAAAACCAAACACATTCTGGACCATAACTCTCTCCACATCCTGGTCTGACTGGTGAAAATGTTCATTATCTTCATTACACTGTAAAAACGCTCCGTAACGCTGCTTACTGAGATCATACACATCCACTTTTCTTAACATCTTAACTTCATTTTCACACGGCACACATGTTGCATGTCCCAGGAAACGTCCTGCAGCCGCCCAGAGACGAGCTCGGGATCGGAAACCTTCGTGTCCTACGACTGAAAGGTCTGTGTCTCAGTTTGTGGAGGGAAGCTGTGGAACGGTCAGGATTTAAACATCGAGCATGAACACATTTCAAAAGAGCTTCAAGAATGAAGTGCAGAAACGAGNCACATTTCAAAAGAGCTTCAAGAATGAAGCGCTATCAGAAACGAGGAAGAGGAGGAAGAGGAAGGACCAAATCCTGCTTCACGTACTACTTATATGCCTGCATGTATATGTACTGTATATATGTGTACTGGTAAACACGTTGGCTTTATTTATGTTAACGGTAATCCGGATCTGGAGCAAATCTAACCAGGAAGTAATCCTGAGATTTCTCGTGTCGGAGGAAATGAGCTTCTTCCTGCTCCTTTCTGAGCGTCTCAGGAATTCTGATTCCTTTGTCCTACTGCTGGTTGTTTTTGTTTTCCTTTATTGGTTCCTTTCTTTATTTATTTGACACTGAGGAGTGTCTTAATCTAACAATCTCCCTCCATCACATCCATCCATAAGCCGACGTTCACACTGAAGGCAAAAATGGCCCAAACCAGACTTTTCATCCGTATGTGACCTGAAGAGGAAAAAACCTGCTCGTCCTACCTTGGCTTCCCATTCCATCCCAGCCACGGAGATTCCCAGCAGCAGGATGACTGTCAGAGTCCCAACGATGCGAATGTCGTTCAGCTCATCGGTCATCAGAGCATCAACATCCTACCAGCAAACATCCGCATTAAAGCCTGTCTCGAGCTCATTCTCAGGAGACAGAGCTTGTAGATAAACTTCTTACATTGAGCATCTCCACCACCGTCTCAGCGAAGCCTACGACGTACATGGCCACGGCGACTGCGTTAGCGAAGGCGAAGATGAGGCCGATAGATCCTCCAAACTCCGGTCCTAGACTTCTGGAGATCAGGTAGTATGCACCTCCTGGAAGGCAAGGTTTTACAAGAAGCTGGTTAACTGCTTGTGTGGTTTGAGCCACACGACCCGGTTCAGCTCGTCATGGTCAGTCAGTCCAGAAGCTTCCAGACCCTCAGAGTGCTGGATGCTCGCTGAAACTTAACAGCAACACAAACTTATTCACCCTTTTCACAAAACAAGTCCAGGCCTGCAAACACGACCATCCTGAAATCAGGTCTTTCTCGGAAACCTGCTGTAGTCTCTCCCCAGATGGCTGAAACCTCAGACAACCTGGTTTAAACTGATATCTAGTCCCATTCGTTCCTCTAAAAGCACTTTATTCAGCTTGGAGCTGTTCCTGGGAAGTTTAAACCAGTTCCTGCAGGTGTAACAGGACACTGAGGGACCAGTGACATCCAAGCACGTTAAAGACGCCTTATGTAACTTTCTGACCTTGAAACCGCGGTCTGGACTCGTTTGAAGGGACGTGTTTTATGTGGAGTCCAGAGGCTGTCCCTTTTTTTGTGTCTGTGCTGATTGAGGACATGACTCTCCCTCTGCACATTAACCAAACGTCTCTGTCTGATAAAGTGCCTGGACTCTGTTAAAGGGAAGACAGTTTTCTTCAGTTAAATCAAGACAAATCTGAAATAATTATCTTATTATTCTGGGGAAAAGGAGACACTTGGACCATCTGGCTCTGTGGCTAAATCCTCTGTTAGGAACCTTTGTTTTTTATTCTGGATGCACATCTGAGCTCCACTGTGTCACATCCTGAACTGGGAATCATTATTCAGGCTTTTGTTTCATCATGGTTGGATCATTGCCGTAAACCATACACCCGCCTTAGCAGAACCTCCTAGAACGGTTAGAAGTTGGTCTGGATGCAGCTGCACCGGCTTCCGGTTTATTTCAGAGTAAAATTTAAGGTTATTCTACTGACCTGGAGATTGCTTGACGTACAGGCACCAGCCTATCAGAGGGCTACTGAAGCCATGTCTCCCTGCAGGCCCCTGAGGTCCTGTGATCAGGACCTGCTGACGGGGCCCATACAAAGTTAAAAACTAAAAGAGACGCGGCTTTCTCAAACTTCCCAGAACTGGTCAGAAATGATGGGCTACATGTTTACAGACGTCTGCTGTGCTGATATCTCACCTCCTCGTACGAAGCCGTTGGTTGCTATAGCAGAGGTGGACAGTCCGGTGATGGTGGTGACCACAGTGGCCATCAGAATGATGGCAATGGTAAGTCCTGTCCCACAGAAAAACAGGTTAGAGTTCCCACAAACCCGAGAGTCCAGCTCAGCTTCGCTTCAAGTTAAAATCAGATTATTTGTGAATAAAGAAGATGAGAGATGTTAGTCATCCAAAAGACTCAAGCTGACCCCCCATCCCACGCAAATTTCTTCACATAGCTTTTACTTTTCTGCCTCAGGGGTTCACATATTTTCTGATTCAGGCATCGTGTCAGGAGGACGCTAAAGTCAGTCCAACCCCCCGGGACAGGCTGCCGTCTCCGAGGCGACACAAAGAAAATGAACTGCAGCTGCAAAATACTCCGGCCATCCATGAAGTCGATTATCTGGAAAACACTAACCCACTTTCTGTCATGTCCAAGATGATGAAATTATGAGACATCACAGAATTTCAAACAACACAGTTTCTTTATGAAGTCGGGAACAACTTCCTGTGGTGTCACGTTCAATGTTCCAGGAAAGAAACGGTGGCTATGACCTTAGAATTTAAAATGAAACGATTTCAAACAGCAAAAAATGATTTCTTATAACCAAAGACGGGTCCTAACGTGGACTCGGGACATACTTGTGTGAATTATAAATAACCAGCCTGCAGGCTGAGTGGCTGGATGGCGTTGTTGATGGGCATCCGTCTCCCTGCAGGAGGGACATTTTGGCTTCAAATTGCTAGATGATTCCAAAC
>CM047985.1:1630805-1644424 GCA_026261665.1 Melanotaenia duboulayi
TATGTAGCCACATAAGCTACATGTAGCCAGAGCTGCTCTGGCACAGACTGGTGGAAATGTGGCTACGGCATCTCTGATCACCAGCTATGCCGACATTGTCCAAGGAGCAGGAATCGAACTGCCAACCTTAATATTAATGGATGACCCGCTCTACCACATGAGCTAAGTGATTCATCCGTGGACTTTGATTATTTTTTTTATTGGCTATTTGCTTTTACAAATAAAACAAACACTTTATTTTATTTTACTTTAACCAAGAAGTCCTACATTAAAAACAAGTTCATTATAAATGTTAACATTTAATAAAGTATTCTTTAAGAAAACTTTATGAACCTGAATTACATAATTTAATGTTCCTCATTTACATATTTTCAATTACACACACACACATATATATATATAACTTATATTTTTATTTAAAATTTATCAGAAAACTACTTATACTGAATGTTTTATAATATACATTTTATTCTATTTTGCTTTTTTATCAATATTAACATTCCTGTTTTATTTTTTATCTTACTTAAATATTTAATTTGACATATTTCCTGATTTACATGTGAATTTCATGGCAGGTGTCTGGAAGAGAGAATCCAGTATTTCTTTTCGGCTTGAAGCAGGTTGTTCTACATGAAGCTGCACCTTGTTCTGGGGGCGGTGGTGATAACGGTTTGAGAAGCACTGCTTTCAACAGTCTGACAAATGAAGAAACTGAAGTAATGGATGTGAAAGAATGAACATAACGAAATATTCAGCTCATTAAAGCATAAATATTTTCCTGACATCAACGACTCGAAGCTTTTAGAGATCCTGGGCTCATCTGAGCCCGAGGCCGGATCATTAAATCCCGTCCTTAGTTTCCCGGGCTTGGAGTCGTCGGTGGATCAGGGGGAGGGCGTCACATCAAGGAGTTCGTCTGCTTTTCCAGAATAAATCATGAAATCACGTTTTAACTAGATAAATCATTTTCAGGTTGAATTTTGCTCCATTTAACTTCTCTTTTAATGTCAGAAAGTTAAATGTGCAACGACAAACTGGTTCATGTGACGGGAAACCAAACATGAAAGCAGATCTGAAGCTGATGAAGCAGGTGGTGGAAGCATGAAGCTGACAGACGGACAGACGGGGCAGGTCCTACCTCCTCAATCTCCTGGTGGCAGGAAGGCATGGCGGGAAAAATGCAACAAAATTTAAGAGGCTGGAAATAAATGCTGAGAGCTTCCAAAATCAAAGAGGACGATCCAACGACATGAGCGGAGGAAAACCCTCCCAACGCTACGGAACCAGAGCTCCGACACGAAGATGGAGAGCTGCTGCTTTCATCAGTGATCTGATCCCGTTTCCAGATTCACGGCAGAAAGACTGAACCGAAGGTCGTGAGGCGGCTCGGAGAGGATCAGGTGGTCCGTGCGGGACACCACGGAAGCCGAGAGCGGCCACGTTCCACTACTGTTCTCGTTTAATCAGTAACGAGATATTTTATCTCGTTATCGTGACAAGATGTTTTAAGGTGGGCTAAAGTTCGTGGTTACTGGTTACAGCTGATTTCGTGGATAAAATAGACGCCAGCTGGGGGGGGGGGTTATACATATAACTCTGATACTTGTGTGATATTTAGATGAGACGTGTAATCGTGGTATTAAATCCATGGCCTCATACTTTTCACCGAGCAGAACGACTTGTACCCTGTAAACATTTGGCAGTGAGCTTCTTCTTCTCATCACTGTTAGCTTTCTTTATGTGTTCTTCACTAACTCATGAGGACACGTGTTAAAAACCAGTTTGAGCTGGTTCTGGGTGTACTGAGGACTAACCACGCCCATGTGTGTGTGTTTGGACGCGTGCAGCCAAAGCTGTTTGTGTGACTCATTGCTGATCAGCTCTTAATAAAAATACTTAGTTTGATTCTCAGGGTGAAATTTCCACTAGTCATGGTGTAGTTCTGTCTGATTGATGGTAAAACTTAATTATTAGACATGCTAATTTATCAGAAGTGATGGAAGTAAAACGGGAAGTACTGATCAGCGATGGAAGATCCTCCGCCTGATGCTGCTGGTCTGACTGTGCTGAGGCATCCCAGTACCGATCAGCTCCACTGGGACGCCTCCTGGACCCACCAGTCGAGCTGGTGGGGGAGAGGACGATGGCTAAGCTCTCCTCCACGAGCGCTGCAGAGCTCCTTCAGAGACAGACTGCTGCACCCCGACTGGAAACCAGCACTGCTCCCAGTAAACCACAAACACACTCAGTAAAATCCAGTATAACTCATTACTGTACATATGAAATATTTAATCGGTTGATTTATGATTTATTTCTTATTTTTGTCATTCTTTCAGCGGTGTTAGAAAACAATCATGGCCGCTCCGGGCTTCCGTAAAACATTTAACAGCAGCTGTTTCAGCTTCGTTCGGAGATCCGGTTTAAACAAATCCGTGTTAAAGTCTTTGTTTTGGTTTCTGACCCACTGAGCTGTAAATAAAGTTTCATTTCCACGTGGACAGAAAGACCACCTGAACCAGCCCACCGATGTCTGGAAAGGCTGATTTCTCTGATTCTGGAAAACCGAAGTAAAAATCATCTAAATAATAATAAAAACAAAGAAATATGATATGATGAGCAAAACAACGGAAGCAGCAGTTTTCTGAGACAGAAATACTTAAATATCTACGTGGTGAAGACTATTTTCACTTCAAGTGTCCCATAGTTTCCCTTCATCGTTCCAGAAGCAGTTTTCCTGAACAAACTGCTATTTACATATATCCAAATAATTCATTCAATTCCTTCTGTTTAATCTATTTTTATGTAATTTAAGATAATTAACTTAAAACTGGACTTCACATAAAAGCAGAAAAGCTGCAGCCCTGAGAGAAATATCATTAAAAAGCTGTTTGAATGGTTGAAATTTCAAATGAATGCATTAAAAACCGGATATAATGTCCAGGTCTGGATGATTTTTAAGTCTAAATCCTGATTTCACCAGTCTCCGCCTGCCGGCTGTAGTTCCAGTGAGCTGGCCACAGGGGGCGCTGTGGTGCTGCGCTCTCTGAGGCCCTGCAGCCCTGCAGGAAGCTTATTAAGCTGGTTTTTATAAGTTCACATGCAGAATATCAAGTAAAATAAAATAAAAATCATGTTTTCATGCAGAAAAATCAGAACTGACTGAATCTGAGGAGATTTTCATAAAAACTGGACGAAAAGAGTAAAAACAAAATGAAAATAAGAAAAACTTTCTTTTAAAGATTCTTGTCTGCTGAGCGGAACCAGACTCAGATTCTGATGTTAGAGACGAACAAAACCGAACTCCTACATCCAGACCAGCAGCAGAAGACACACCGGGTTCCTCCTCCAGCTAAGAACAGGAAACTGAGGCTACAATTCACACACACTCACCAACACTGGACAATAGAAGATGGAGAAACGCTGCTGGTCTGATGAGTCTCCATTTCAGCTACTCATTCAGATGCTTTAACTCTTTCAGCCAGACTCCACCGCCCGCTCTGATTGGCTGCTGCCACTTCTCACGTCTTCCCTGAAACTCATGATGTCACGTGACCTGCGGCTGGTTCGAGCATGCTCAGAGCGAGCCACCACAGAACCAATCAGAGTGAGCGTAGACGTGGTTCTTCTGATCTGATCCAGTCAGCCGACATGTTCACATGATGCGTCTTTATTCTGATTGGACGCTCGGTCGGATCAAAGTGCTGCATCGTCCTGGTGCCCCGAGCTTCGTTCATGTTTTCTCTTCATAAACTGTCAACTGAGAAGAAACGTCTAAAAGTGGTTTTATAATGTACTTTCCAGAAAGAAGCCTCCCAGGTCCAGGTCCAGGTCCAGGTCTAGGTCCCGGTCCAGGTCCCGGTCCAGGTCCAGGTCCAGGTCCCGGTCCAGGTCCAGGTCCAGGTCCCGGTCCAGGTCCAGGTCCAGGTCCCGGTCCAGGTCCAGGTCCAGGTCCAGGTCCTGGTCCCGGTCCAGGTCCAGGTCCAGTGCAGGTCCCGGTCCTGGAGCCTTTCCATGTCTGTAGGACTGATGTATTCGGCCCAGGTTCAGAGATCAGAGCAGGTTGAGCTGGAACGAGACTCTGTTTGGTTTTAAGTTATTTTGGCGTCGACAGAAGGAAATAAAAAAAGTTGGAGACCTGGACGAACGGCTGCTGTGACTTCACACGTTTAAACTGCTGGGAAGTGAATCAACGTGGAAAAATCGGATTATTTCTCTGATAATAATCGTACATCTAGAATCGGGACATCCTGAAAACGTCCATGTTTGTGCAGGAGCTTCTTCCTCAGTTTGAGCTGCTTAACGTCGGTCTGGTGCTCCGACTTTTCCCCCGTCTGTACACGATGGAGACAGACGGACGCCGGACGCTGCGTTCTGGAAGCTTCCAGCCACGCTGTGAAACACCGACGGCTCATCCTGCAGCGTCCTCTACATAAGGCTGGAAAACCGCCGGGAGAAAGCGGTTTAGGTAAAATAATAAAGCTGACAGCCCCCCTGACGCCTGATTTATAATTATAGAAAAACATAAAATACAGGAAATAATCTTAAAATAATAATAATCTGGAATAAATAAAGTAGAATTTAATAAATAATCTAAATAAATTATATTAAAATACAAAAACATAAGTAAATAAAGCAAATAAATAAAAACAATAAATTATTCTGGAAAAAAATAAATAAAATGAACACCAGGCTGCAGAGAGTCTTCACACATTCACGTAATATTTATAATTATTTTCTCACTAAGAGAAAGTAAAATTAAAAGGATCAGGAAATACCGAAAATCTCCTTCAGTTTCCTTTTAGAGCTCATCTGTAAATCAGTATAACTGAAACACGGAATCGAGTATGTTAATTAGAAGTAAAATGATTCTAGAAGTAAATGTCTCAGCTGTAATTAGCTTAATTAACGCAGCCCGTTCCTCTGGTCTAACGTCGGTCCAGGTTCGGGTCCTCGAGCCTCCATCTTGGCTCCGGACTCTGCAGCAGGTTTCCAGCTCAGAAAAAGCTGCTGTGTTTTCTGTCAAAGCCTGAAACAAAAACCCGACTCCTGACAGGCAGCCGAGCTGCTCGGCTCCAAATAAATGTTGGTTGCAACTCTACTGCGATCTGTTCTCGTCTGCAGCCTCTGACAGCCCCCCCCCCTCCAAAACTCCCCGTTCTTCCTCTAAAACCTCAGCTCCTGACAGCTGGCCGGCTCCGACGCAGACCCCCGACCACGCTAACGCTAACTCGCAGCGCCTGGAAGCTGACAGGCAGCTGAGGATGAGTTTATGTGGTGACAGCTTCAACAGATGCTCTAATAAAGTACTTTTCGCCTCTGCTGCTCGTTTGTCGTTCCGGCTGCAGACGGAGAGAAAAGTTTTCCCTCCACTCACCGAGAGTTTGCAGACGGAGGCCGGCAGGTTTCCCCCGAGGCCATGACGAGGATGATGAAGACGGCGTGAAGCCAATCTCAAGCTCTTCCTCACGCGCACATTAAAAGCTTTCACGTCACAACTCGAACAAATAAACGGATGAAAACCTTTACTGTATTTTACTGTTTTCATTTCTAGTTTTATTTTAAATAAAATATTGATCTTTTAAAATGTTTAAATAATTTGAAATCATTCTTTTAAATACTAATTTATTCAGATAAATGTTTAAATGAAGAAAATAAACTGATTTAAATAAACACATTTTTTCTAATATGTATCTTTACTTTGTTCCTTTATATTTACATTTCTTTCTTCCCCTCAGTCCCGTTCCACTTAAAAGTACACATAAAGATAACTTTATCCCAGGTGTCATCTGGCTCCGCCCCTTTCATGGAGGATGCTCCAGAGGTGTGTGCAGCCTGTGCCAGTTAACGCGGCTTTAATCGCCTCCTGAGCTTCGCCTGCTCGGCCTCACGCTGCAGCTTGCGAGCTCGGTGAATGTTAGCTGGTGTAGACGTCATCAAACACGCCGCCTTTTCATCCTTCTGTCCTCCGAGTCAAACCCGGCAGGTCCGTTCTGGTCGCCTCGGTCGACGCGGCAAACGTTATCTGAGCCTCCGGGATCTAATTCAGCATCCACGCTGCCTACAGAGAACTTCTGGAAATAAATCCTACCTTTTTTTATTCTTCATTTTTTACTTAGTTTTAATACTATATTTTTATTCAATATTAAAAATGTTTTTAAACAAATTTGATCTGTTTATGTAAATATATCATTTATTTAAATTAAATACATAAACATTTAAATATTAATTTTATTATTAAATATGATTCCAATATTTAAATAAATGAATAAATTGATTTATTTAATTGAATAAATACCTTTGTTGTGTTCTTACATGTTTGATTTTTAATAATTTTAATAAAACTGATCTATGTATGTATTCATTCATTTAACAGAATTCTTATTAAAATACCCTCATTATTAATCATTCTAATTTGTTTTCTTTTATATTTTAATCTATTTTTAAATACTAGATTTCTAAGAAATATTTAAAATATTTTAAGATCAATTTTATTTATTCATAAAATCAAATTACATAAATAAATAAGTAAAAATTATTCAGCTAACTAGATAAATGTATTTTAAATATAGATTTTATTTTCCACTTTTATATTTACATTCATTTATTCGTTTACTCCCCTCAGACAGTGTATGAATTAATGACAGTCCCGTTATCGCCACGGTAACCAGACGACATCCAGCTGCGTGAATCTTAGAGGAAACATGGCGGGTCAGTGTGTCGATTATTACCAGAAAAAAATCTGATTATTCTACCTTCATTTATTCGACGGTCTGATGCCAACATAACAAAATATCCTAGAAACAAAGTAAATTCCTTTNATAACAAAATAATCTAGAAACAAAGTAAATTCCTTCTAAATCGGCTCTGCTGTGCAGAATAAATCAACCCTACATCCCAACTCTGGATTTCTCTCAGAGAAACCAGACGAGAGGCTCCAGGACCTGGACTTCTTTCTGGAAACTACATTTCTTCTCAGCCTTTTAACTTCCTGTCTGTGGGGACTCGGTTCAGTCTCACATCAGGCAGTTTGTTTCCGGATGCAGGATCATGTGAGCTGTAGGCGAGTATTTGGATTTTGTGTAATACAGGCGAATAAAAAGGAAAGTTACCATGACAACGCTAATAGTGCCATCTACACAGCTCTCCTCCTGATCTAGAGCGCCATCAGTCCCCTCTGTCTGAGTGGAACCAGTCCTTTAACTGGGTGTTTTACATGTTAAAGGACTGAGCAGGAATCTCTGTAGGTCCAGGCCGACGTGGTTGTCTTACCTCTTTGATCTCGTCTTTGGCCTGCTGCAGCTTGTCGGGCTTGTTGGTGAACTGCAGTTTGGCCTCAGCTTCTCGTTTCTTCTGCAGCAGCATCTGGCTGTCCTGCCACTTCTGCCACGTCTTCATGCGGTGGTCAAACACGCCCTGGAGCACGCAAGAGAACAGACAAGTCACCATGGCAACGTCACGGCATCCCATCCAAACAGCTGCCTTCTTGCTTGCTTTCTGCTGTTTTCTTTTGTTTTTGTTCATTTTATTTTCTTATAAATTTATTAATTTACATATGTTTATATTTATTTATCAATTTTTTTTTATTAATTACTATTTTTTTTTATTTATCTGTTTATGTATTTACTTATTTAATTCTGGAAATATTCATTTATTTATCTACGGTGGGATTATAACCTCTACGGTGGGATTTAACTCCTCTACGGTGGGATTTAACTCCTCTACAGTGGGATTTAACTCCTCTACGGTGGGATTTAACTCCTCTACAGTGGGATTTAACTCCTCTACGGTGGGATTTAACTCCTCTACAGTGGGATTTAACTCCTCTACGGTGGGATTTAACTCCTCTACAGTGGGATTTAACTCCTCTACGGTGGGATTTAACTCCTCTACAGTGGGATTTAACTCCTCTACGGTGGGATTTAACTCCTCTACAGTGGGATTTAACTCCTCTACGGTGGGATTTAACTCCTCTACAGTGGGATTTAACTCCTCTACGGTGGGATTTAACTCCTCTACAGTGGGATTTAACTCCTCTACGGTGGGATTTAACTCCTCTACAGTGGGATTTAACTCCTCTACGGTGGGATTTAACTCCTCTACAGTGGGATTTAACTCCTCTACGGTGGGATTTAACTCCTCTACAGTGGGATTTAACTCCTCTACGGTGGGATTTAACTCCTCTACAGTGGGATTTAACTCCTCTACGGTGGGATTTAACTCCTCTACAGTGGGATTTAACTCCTCTACGGTGGGATTTAACTCCTCTACAGTGGGATTTAACTCCTCTACGGTGGGATTTAACTCCTCTACAGTGGGATTTAACTCCTCTACGGTGGGATTTAACTCCTCTACAGTGGGATTTAACTCCTCTACGGTGGGATTTAACTCCTCTACAGTGGGATTTAACTCCTCTACGGTGGGATTTAACTCCTCTACAGTGGGATTTAACTCCTCTACGGTGGGATTTAACTCCTCTACAGTGGGATTTAACTCCTCTACGGTGGGATTTAACTCCTCTACAGTGGGATTTAACTCCTCTACGGTGGGATTTAACTCCTCTACAGTGGGATTTAACTCCTCTACGGTGGGATTTAACTCCTCTACAGTGGGATTTAACTCCTCTACGGTGGGATTTAACTCCTCTACAGTGGGATTTAACTCCTCTACGGTGGGATTTAACTCCTCTACAGTGGGATTTAACTCCTCTACGGTGGGATTTAACTCCTCTACAGTGGGATTTAACTCCTCTACGGTGGGATTTAACTCCTCTACAGTGGGATTTAACTCCTCTACGGTGGGATTTAACTCCTCTACAGTGGGATTTAACTCCTCTACGGTGGGATTTAACTCCTCTACAGTGGGATTTAACTCCTCTACGGTGGGATTTAACTCCTCTACAGTGGGATTTAACTCCTCTACGGTGGGATTTAACTCCTCTACAGTGGGATTTAACTCCTCTACGGTGGGATTTAACTCCTCTACAGTGGGATTTAACTCCTCTACGGTGGGATTTAACTCCTCTACAGTGGGATTTAACTCCTCTACGGTGGGATTTAACTCTTCGACGGTCTGTTTATTCCCCCTATGCTTCCCACCTTCACAGCGGTGATCAGCCGGACGTAGTCTCCCAGCAGCTCAGAGAAAAGGTAGAAGTCGGCGTTGGCCTGGTCCTGGTGCAGCTGGTCGATCTTCTCCTCCACCTCGGCCAGCTGGGACAGAGCTCGGGACAGAGCCGTGTGGTCCTCGCTGTTCCCCAACATGGCTGCCGACTTGGCAAACTGTGCTGTGTTCACAGACAGCTCTGAAGAGGAGGGAAAACCTATATTAGCATCTTTTTCTCCACGCCCAGACATTTAGGTGTGTTTTCTGCAGAAGGAGGAATACCCGTCAGTCCAGCTCACCTTTCCGGTGACAGACCAGAGACTCCACGCTGGCGTGAAGCTTCCTCAGCTGGACGTCCAGATTCTCAAAGTGCTGCTGCTTCTCCTCGAACCACTGAAACGCCCAGAAAACCAACTTTACTGTCCTTCATCTTTTAACCCTTCATCCATCCTCGTTCCCACTACGGTTGCTTTTTTCTTCTGTTTCCATCCTCTCCTCTTCCTGGTCCTCCCTCCATCCCTCCATCCTCTCTCCTCTTCCTACACCTCCCCCTTCCCTCCATCCTCTCTCCTCTTCCTACACCTCCCTCCATCCTCTCTCTTCTTCCTGGTCCTCCCTCCATCCCTCCATCCTCTCTCCTCTTCCTACACCTCCCTCCATCCTCTCTCCTCTTCCTGGTCCTCCCTCCATCCCTCCATCCTCTCTCCTCTTCCTGATCCTCCCTCCATCCCTCCATCCTCTCTCCTCTTCCTACACCTCCCCCTTCCCTCCATCCTCTCTCCTCTTCCTGCTCCTTCCTCCATCCCTCCATCCTTCCTCCACTCACGGCGTCGGACTCGTTCATCTTGATGGTCATCTTGTTGACGGCATCGGCTGCCTTGTTGACCATCCGCAGGATTCCGGCGCTGCTCAGAGCCTGAGTGCTAACGGCCCGCGGCAGCTGTACAACAAACAAACAAACAAACATCAGCTGATGAGTCGCCTTCTTGTTTGTTTCACCTGATCTTGGTCCTGGTCTTCTCTTTCTTTTGTTTTCGCTTTCTTTCTTTCCTCTTCCTGCCCCCCCCCCCGATTGGGATGCCCCCCACGTTTTCCTCCAATCAGAATTAAAGCAGCTGTTTTACGTGCTGAGCAGCTTTAACGGAGAAAACCTGAGGATGTCAGTGCTGAACCACCAGCTCGTCCATCTAAAAGCCGCCTCATTTTTCTTCATTTTGGAAAAGTTTACTTTTCTCCAGACATACAGGGTTTTCCTCTAACAGCCCCCCCCCCACATCAACCCACCCCCGCCTCTCTGATCTCATTTAACCGGAGCGGCGGCAGTCGGGGACGGCTCTGTCCCCGGGGTCCTCAACGAAGGAGGGACAAGGGTAAGTGACTGGAGGTGGGAGTGGGGAAGGGAGGGGGGGTAAAAACAGCATTCATTGGCAGCCTCCCCCCCCCCCCGTGCTGGTTGTGTTTCATTAAGCGGGCCGGACGGCCCGACACGCTTGGTTCATCTGTTAAATCTGTGACATGAAGCCATTTGTTCTGGACCCGCCGCCTCACGACACAATCCCACCTCCTCCAGCGTGTGTGTGTGTGTGTGTGTGTTGGGGGGGGTGCTGAGACAACACCACCAAACGTTTTTACAGGAAACGCTTCAGGCAACTTCAGAGACGACCTCTGCAGGGATGCTGGTTAGGAAAAAGCTGCCTGAGAGTTTCTGTTGGACCGTGGTTATCCCCACGGGTTGAGACGCGGTTAAATGACATCATCACACCAGAAACGTGTCATCATGTGACATCACAATATTACATTTTTTATTTGTGTTTAAAAAATCTGCCGGTTTTATCGTAAACACACCCCGAACTGGTACAGACCAGAAACACCTGGAGGAGCATTTGACAACTAACTGGTTTGACTGGGAAAAGGTCAGAAACATGACTGGAGCATTTCAGAGAGGCAGAGTCTCTCAGATGGACAGAGGTTCAGCAACATGTTGTTTATGTTCTATCTGGAATTAAAAAGGGGTGATGAGATTTATAGATCTTTGTTTTCTGTGTTTATTTACATCTTTGGTGGAGCTGGGGGTGTGCTAACTGCCGCATCATATCTGGATGAAGGTTAGAAAGCTTCTGGGAAGGTGTTTGTTGCATCTTCAGCCTGACTTGCTCCTCTAGCTTGAAACTTCTCCACGAAGCAGCCGTTTTAGGCCGAACACGGAACTTTTCCTGCATAACGATTATAACGAGCAGTTCTGCTACTGAGCATGCTCAGATTACACCATCAGCGTCATTATTCCCAACGGATCCCTCGGCCGGGGACATTTTCACCTGTTTCAACAGAAGTAAACAAGTTCAGCTGATTACTGAGCATGCTGAGTTCAGTCCAGAACGGCAACATGACGGCCTGCGTTCTGACCGCCGTCTGCAGCTTTTGTTGATTTTCTGCAGCGAAGCGTTGCAGCAGAGGCGGTTTGTAAATAACCACACAGTTTGTTACGTTACAGAGGCAGCAGGCTGCAGAGCTGCTGGTGAAGCTGATGATAATAAGCACATCTGCAGACCCTCCTGAGCTTAACAGCCGTCATTTTTACCTCCGAGCTCTCCAGGAACTGCAGGACGTCAGGATCCTTCAGCAGGATGGGATGCTTCACTGTCCTCATCAGGTACCTGAAACAGAGGAAACGCTGGTTTGTTTGTAGACCAGTTTCCACTCCAGCCACACGTTTGACTACATCGGGTAGTTACTGAAGCAGCTTCTTCCCGGTGAAACCAGTTTCCCTTCATCATCTAAACGCAGTTAAAGAAAAAACCAGGAAACGTCTGAAAAGCCGACAAAGTTTTAGTTCCATCACACGGAGTCACGGAAGAAAGACGGAGGAAAAACCGAACCATTGATCACTGCACGAGTTTTATTTATATTTAGTTCTTTTTCAGTTTTCTTTATTGGCTCAATTCCTTTTTATTATTATTTTCTTATTAATGGGCTTTTTATTTTCATTTTTGTTTTCAAATTTTTTCTTTTCATTATTTTCTTTTTCTATATTTAAATTCTTCTTTCTTTTTTCTTTCTTCCTTTATTTCATTAATTTATCTTTTAACTAAGAATTTATGAACATAAATTACTGAGTTTGATTAACGTGGAACTAAAAACCATCTGAGTCCAAATCAGTTTTGAAGTTCTAGGAACTTTTTATTTATTACAGCCTTTTTTATTTCTACATTTCAGACTTTCTTCTTCACTTTTAACCTGTAAAACACCAGAGTTGATGTTTGTGGAACCATCTGTGTGCATGTTTCAGCTGACGGGGACACCGTGGACAAACTCCTGACAGCTGGTGGACGACTTAGAGACACCGAACGTCTCAAATTCCCGTCCACCAGCTCAGTGTATCGGTTAAATTATGAGACGAGGAGAAGAAAAACATGAAAAGAATTTAATCAATAAAAATCTGAAAAAAGTTCTGGAGACTCGTTTTTTTCTCCTTTCATGTTTTTGTGACGAGTTTAATGTTTAAGTTTAAGCAGTCGTTACGATATAATGAATCAACAAATAAATGAGAGAAATATTTGTGTCTAATTAACTTTGTAAGTGATCATTAATGAAGATTTTACTCCTGGTAACCTGGTGTGTGTCCATCAGCATGGAGTTCTGCAGCTCTGAGATCCCTCAGCTGTCATTGGCTGACCTTCCTGTCAATCAAACAGCATCAGCAAAGGGCAGCAGAATGTCAGCCCCGCCCCTTTCCACACACAAACACGAGGATGTGTGTTGTGATAATGATGTATCTAATATTTGAGGTTTAACCTTTTGGAAGTTCTGACCACGCTGATCTTTAACGTGCACACACACACACACGTGCACTTTAGACGTCAGCTTCTCCGTGAAGCTGTGTGTCGCCTTTACTTCCTGTTAGTCTTGTTTTTTCCACTTGAAGAAAAACTTCAGTGAAAACAAGAAAATAAACTCACTGCCCACTTTATTACCTTCCTGCTAACCAGCCAATCACACGGCAGCATGTTGTCATGTAGACGTGTTGAAGTTCCCGCTGAGCATCAGGATGAGGAAGAAAGAGGATTTCAGAGACTTTGAACGTGGCATCGTTGTTGGTCTGAGGATTTACTGGGATTTCCACCCACAACCATCTCCAGGGTTTCCAGAGATGGTCTGAAGATTGTGTGTGTGTGTGTGACAATTCACACACACACACACACTTCCAGCAGGATAATGCACCATGTCACAAAGCTCAGATCATCTCCACCTGCTTTCTAGAACATGACGATGAGTTCACTGGACTCCAACGGCCTCCACAGCCACCAGATCTCAGTCCAGTAGAGCAGCTTTGGGATGTGGTGGAACGGGAGATTCTCATCATGGATGCAGCCGACAAACCTGCAGCAGCTGTGTGATGCTGTCATGTCAACATGGAGAAAACCTCTGAGGAAGGTTTCCTCCACCTGCTCCATCTATCACACCAGGATTAAAAAGGTCCGACCCGGTACTAGAAGGTGGACCTGATGAAGAGAACGGCA
>CM047985.1:1696554-1709469 GCA_026261665.1 Melanotaenia duboulayi
ACGTCAGTAACACGCTGCTAAGCCACCCTGTTCTACATGAACATGTCTAATAACTGCAGCCACCTTCTGTCATTGGTTCAGAAAAGACAGACTTCTGTTTCAAACCTAAATTCAACTCAACTTTTTTTATGTGGTACGGTGAAGTGACTGGGTGGGACTTACCTGAGCACAGGTGTGCACAATTAATGGATGAGTGTTTCGCCAGTCAGGAGCGTAAAGAGATAAATCTTTATCTGGGAGGGAAGTGTTCGTGGGAGGTTCTGAGTCCAAGTGAGAGGTTAAAACTGGTCCACTCATAAGGATTTTCTGAATCTGAAGAGATTTTTTATCTGTTAGAGACCTCACACATGAAGATAAAATCAGGTATTGATGTGCTGAAGTGTTGATGGTGCTGTGTGGTGGCTCCGATAATCTCAGCACAGAACAACACACATGTAATGATGCTGTTCCACATAGATCTGTAATCTAGTCCTGTGAGCCAGAAGTGTCACCTGACCAAACGTGGTTCAACAAAAACGAAGAACAACCACGGCAACAACCGGAAACCACAACACCCAGCATGGCAGACATACATGATGATAGTAAAAATACTGAGACGGCGTGAACTCACACTTTATATCCTTCCTTGTTCCCCAGTCAGCTCGCTCTCTGATTGGCTGCATCATTGTCACCGTCCACACAGTCACAACTCGTTGTCGGCTTTCCTCATGTTGAGATTTTTGGTCGTAAATATTGAACATTTTTAATAGTTGCGATTGTCGCCCACGACCCGTTTTGGAGCCGACTGTTGGGACGAATTTGCTCGTAACACACCTCAGACCACAGGATCGATTTATAGGAAAATCTTATGAGACTTAAGATAATCAGTGTTGGCCGTTCTTGGTTGAAGGGAGAAAATCGGGAAACAAAAGCCCGAAAATCTTTATGTGTGTACCAGGATTAAGCCGTAATACGTAACTTAAAGCGTAGCAAGCAAATAAAAACACACCGACAGAACGCCACCGTGGGAAATGAAAGAAGGCATCATATGAAGAGAGGAGAAGAAAACGACAGAGCAACAGAGAAGACAAAAGTCCAGATAAGACCATTTAACTGGCTGGAGAGAGTCCAGGAAGGATGAAGATGATGCTGGATTAACCGGAAGGATGAAGATGATGCTGGATTAAACGGAAGGATGAAGATGATGCTGGATTAAATGTTGATGGGGGATGAAGATGATGCYGGATTAAACGCTGATGGGGGATGAAGATGATGCTGRATTAAACAKAAGGATGAAGATGATGCTGGATTAAACGCTGATGGGGGACATCACTGAGAAAATGTTCTGTAGTGCTTCTTTAAGCTGCAGGTGACTTTTAGCCGTGGCTCCAGAAGAGGGCGCTGTGGCTCCGCGTGGATCGGTTTGGGAACTGGAGTGTGGAACGCTTTCCCACGATGGATCTCGCCTCAGTTTCAAAGGACTTTTGAAAACTTAATAAAGCTCCGTTTTCTTCAGGCTTGGCCTGGTGTGATTGTTTAAGGCAGGGATTCTCAACAGCCGGTGGTCTGCAGGTTTTAGAAGTTTACCTGCTGCAACACACCTGTTTCAGACCTTTCAGANTGCTGCAACACACCTGATTCAGACTCAGAGGCTTTGCACAACTCGGCTAATTACCCATAAATTTTATTCAAATGTGTTGCAGCAGGGAAACATCTAAACCCTGCAGGAGTCCGGCCCTGGAGGACCAGGACTGAGGATCCCTGGTTTCAGAGATTTATTACAGCACTTTGTAAAATACATATTATAAAATTACATAAAATACAATAAGTGCTTATAGAAGTAGTTGAAAGTGCAAAAGAAGGTGATGATTAACAAAACTTTAACTTTAAGAGATTAAAAACAGAGAATTATAAAAGCAACTTGCCATTGATTGAAAACAAGACAACAGGAACTTAGCCCACTTCGTTCCCATGATGATTGACAGCACAAGCTACCAATCAGAGCTGGGGTGGCCACAGTGGCCCTCCCCTGACATCGCCAGTGGAGGAAACCACCAGAATTTGTGGGATTTGTTTTCAATCTAGAACTAAGTGGAGGATCTGGTGGACAGTGATCAGACTTTTGTTCTGGTATCTGGACCATCCAGAAGGAGGCGGCTTGGTCCTCCTGACAGGAATCTGTGATCCAGCCAGATGCTAATGAAGAGTTTGATCTGCATATTAACGACGGCTCGTGTCTGTCTGAAGACCTCTGCAGAAGATAAATGGTGTTTATCAGAGTCAGCGCTTTGCTCAGGATGCCATCTAATTACCTTTTTTCTTAAAGGTTGTGTTATTAGTATCCATCATCGCTGCCGTTACATCAATTAATGCTGTTGACGGGCCGTGGAAGTGTCCTCCCCCGTCGCCTCCCCTCCATCCTTCACAGGCAGAAGAACCTCCTCTCCTCTTGTTGGCATTAAATGCCTGTCATCCCAGCATGCCGCGGGGCCCCCGGCCATAGCCCAGCGGTGTCAATTAAATTTGATTGACTGAGTAAAAGAAGCACACAAATAAGCCAAAACAACAGACACAAAAATCCATACCGGACTCAGGCCGAGCTGTCAGATCAGACGCTCATCTCCTCCATTTTCATGGCGTGTGCCGTGGACGTCGGCTGCAAGACAACTGCGACCCCCACCCCTATAAACACCCCCCACCTCAACAAACACCCCTCCATCCAAACACAGCCAACCAATTAGCGTCTGTGGAGCCGGTCCACGCGGCCCAGCAGAGGCCCCTGGGTATCGACTCAAACTGCTGTTCAATAAATGAGGTCTAATTCATCAGTTTAACCCCCCCTCCAGCCCTCCACCCCCACCACACACCTCTGGAAGGAGGAAAGAGAAACAGAAGGTGGGAAAAAATAAAAACTCCTGCTTTTCTTTTTTTTGTTAGACAGGTTTGAAAAATCCTTATAAATCCTTCGTTCCTCACATTTCGCGCCCCTGCATCTCTGTGTTGTTTTACTAATTGTCATCCTGTGATCTCATGTTTCATATTTGCTGCGATGATTGAGGGGCACCATTAGACCAGACCCCATTAGGCTCCGCAGGGATGCAGCCGGCCCTGCGTGGGAACCATCAATGGCCAATTTGCTAGCCAAACACCATAAATCCTGCCCTGTTAAGTGACTGTTTTTGATGATGCTGAAGCATAGAAATAAATACGCGCTCTGTTATATATCGTCCATTAAATTACCAGTGAGCACAATTTACACGCATCATTCATCTTGATCCGTGGTGGTCAAAATTGGGGTTCTGGGACCTGCAAAGGGCCCCTGACAGTGTTGCTGGAGGTCTTACTAAAGGCATCATTTATTACCTGAGAGGCAGTAGAGGTTTGAAAAACTAGCTAAGTTTTACTTGTCAGAGAAACAGAAAATCTGTCTGTAATGATAAAGAAGTAGTTTGTAGGATTTGGTGACACCTGGCTGCAGAGAGGAGGAGCAACATCGAGCGGTCTGTTACCATAGAAACAAGGCATAAAAATGAGCTTTGCAGCTTCTGGAGAACTCTGAATAAATAACTTCTACTTGCAGAATTCTGAAGCTTTTAGACCACAAGTTACTTTATGGTTGAATAAATATAAAAAAAAGATAATTATGTGTAGGGTGAGTACAAGAAGTAGTGTTTGGGTTGTTAAAAAGCAAAAACAAGCGCCTCGGCTGGAGTGCATTAATTACACGTGGAGTTGTTTCTTCATTAGCCTCTCCTGTTTAATTAGCTTTAACACACACATAAAAACATGCATGTACCTTCATCACACTGTGACCTCCCTGCTACGCTAACACACCTTTCAGTCTTCTGCAGCATCAAAATGTTTAACCCTTTAATCCCAGTTAATATCAGAAAACGAAGTAAATGAAGAATGTCTCCACATCGTTCAGGGACCTGTTGTTTCTGTTACTTTGCCTGAGTAAAATACAATAAAACAGGAGAAATTTATTTTTTCCTTACATCTAACAGAGAATATCATCACGCGCTAACAAATTTGAACAATCACCAACTGTTCAAATTTGTTCTTAAAGGTGCAGAACGTAATTTTTCGACCTTGAAACTCCACAATCTGGACTCATTTGATAGCAGTGACGAGTATTATTCACACTCCTGTCGCTGTCCAGCAGCATCCAGAGGCTGAGAAACCGGGACTACTTCTTCCGGGACGCTGCAAGCAGCCTCAGCATCACATGTGGTGTGATGTGGTTCAGTGGGTGGAGCGGTCGTCCTGTAACCTGGCAACGACAAACTCTGCTAAAGTTCTGACGCGTGTTCAAACGTTCATGAAAATCTTCATATCTCGCCGTCTGTGTTCTAACTGATGGAAGTTGGACTGAATACTTAAGTAAAACCTCTTAAACCAACAAAAACGTCACCCTTGTGCCCTCCTCTGGTGACCTTTGTGGCCAATAATGTCCATGCACAAAAACTGCTATGAAATCATCAAGCATTATTTTTATTTTCCACTTGATTAAAAATACCAACAACTCAGTAATTTTTAGGATTTTAAACTTTTAAATGCCAGTTTGAATATTTTAATTATTACCTTATTAAGAAAAAAACTATTATTTTTGGTATAATAAATACAGATGGGTCTAATTAGCAGCAAAGCTAATGTGATTGTGTTAATATTTTTCATGTAGTGTCAGATTCTTCTGCAAACCTTTATGGCAAAAAAGTACATGCACAAAAATGATTCAATGTATTCAAAATATTCAAACTATTTAAATGCATTTTTATTTAAATTATTAAGTTAAAAACATAGAAAACATGAATTATGTTCTATAAAATATATATTACAGAGATGGAGCTTTGGTGGTAATCAGAGTCATGGATATGTCAAAGATTAGCAGCAACACCGATTTGATTGCCTTCATACTTTTTACGTGGTCCAGATCCTCCCTCTGGTGACCTTCGTGGCTAAAACCACCCCATTAACTTCCATTAAACTACATATTTTAAATCTCAGTCATTCCAGATTAAAATCATTCATTCTCTGATGCTAGCATCTCAATTGGAAGAAAAGTAGCTGCATTTCGAAATCGTACTGGTTTCCACCAGATTTAACTGGTTTACCATTGCGGGCGGATGCAGGAAATTCTTGTATATATATATTTATTTTTATTTTTTTTTATTATGGAGTCATGGGACCACCAGGGGCGCGTTTTTATTCTTCTTTTTAAGTCCCATGGCTTAGAAACAACTCTGACATGAAAACAGAACTGTTTATAAAAATACTCCAATGTGACACCACCTGGAAGTTCAGATGTTTATTTCAGTTCGTCTTCAGCCACCATTACAGTTTAAATAACAAAAGACGTCTCTGTGCACGCTGTTTCATAGAGGGTGAACGTCCAGCTCACTGCAGCATTAACACTGTCCATCATAGAGTCAACAGGCAGAGTTTATGGTGGACACACGTCTGGTTAAATAACTGGATTAAAAAAAGAGGCATTGTGAATTGCACACAGGAAACTGAATAATAAAGAACAAAACTGACGGCTGAAATTTTCCTAAAAACTTTCGGGGAACATCTGAATAACTGATCGCCTCAAGAAAATCAACAGCTTCAACCTGCACCAGATTCAACCTGCATTAAAAAGGATGTGAAAACACTCCGAAACGGGAGTCTGGATCAGAAGCAACGTAAACAAAGCGGCTGCTAGACGATGAGGATGAGGAGGAAGAATTTACCTTCAACTAAAGCACTCAGAGCGCACACCTCTGCCAAGCCATCGTATTATTTATTTTTGCCACTGACTGTGTGAATTATTTTTGGTTAGAAGCTCTAATGGCAAAACGATGCCCATCTCCCCACACAGAAAAAAAACCCAAAATCTAATTTATTTTCCCTTTATACCATGGTCTGGGTGAATACTCGATTCTGATTGGCTGTAGGACAGGGGTGAGAACTCCAGTCCTCAAGGGCCACTATCCCGCAGGTTTTAGTTATTTCCCTGTTCCAACACACCTGAATAAAATCAAATGGATCCAACAGGTTCTGGTCAACTTCTTCATAAGCCGTTAATTTCTGTCAAGTGTGTTGGATCAGGGAAACAATGAAAACTCGACGACCGAAGTTGGACACCCTGCTGTAGTGTGTCTGTTAAAAAGTGTTATAGGACACCTATAAAACAACAGACTTATTGTTGTAAATTATTGCACTGGCTAAACGCTAGTTGGTAACCGTGGCAACAGAAACTCAGACGCCGACTGCAGTCACACTAGATCACGTCTGTGACGGCGCATCACTGTGAAAGCAGCTTGTAGGCTTATTGGGCTCGCAACGTCCCAACCAGCAACGGTCAGAGTCCACAAACGTTAAACCAGCAGCGGTCAGGGTCCACAAATGTTAAACCAGCAGCGGTCAGGGTCCACAAATGTTAAACCAGCAGCGGTCAGGGTCCACAAATGTTAAACCAGCAGCGGTCAGGGTCCACAAATGTTAAACCAGCAGCGGTCAGGGTCCACAAATGTTAAACCAGCAGCGGTCAGGGTCCACAAATGTTAAACCAGCAGCGGTCAGGGTCCACAAATGTTAAACCAGCAGCGGTCAGGGTCCACAAATGTTAAACCAGCAGCGGTCAGGGTCCACAAATGTTAAACCAGCAGCGGTCAGGGTCCACAAATGTTAAACCAGCAGCGGTCAGGGTCCACAAATGTTAAACCAGCAGCGGTCAGGGTCCACAAATGTTAAACCAGCAGCGGTCAGGGTCCACAAATGTTAAACCAGCAGCGGTCAGGGTCCACAAATGTTAAACCAGCAGCGGTCAGGGTCCACAAATGTTAAACCAGCAGCGGTCAGGGTCCACAAATGTTAAACCAGCAGCGGTCAGGGTCCACAAATGTTAAACCAGCAGCGGTCAGGGTCCACAAATGTTAAACCAGCAGCGGTCAGGGTCCACAAATGTTAAACCAGCAGCGGTCAGGGTCCACAAATGTTAAACCAGCAGCGGTCAGGGTCCACAAATGTTAAACCAGCAGCGGTCAGGGTCCACAAATGTTAAACCAGCAGCGGTCAGGGTCCACAAATGTTAAACCAGCAGCGGTCAGGGTCCACAAATGTTAAACCAGCAGCGGTCAGGGTCCACAAATGTTAAACCAGCAGCGGTCAGGGTCCACAAATGTTAAACCAGCAGCGGTCAGGGTCCACAAATGTTAAACCAGCAGCGGTCAGGGTCCACAAATGTTAAACCAGCAGCGGTCAGGGTCCACAAATGTTAAACCAGCAGCGGTCAGGGTCCACAAATGTTAAACCAGCAGCGGTCAGGGTCCACAAATGTTAAACCAGCAGCGGTCAGGGTCCACAAATGTTAAACCAGCAGCGGTCAGGGTCCACAAATGTTAAACCAGCAGCGGTCAGGGTCCACAAATGTTAAACCAGCAGCGGTCAGGGTCCACAAATGTTAAACCAGCAGCGGTCAGGGTCCACAAACGTTAAACCAGCCAGCGGTAAGAGCCCACAGACGTTAAACCAGCAGCGGTCAGGATCCATGAAAGTTAAATCTCCATCCTTCAAACGCCACTATGGACATGCCAGTTAAGAAATGCCACGATTCACGGCAATGTTACATTTAATTTTAAATATGTCGTGGCCTCTCTTTCTGTCTCAATTACCTTACTTTCATACTTGATACAGAGTGAATGGTGGATAATATAAAAACGATGCAGGAAACTTTCTGTGGACTTTGAAACAAAATGCTGCATCATCCTCTGGACACACACCAGCTGTAAGAGCTGCACCCGCCCTCTGAAATGTGTGTGTAACATAACGTTTCAGCCACTCTTTTTAAAAATATTACAATTTAAACTGTGAAAAACAACATTAACTTATTAATAATTGATTTAATATTTCTTTCTTTTGTAAGTGACCATGGTATTGGCGGGATAACGTCCTTCGAGGTGTCCATTATCAGAAATGAATGGATGCGAACGTCCACTCATTTCTGATAATGGACACCTCCTTAAACATTATTTCTTACTTATCCTGATATTTTCTGAAAATTTAATCAAAATCCATCCATACCTTTTTGAGTTATGTTGCTAACAGATAGACAAACCAACGGCGGTAAAACATGAGCTCCGCCTTGTTTCCTCCATCAGAACCACATCCTGTCCCACTGAAATCCAAACGCCAGGTTTCAGCCTTCGTCCTCCAGTTTCCAGCTTTCAGTTCATACATGTTCAGCTGAACGTCCAACACTTTCTTCATGCTTAAATCATGAATAACGGCATTCTTTATTCTCGTTTTTTCACTTAAAAGAAATCATCATTTAAAAGCTATTTGCATTTCTTAAGGTTATGTTTGATTGATCTGAATTTGTTTGGCATTAAATATAAATATAAATTATCTGTGAGGAGGCAAAAACTTCTAAAAGCCTTGAAATTACTGTAAAGTTTGTGGGGGTTTCAGACCAAATGGAGGATAAAAAGGATGGAGTTGATTAGCTGTGTTTTCAGGATGATGATGATGCATCTCTGGCAAAGAGCCTTCAGAGTTTCCTTTAGCTCCATCAGACAGGCTGAAACTGGAAAAAACCAACGTGGGAGAAAATCCTCCAGATGTGACTCGTTATTTTTACCAGAAGGTGCTTCTCAAACTTCTCCATCATCAAACTAAAGTCTACTTCATACCTAAAATACTGCATAGGTGAAAACCATAGAAATAAACACGTAGAATATAATGTCATAAAATTAAATACATATACACACACAACACACACACACACGCAGGGTTAACATGTTGTGTGGTTGCATGTTTACCTCGAGCATGACTTTAAAAAGACGTTTCTCTTTAAATCAACTGAGAAAAAACAGAAATCAGAAGTTTGTCTTTAGTTCAGCTTGAAGAAAAAGAGAAAAAACAACCAACCATTTCTGGTCCAGACCAGTTGTTTCTGGTCTGAACCGGTTGCTTTTGGTCTGAACTGGTTGTTGCTGGTCTAAACCAGCTCTTTCTGGTCTGAACCAGTTCTTTCTGGTCCATACCAGCTCTTTCTAGTCTGAACCGGTAGTTTCTGGTCCGTACCAGCTCTTTCTGGTCTGAACCAGTTCTTTCTGGTCCGTACCAGCTCTTTGTTGTCTGAACCAGCCGGTCGTGTGTTCAGCTTCGTGGACATAAATACCTTAGTAAAGTTGCTGTTAAGTGACTCATGTTTTCTGCGTCTTTGCTGCTTGTTGAGCGCCACCTGTTGATGACGTGCGCTCCACCTCCCAGTAGGCACGAACAGGTTAAACGTTACTAGTTTTACTCTTTCCTTTGGCCCCGCCTCCTGGGCTGCCTTTGTCTCCTGACTTCCTGCCAGGTAAGTTCTGACAGGTGGACAGTTTAACAGCAGAGCCTGATTGACCGCTGCTGCCGTTGTTGTTGTTGTGGTTCGAGTTCCCGCTCAGCGTCTCCATGATGGAGCGGAACGTTCCAAACGGCCTCTTGCTTTCTGAACTTCCTGTTGGAGTCCTCTCCTTCCCTTGAGGCCCTTTTGTTGGCTCCGCCTCCTGATTTGAGCTCTTGTTGACCTGCTCATCAAACGTGACCCTAAGTTTGAGGTTCTGGGACGTCTTTCTCCGAGATGAGGGTGACTTCAGGGCGCTCTTGGGGCTGGTTCCGACTTTCTGGCCATTGGCGCCGTCATGGAAGTCACCGGGAGTGTCTGGGGTTTTTCCGTCTGCGGCCTCGGGGTCGCTGGATACGGGGCAGGGATTATAACCGATGCTGTCGACCGACTTTGATCCGCTGAGAGAAAACGCCAGCTTCCTTTCAGCTGAGGAAGTGGGGAGGTGCTTCTTCATCATCTGATGGAGGTGGTTTGGCAGTGGCTCCTCCTCTGTGATAGGCAGGTGGGACGGCCTCTCAGGTCGCGGAGCATTTGAGGGTGGGGCTCCTTGGTTTTTACCCTCCTCAGGTGGATAACCGTCCGAATCTGATTCGCTCAGAGAACGCTGCATGATCTGTTTGAGCCTCACTAGTTTGAGTTCTCTCCTGTCCACCAGCCCCGTCCTGCGGCCCCCAGGGGCCCCGGCCCCGTCTCTGCTCAGACTAGCCGCAGGCAGCAGCCTCTCTCTGGGACACGCACTCTCAGACATGTCCTTCCCCAGGAGGTGTCGCAGCACAGAGTCAGGCCCCACCCCTCCCTGATGAACCAACCAATGACCATCGCCAGGCATCCCCTCCGCCGTCAGCATCATCTCAGGCCACGCCTCCACCGAGGGCTGATGGGAGCTGGAGTCCAGAGTGAGACAGAAATCACATTGTTCTAATAAAGATGCTGTTACTGCAACATATCACAGAATTTTAGTATTTTTTGAAACATGAACACAGAGGACGACACCCAGTCCTGTGATTTGACCCTAATTATTAAGTTTGTTATGTTAATGATTAAAAATGATAAAACAGATAAAATGTGTATAAAATATAGAAATGTATTTATACAACACCAACTCTAAAAAAGTTGGGACTCTGTGTAAAATGTAAATAAAAACAGAATACAATGATTTTATTCTCAGTAGAAGATAAAAACATGTCAGAGGATGAAACGGAGACGTTTCACCATGAGATGAAAACATGAGCTGATAGTGAATCTGATGCAGCAACACGTCTGGAAAAAGTTGGAACAGGAGCAACAAAAGGCTGGAAAAGTACCTGGTACAAACCAGAAACACCTGGTGGAGCATTAACAACTAACCAGGTTACCTGGCAACAGGTCAGTAACATGACTGGTATAAAAGGAGCATTTCAGAGAGGCAGAGTCTCTCAGATGGAAAGATGGACAGAGCTTCACCAATCTGAGACAAACTGGATCTAAAACTGGAACAATTTCAGAAAAATCTGTGCACGTAGACCTGCATATCTGATTAGTTCAGGCATTTTCTATCTGTGCAAAGAGCTTCGTAGCCTCTGTCTTTTCAGCGTTTTCCATTAAAGAGATGTAAGCAATGTGAACCCAACGTGAACATAAAAGGAAAACAGCTGCATGAAGTTGGGAGTAGAAACGAAGTAAAACATTTAGCTTACTGGCTCTCACGTTAGCAGCTAACGCTAACACCGGATGTTTGAAGATTACCAGAAGTGACGTGATCGTGCATGTACACACTCCGAAATAATCCGATCAGGTTCACGCCGTTNNTGACGTGATCGTGCATGTACACACTCCGACACACAGTCGCCGTCGACTCGGGTCAGCAAGTCCCATTTTCATTTTGGGAAAATGTTTGTTACCTTGATCTGTTTAGACTCCACCTGTAGTCTTCCTCACGTGAGGATCAGGTGATGTTAGAACGTGTCTTATCAGCCATTTAACCAGCTGCTTGAGTATATTGCAGACATATTAGTGTATTTTGTTTCTTATGTCTTTTAACGTAATGGAAGGCAGGATTTCTGGCTGCGTGTGGAAGGTACATTAGCAACCATGTGTTTTTATAATGTTTTCTATAAATTAAGTGGAACTAAATTAGAATAATGTCATGTAAAAAAACTGCTTGGCATCTGAAGCACCATGTTGGATGTTTACCTGGGCGATCTGGAGGGGGTCCCCTCTGACTTGTTGGGGTCCATCAGTTTCTGCAGCTGCTTCTGTAAAGTCATCCTCTCTGCCGCCTGCCTGAAGACAGCAGCAGAACATCAATGGTTGAAAGCAAAGACACAAAAGCCTGCAGCTGATGGTAAATTCAGGGGGTTTGATCCATCAGTGCTAAAAAGTACATCTGCTCCCATCCAGACAACGTCTCCTTCAGGAAAGGCCTTGCTGAAGACGATGCTGAACCACATCCTGCATCCATGCTGTACGGTGAATTAAATTCTGGGTGGTGGGATCTACAGTCAGTGTATTATTTTCATCCTGACGCTGTTGGAATGAGGTTGTAAACTCAAATGAAGTTAGTTTTTATTCTTGTGGAGATAAATCGAGCTGATGGTGTGTTGTTCATGTTACGTAATGAAAACAGCCGGAGCTGCTGGGTCTGGTCTCCGGCTCTGGTTTCAGCTTCCATCTTTACCTGGAAGCTGTTTCAGAAGCTCATTAAGTTCTTGTTGTTTTTTATTTTCTGGTTCAGATTTAAATTCTAAGTTTTGTCTTTTCCACTTGTTTTAAGGAACGTGGTGTTTTATGTCGGGATCAGTGCTGGAACCGTGAGACACGGTTGGGTTTATCTGAGCTCAGTGCATCAGCAGCAGTTTTTAGAAGATTATTCCATCTGAAAATTCACAGAATCCTCATTTTTCTGGAAAAATAACTTAAAATAAGAATATTTGCACCATTTGATGCTGCAACTTACTCATTGAGCTGTTTGGTGAGTTTAACAACCTGTGAGGCTAACGACATGCAGGTTTCCACGACGACCAGATAGCGGGCGCAGGTGGTGTGACCCTGCCGCTCGGCACTCTGGGAAGGCCGCTCCCCCTGTTGGTTCTGGACCGTCACATTGGAACCGTACTCCACCAGAGTCTGAACACAAACACAGAAACATCAGCATCATGGTCGGATCGTCCTCCCGGCAGGAAACGTGAGGAAAAGCAGGCGGATCATTAGCTAGTAGCGGCTAACGGTCTGAGCAGGGAACCGACAGGAAGAAGGCCAGACTAACAAAATCTCTGCAGAAATCGGAGACGTGATGTTACTGCAGACGTGTCAGGATCAAGACGTGTTACAGTGTCAGAGAAAATTCATCTGGAACACAGTAAAAAAATTTATATTTTTATCTCCAGCTAACAAAAAACACTATATTTGGAATAAAAATAACCTTTGAATCATCAGAAAGCAGCCGGATATAATATCTAATGGGTAAATCTGCGAAAGTAGAAGCTAAAAAAGTGAAAGTGTTTAAGAAGTGAGAGGCTACTGACTGCATCAGTTAGGGTTAAATAACTGAACGATAATCACCCATGTGATAGGAGGCAGCGTGA
>CM047985.1:1825211-1837608 GCA_026261665.1 Melanotaenia duboulayi
TCCTCACTTCCCAGATGTTTCCAGGTGTTTTAACGGTAATAAAACCCGAGTTGATGAGATCCTGTTTTTCTTGACTTTTTTTAAACGGGGTTTGTAGATTACAGAGTTAAATTTACAGAAGTAGGAGACCACACGTAAGAGGGTCAATATATTTAAAAAAGGTTTATCCTGACGCGTTTCTTTTGGCTCAGATATTACAGGCAGAGACAAGCACACACACACTTCCCATGGAGGGTAGACTGGGATGACATGAGAGAATTAAAGGGAATGGCAGCAAACACAGACCCACAAACTGGAAAATACACAGGACAGAATATTTCTCCTACCAGAAAGCAACAGAAGCCACACACACATTAAACCTGCACACACACACACATAAAACACACTGCTCCACAAAAGAAACCCAAATGGGGGTGTACCAGAACAAAAGAGAGCCATATACTGCATCGAGGTTATGAAGTTAATCCCATCGTAGCTCAACTGTGTGATTACCATCAGTCGTGGTTTTAGCCCCAACCAGCAGCTACGCTCAGTGAAAACATAAAAACAGGAAATGTAGGCGCTTACACCAACATGTAAAAGGGCTGCAACACAAAGAAACCAGGGAACACTGCAGAGCACAGACACTGGCGGTGGCTCACGCCAAGAGGACAAAGGTTTGAGCACAGGGAAGAAGGTGGAGGAAGAGTACGGTCTACCTTGTAGGCGACTCTTGGTGGACATTTCTTTCCCAAACCTAAGGGTGGGGACATGTGGAGCAGCATCTGATACATATCGAGGTACTTGATACGGCCACTTCACAGGGTTGGAAGTCAAACAAACAGAATGGAAACAGAGAAGGACATGGGGAATAAGAGGAGGAAAAAGAGAGGAAATAAACAGGAGAAAATGGAGAGGAAAAACAGAAATCTGGTGTCAATAGATTTCCTGGAGTGAGATGTAGGGTGGATGCCATCCTCGGCCGCGGTGTCGGGCACGGGGATGCATCGCTGTGGAGCTCAGGATCCCTGAGAGGAAACATGGGATGGAAGAGAGTGAGAGGGTAGAGAAGAAGGAAGGATGGATGGGCTGACCCAACACGCAGGATGCTGATGAGTTGAAAGAGAAATGGCCGCGTTGTAACGAGGATGTCTGCCTCGGCATGCTAGCAGACATCCCACCGGTGCTTCAACCAGGGTGCACGGAGACAAAGCTTTCAGTGCCGGCCTGAGCTCCTCTGCTTGGGCTCACAGCCTGGCTTTCCATTGGCAGATGTCTTCATAAAACACCAAATCCGTTAAGTTTGATCCAATTTCTGCTCATGCTGACCTCCTTCATGCGTTGAGGTTTTAAAGCTCTAGAATGAGAAATGTTCCAGACGTGAAAGCCAGCACGCCAGCAGGACAAGGCCACGGCTTTGAAAGCTTTGTTTCCTCTCCGGCATCATTAACCAAAGCCAGACAGTTTGGAGGGGTGGGTGCTAGTGTAGAGGCGATTTCATTGGTGCACAGCCATTCAATTAAAACGTCGCTTGGCATAGAGGTACACAAAGCACCCTAGTGAGAGAAATGTCTGGTAATTGCAAACCTTGTATGCTACCCTATTAGGGCAGTTCTTCCCTAAGCCAAGGGGGGGTGAGATAACACGTAACAAATTGTACATATCCTTATAGGAAATCCGTCCGCTGCGGAAAAGAACAAGCACATAAATAAACAGACGTTCAGGACAGCTTGAAGTTAAATAATGTTCATCAGTGGGCTCACTGCATACAACAAGGTAAGGAACGAGGCCTGGGTACGAGGCCTCGCTCAGTCTCCTTAGTCACAAACGGAGAAGAGAGACGTAAGGATGTCACGATGTCTATTCCCTCCACCTTTACTCTGAGGCCCAGACGGAGCCGGGAACATACCAAGCAGCCGGGTCGTACTCGGCCCAAACCCGGATAAACTCATCCAGATGATGAGGCCCCAGGATGGAGGAGTCCCTGGTGAGGTACTCGAAGTTATCCATGATGACAGCCACGAAAAGGTTCAGCATCTGGAACACAGAGTGGAGGAAATCCCTAGTAAGAGTCGGTCAGCTGTGCTACATGAAACCCTAAACAAGGCTGTCCAACGTCGGCCCTGCTGGGCCAGTTCCTGCAGGTTTTCAGTGTTTCCCTGATCCAACACACCTGGCTCAAATTACAAGGATCCAACAGCCTATGAAGCTCTGCACAATGACTCATTCATTTGAGTCAGGTATGTTGGAGCAGGGAAACATAGAAAACCTGCAGGTAGAGTCCTGCACAGGTCCACTTTAACCAAGCCGCAGCTGCCTGAACCTGTTAGGATGATTACCAACCCCGACCCGTCACCAAACCCGGTCCAGGTTTCTACCAGTGAAAACTGAACCCAGCCCGACTGGATCAAGCCCAGCTCCAACCGCATAAAAAAGGCAACGAGAGGAACCAGCCTGGACCTGGACCTGGATCTATAACTGTGTTTAATATGCTGGTCTAGCATAGCGTGTGCTGAATGTGTTCCTGACTGCAGGAAAATCCTTCACATCTGGTTAATTTTGGTCATTACAACTGTTCAAACCCTGAAACCAATCCAGGTTACTTCAGGGTTCCTCATGAAGTCATAAAAAAGGGAAAGTAAGTGAAAGATTTTATACAAAGATGTTGAGGTCGAGGACCAGTCAGACCGTGTCCGAGTTTTCAGCGATCGCCTGGTTAAAGGTTTGGAAATCACTTTCCTTCAGCTGGTTTTGGTCCTTCTCTGTGAGCTGACCAGATGTTGGGGATAAACTAAAGATCAGGAGACAATAAAAGCAGTAACACATGAGTTTAAGCTCATTTTAACTTGAGCTAATGGTTTAGCTTCATCCACCAGGATGTCCTGTAGGCTGGACTCCGACCAAGAATCTAGACCATGATAGAGTCAAGCAGCTAAATAACGTAGCAGCGACTAAAAATACCAAACTTTGTACTTCCAGAAACTATGCAGGATTTATCGTGAAGGGTCTTCATCCCGACTGCTTCCATCAGCAGCCGATAGTTCCAGATTTCAGGAACTGAACTGACGGAAATTTCTCTGATTCAAAGATTTAATCTGTCCTGGAAAAGATAAAAGTTCTAAATCTAGATCTAAACTAGTGATGTCACGGTTACCTAATTTCCCAATTAATCCCGTTATTAAACACCACGATTAATTAATTTTATAAGGAGTCTTCATGTGGTTTTACACATTTATAATGAAGGGAAATTAATTAACACAAAATAATTGTAACAATCATAAAATCAGGATTATTTCTTTGACAATAATCATACAAGGAAACTGCTGCCGTGAAATCCCAACTCTAAACTTCTCCTCCAAATGAGCCATGTTAGTTTGTCTGAGCACCACTTCGTTCATGGATGATCCTGATTTGGTAATTAATGGTCCAGCTTTAGTTACGGCACGCTGCCTGAACGTTGCTGCGTTTCCGTACTGACCAGGAAGGAGCAGAGGAAGATGAAGGAGACAAAGTAGAAGTAGGCAAAATCACTGCCGCACTCCTTCCCGTGCGTTCCCGATCGCTCATCACAGGCCCGGTGGCTCAGACATGACAGCATGATCTCATGCCAGGCCTCTCCGGTTGCACTCCTGCTCCACAGAAAAACACAGACAGAAGAGCGTTGACTGAAGGGTTGCAAAAATCATCCATTTCTAATCGAAGAAAGAAAGAAAATCCAAAGACAAAAAGGTGCTGCAACAACTGAGTTAAATGATGAATTCACGCTGCAGCTCAATATTCTGCCTTTTGTGGTTAAAGTTGTGGCTCTCATGCAAAAACAAACACTGAAAGTGGTTTAAGCTAATCTACTGTCCTAAATGATTACATTAGCTCAACCTCTGGCTCGTTCCCGGCTGTCTTCTAGTCAGTGATTTATGGAAAATGTTTTACGAGAGTCATGATGAGACATGCTAAAGAGATTTGTACCTGAACAGCAGCATGAGAGCCTGGAGGAACGTGCGGAAGTTGTTGTGGTGATTGATGGCTGTGTCTTCATTCAGGTCAATGTTGCCAAACACCTAAAACAGAGTCGGGGAAATGGATCAGTCGTGTCCCACCAACGCCGCGTTCAGGCCGCGGTTTTCTGCTGTAACACTGTTTCTGTGACCACAGCCTCACACACCTGCATCCCGATGATGGCGTAAATGAAGAACAGCATGGCGATCAGCAGGCAGACATAAGGCAGGGCCTGAAGGGAACAACAGCAAACCAAAAAACACTTCATTATTCACATCCACTGTGTGTGTTTGTGTCAAAGTAAACTAACGTCTTCATTTGGAAAGTATCCATTCGATGCATCACCATGTAGCAGACTTATTTATGCCTAGCAGGCATAACTCTGCCCCCCACCCACCCCCACAGTGTGGGTACCACTGGCGTAAGGGTAGTTTAAAGGGGACACAGGCCTCCAATGCACAGAGAGGATCAGGTTCTTCTTCTCCAGGTAAGTGGTTCCCCGTTTAAATAGAGAAGAATAGATATCGTTCAAGACAGATATGGACTGATGGGTTTGGTGTAAGACCTTGAGTCAGACTTGCCTACACCTGAGTGCAATGACTAACTTCTACGAGGTAGGTGCTCCTCTAAATGAAAAGGAGTTAATCTGAGGCCCTGAACGGTACCAGCGAAGCATAGAACACTCTATCAATATAATTCTGTGTTTGGAGTTTAATGATGGGTACAGAGTGTAGATTGTTGAAGAAAAAATGAGTTTTTATTATTTTAGCACAAGGCTGAGGGGGTCTGAATACTTTCAAATGCAGCATATGTGTAAGTACCTTGAAAGATTGGACGAAGGTCCACAGTAGGATGCGGATGGTGTAGCCCTGCCTCAGTAGTTTAATGAGTCGAGCAGCTCTGAAGAGCCTCAGGAAGCTCAGATTCAGCAGCCTGTCCTGTTAAACACAGACAGGACACGGATCATCTCATCATCAGTAATAAAGCCTTTTCAGCTGCTTTAAACCAGACAAAATAACAGAGCGAATGTAATTACAGTTGGGTCACCAAGGTTTGTCCACTAGCTGGAAACCACTCGTTTATCACTGTATTTTGTCGCTTGTTTTACGAGCCAATCCTGAGGAACTGAGTTCATCTTACAAACAGAATCTTACATTACACGATACTTAGGCCTATCTACTGTTCACTTCCAACTTAATTTAATTTTTCATCTGAATTTGGGCTAAATTAAAAAATGAATAGTAAATAATTCACAATAACAAACTGAGGCATTTAGACTCCGGCTCAGCCCAGCTTCGGTGTACCACAGGGCTCAGCCCTTGGCCACTTCTGATTTCTATTTACATGCTACTTCTCTGCAGTTTATTCAAGCCCAGAATGTAAACGATCATTTTATGCTGATGACACAAGGCTATGCTAATAAAACTCACAGATCCCAGAAGCTTTTATGAGTCTCTCAGTTTGTCTTTATTCTGTTTGAATGAAAATTAAAAGCTCTATTGTTTCTAGTCCTGTCAATCTTTCACCCAAATCACTGAAACTGGGAACAACTTGGAAGAATTTTTCATTCTAACCTTCTTTTTAATGCACAGCTCAGATGTTTGGACCATTCTTGTTTTTTATCAGCTAAAATTAAAAACTAATTTCTTTGAGACTCAGATTTATAAAAAGTTCTGCAACTTTTGTCTGTTTTCACCTCAAATACTGTAATTCTTTGTCCTCAAGGCCGATGTGATGGCCGCCCAGGCAGCCACATTGAGCCTGGTCTGGTAACCTTTTTCTTCATTTCAGTTCATTCAATACACATTTTATTTGTAATATTTATAATTTCTTTTATATTTCACATTTTTCTTAGCAGGTTTGGCTGGGTGGTTAACTAGTTGGGTGCAGACTTTTAGCTGACTCATTCTTGTCACCTTGTTAATTTGGTTTATTTTCAGTTAATATGCTTTTTCTTTGAGTTCCTGGGGAAGTTGCCGTGTGGGAGGCCCAAGCCGGCTAAGGGTCCCAGCTGAGGCGGATCTCCTAACTGGACTCATCCATCTCACAACAGGACAGTGGGAGGGGGGTTTAGATTTTCTATTTTGTATTTCTTTGTTTATTCTTTATGTAGAATTATGATTATTTAGATTTCTGTATCCCTAATGAGTTACGAGTCTCNTAGATTTCTGTTTCCCTAATGAGTTACGAGTCTCAATTGTTAAAATTCTGTTGTGAATTAGTTAAGTTTTTTAAGTTTGCTGAAGGTGGTTATGTCATGTTTTTCCCTCTTGTGTCAACATGGTCTGATCAGCCAGAGTATAAAGTTTCCCTTGTGTGTGTTTTTTGGTCAGTTAGTTTTTAGTTCCTTATGTCGATGTTCTGTTTATTTGACCTTTTTTATGGGCCCAGAACTTTTACTTAGGAATTTGTATTTTTTTTTTTTTGTAAAATTAAATGTGAAAGACTTTTTCTTTAAAAACCTCCCGTGCTCTCTTCATCTTTGGCCTCGGTCCCTCACAGCTGTAAAAAATGCTAACAAACAGACCAGGAAGCTTTGGCCCATAGAATTGTAAATAATGACGATCTGACAGAAGATTTTCATTTTTCCTTTTAGTTCCAGAGAAAATTGTTAAACAAGCTTGTTAAGCAACGTAATCATCAGACTTGCAGCCCCTCTTAAGAAGTGTGAAACTAAATGGATTTAAGGTTTATATTTTTACCAGATAAAACAACATGCTGAGCAACACTCACCGTAGTCTAGAGACGTTTGAGACCAGGGCATATGGCAACATCGGTGATGATAACATTAAATGCAGAGGGGAAGAAACAGACAGAAAAAGAGATAAGGAGAGGCAGAGGAGGGAGGAAGGAGAGGCAGGAGAAAAGGAACAGTCATATTGCACAATACAAACATACAATTAAACAAATACACACATGTGAGTCATCAATACGCTGATGTGGAGAAGTAAGTGGGACAGTCTGGAATGAATAAAGCACGTGAAGCCACAACTATGTCAAACATTACAGGTTAATCTCTGACAGCTCTCATGGATCAATCCGTCCTCTCAGGCTCTGCTGCCTGATTGTTTCTGCTCATACAGCAAGCTAGCTTGTTTGCATTATTATGACAACAGCGTTGGATGGATGAAGTGCTCTTACATTAATTTCAGTCACCAGGATGTCGGTGATGCTGCCTAAAACTGTCACAAAGTCAAACACATTCCAGGCGTCCTTCAAGTAGTTCTGAAAAACAGCATGAGAGACATCAGCTGCTGCTCGCCGGTCAGGACTGGCGCAGCTGCATCAGCCGCTACCCACCAGAGGGCCGAAAGCGATGATCTTCAGGATGCACTCAAGAGAGAAGAGGGTGGTGAACACGATGTTGAGGTTCTTCAGCATCGCCTCATAAAAGTCTGGAGCTCCGTGGAACTGGAAAACAGTAAAACAGGTTTAATGGGTCAGTTTTCACTTTTAGGGAGGTACGCTGGCACATAGGAAGATAAAACCTCGATCATCTGCTTGCTAAGCAACGTCTAAATGATCGGCTTAGTTTGACTTTCCTCCATATCTTCCTGTAGGTTTGGGCTTATTCATTAATCATACTTCCAAAGAGCAATAAAGACAAGACACCAGAATGACACTAATTCACGGTCGTACAGCCAAAAACAAATACTGCTGATAGCTGGAATTTAACTGTGAGAACAATCTGCTAATTGACTGTTTAGATGTCCTACCTTCATCATGAGTACCACGGTGTTGAGGGCGATCATGATCATGATGGAGTACTCGAACGGAGCTGAGACCACAAACTTCCACATCCTGTACTGGAAGGACTGCGTGTTCTCGGGCATGTAGCGCGTCAGAGGTTTGGCGTTCAGGGCAAAGTCAATGCAAGCCCTCTGCAAACGACATAAAGCAATAACATTTCAGCCGCTGTACCCTCCCCTACCAGTCAGTGTGTAGTTTACATCCATGTCTGTCCAGCCAGGCAGCGGTGAAAACAGATGCTGCTATGAACCAGTAAACGTTCCATCTTCTGTCTAAATGGTGGCTAAAAGGTGGTTTTGGGATGTAAAAAACAATCATGTCTGTTTTCCTGTCGTCTCCATGCTTGCTTGTTTTCACCTGAGGTCACTCGCTAGTTCTTCGAGGTGGCGGTGGACGCCGCTCATCGTGGACCAGAGTGGTGAACGTGTTCTTGGTCTCTGAAAAGTACCTCATGTTTGTGATTTTAGTTGTTTCAATCACTTGAAGTAATGGAGGGTACCTCAGGATTGTTCATAGAGTCGTAAAAAAGTGACTCAAGGATTTTACAAAAAGAGGTCCAGAAACTTTAGCTGGGACCAAAAGCAGTCAGCGATGGCTTGGTCAACGGTCTGGAGATCACGTCAGCTGTTTGGGTCCTTTTCTGTTAGCTGACCAGACGTTGGGGATGAAGTAGAGATCGTGGGAAGATAAAAACCGTACAACGTTCTGGTTTTACTCATCAAGACTGTGGTTGCTGAGTTGAGCTAATGTTTTCTACGTGCCCTCGGATGTTCTAGCCGTCTTTCTGATGGAGACCACGTAGGCTGAACCTCTTCGGAGAATCTAGACCATGACAGAGTCAAACAGATGGTCGTGGTTTGTTTCTACCAAACGCAGGCAGCAACGACGCTATAAAAACCAAACTTTCTACTTCAGAAGCAGAAACTATGCAGGGTTTGTGCTAAAAGGTCTCAATCCCAGCTGCTTCCACCATGCACACACCAGGAAGTTCTAGACTTCCAAGATTTTCCATGTTTCATCNGTTCTAGACTTCCAGGATTTTCCATGTTTCATTCGCTTGGCCGTGCAGAAGCTGGTCTGAAGCAGCAGATAGTTCCAGATATCAGGAACTGAACTGATGGATATTTCTCTGATTCAAACATTTAATCTGTCATGGATAACTCAGCGAGATCTACGACATCACATATTTCAACGTTTCTGGCATCTGGAGCTGAACTCACATCTAACCTGATAACATGTTCAGACTTCCTGTATTTTCCCTGCAAANCTAACCTGATAACATGTTCAGACTTCCTGCAAACATCAGACATTTTGCATGTTTGACCATCGCTTTGTTCACCAGAACAACGTGAGCTGCAAAAGTCATGAAGTAATTGTCATCATTAACCTTCTGAAGCAAAGTTGCTGACAACTAGTAAACGGTGCTTCATATGGAGCAGAGTTTCATTAACAAGCATCAGAGCAGCAAACTGGAACGTCTAAAGACCGGCATGCAGAACGCAGGTTGGATCCACGTTTTACCTCGTTCTTTTCCAAGCTGCACTCAGACAACGCCTTGTCTCCCTGCTCCTGGAAGGTGATAATGATCAGAGCAACAAAGATGTTGACAAAGAAAAAAGGGAACACCACAAAGTAGACCACATAGAAGATGGACATTTCTATCCGGTAGCCTGGACTGGGACCCTGGTCTTCGAATGTGGCATCCACAGAGTGCTTTAAAACCCTGGAAGGAGAGACATGATGTTATTAGTTATTAGTTATTAATGCTGGAAGACTAGTACGCAGAACGTAAAAGACATGAAGTGTAAAATCATAAATGTGTGAGACACGTTGGGCCTCATCCATCCGCCGTTCTCATGAACTAATTTCTTCTCATGAACTAATTTATTCTCATGAACTAATTTATTCTCATGAACTAATTTCTTCTCATGAACGTTTTGTGAAGATTAAGGCATTTGTGAAAATCTCGTTTGAACAAAATCAGCGTTTGTGTCGTTTTCTGGGTTCAGTTCATTAAAACACCATAAAACAACCAGAGGGACGTCTTCTCGATGTTGTTTCGGAATAAAAAGCGAGACGTTGCAGATCGTGTCCAAGTTTCGTAGCTTATAAAAGTGTTTCATGGAAATTCAGCTCATTCTTTCAGGAAAAAGCCGCAGTGAGACGGTTTGATTCTATTTCTGATCCTAATAAAAGCATCAGACCAACAGACTGAAACAGATCCGGTCCCTCCACTGTAAGACTTTCCCTCCATGAATATCCGGGTCACCTGCGGCTCCCAGATCCACCTGCTGAATTTGATCATTTAAATAATTAAACATTATAAAGTCTTTTTTTATCATAATGATTAGTTTTACTAGGAGATGGAGGTGGTGCCCTGGTTCCTGGTTAATAACATATCAGACCCACCTGGAGGATTCATCACCAGAACAGCAGGTAGAAATCTGATAACTCAAAGATTTTCATGTTGTCTTCTTATCTCAGTAATATAAAGCTTTTTATTCTCTATTCAGACAAGAACAGTGGGATGTTGTAACANATAAAGCTTTTTATTCTCTATTCAGACAATAACAGTGGGATGTTACCGGACATGCTTCGGCTGTCACATCCCAGGTATAAAGAAAAAACCTTATATCATAGCTAGAAATCTGCTTTACAGAAGGTTGTGTGAGGATGATTTATTCTATGGTGTACCACTTTCCTCCTGCTGACCAGGTTCAGGAGTAAAAGCAGTAAGCCTGGTCCTCAAGGTCCATGATCCTGCAGGTATTAGATGTTTCCCTGCTGCAACACACCTGATTCAGTTTAAATGGACCTCTGAAAGGCTCTGCACATGTCTGCTAATGAGCCATTAATCTGAGTCAGGTGTGTTGCAGCAGGGAAACATCTAAGACCTGCAGGATAGTGGGCCTGGAGAACCAGGGTTGGGGATCATTGCTTTACATATTTAATCGGGTACGTCTGTTTGTACTTTCTTTTATTCCTCACGTTGTCGTACTTTAATACATCCACTGCTCTGAAACCTGAATCTCCTCATTTTTAGCTGATTAATCTTTTCCTGAACTTGATCCTGCAGGAGCCTGGGCCTTGAGGACCGGGGTCGAGGATCCCTGACGTGAAGGGAGGATAAAAGAGCCTCAAGAAGAAAGACACTAAGAATTTCTGGGACACAAACACGTGTAAATCTGAGTGTTTTTATAAAAAAAACTCTTAAGTACAACTTAAGAACAAATGTAAGAAGGTTCTGGTGGATGAGGCCCAATGTTTTTACACTTCCTGCCAAACACCCAACTGCCCCGCTGGAAGAGTCCTAAACTAACTTTTACTGGTTTATTTTAAGGAAAGCTGCGCTTACGTTGGCCAACCCTCCCCAGTGGAGACAGTGAAGAGAGTAAGGAAGGCCCACAGGACATTATCATAATGAAACTCATATTTCTTCCACTCTCTGGGCATGGCTGCCACCTCGTCTTTGTCGTAGTCCAGGAACTGTCCTCTGGAAGACACAAGGTGGAGTTAAACATGTACGAGCCAGCATTCGACTGCTGATGGTGATAAAGGTTGTGAGACAGGACGGAAAGGAGTGGACGTTAGACCGACTTGCAGTCCTTCTCCAGGCCTTTGGACTCATCGGTGCAGTAGAAGAATTTTCCCTTGAAGAGCTGAACCGCGATCACGGCGAAGATGAACATGAAGAGGATGTAAACGATGAGGATGTTCAGGACGTTCTTCAAAGAGTTGACCACACAGTCGAACACCGCCTGAGACCACAGAACGCACACACACACAATTTTAAAAGGCCAATAGGTGGAGCCTCGTATTGGACAACTACTGCATCATCTTTCAGCTCCAACAAGTTCTTTAACCCCAACTGATGCAACCAGTAGCTTCTCATTTCTGAAGCCTGTTAAAAAATAACAGACATAAAACAGGACGGCGGTGGTTGTTTGCTCAAAGATGCTCCAGAGTTTACACCCTAATATTCACAAAACAAGACTGAAAGTGTATTTTGGTGCAAACAATAATGTTGTTTATGATGATCAAAGACATCTGTGGGCATAGAATCATTGTTAGCATGCTGTTATTATAATTTACTCAGGCATATTAACAGACAACATTTTTATACTGGGAATCCATTTTCTGAGGACCCCAGACACCAAGAACATGATAAGGAGCCAAATTATTGGGGAGAAATTCTTCATTTATCTTTTTAGGTAGTTTTTCTGAAGTATGACCAGAGATCCACCACATCCTGTGTTAGTGGAAAAGATATTAATTATATGTAGGAAGCAAATTATTGGCATGTTTAAAGAATATCTAGGAGTAAAAGATGCTTTTATTTTTTTCAGCTGCTCCAGGCAGTAAAGTTCTGTTCCAGTCCTTATTATGGTTTTATTATTAACCTTTTATTATTTTTATGATCAATTTCCCCCTAAAGATCCATGCCTCTTGTTTTGGTAACGCCTCTTTCCTGACACGCTTTCCTCCTCCACCGCTTGTCATCACTTCTCTCCGGGTCCCCGCCCGGCTGACGGTAAAGGAGCGGACCCGCTCCTCCCCGGGTCCCCGCCTGCCTGACGGTAAAGGAGCGGACCCGCTCCTCCCCGGGTCTCCACCTGCCTGACGGTAAAGGAGCGGACCCGCTACTCCCCAGGTCATCGTAGTGAGCCGAACG
>CM047985.1:1865861-1876214 GCA_026261665.1 Melanotaenia duboulayi
AACGTGCCCAGCACTAATATATATATAAACTCTGTTCAGTGGCTGTTCAGTTCCAGGGTCCTCTACCAGGGGCCCTGGAGCACCGGGAGCCTGGGAGCTTGAGGGTCCTCCAGTATCTTAGCTGTTCCTAGGACTGCTCTCTTCTGGATGGAGACGTCTGATGGTTCTCCAGATATCTGTTGAAGCCTCTTCTCCAGTGTGGGGGACACGGCCCCCAGTTCTCMGATGACCACTGGTACTACTGTTACCTTCACCTTCCAGGCTTTCTCCAGCTCTTCTTGAGTCCTTGGTATTTCTCCAGGTTCTCATGTTCCTTCTTCCTGATACTGCCATGGTTGGGGATGCTATATCCATCACTACAGACAGACAGCAAGCCCCACATGCCCTCGCCATCTTGTAAAGGTCAGTTCTAAGCTACTTTCAGTTGTAAAATAGTTGATCGTTAATGACAGTGGGGGAGAGAGTGAACTATGTTCTTGGGAGAAGCTGTATAAAAACCACCAACAGCTGAATTACTCACTGGCCCCCGAACAGCTGCATGCCCAGCAAAGCGAAGACCACAATGAAGAGGAAGAGCAGGAACAACAAGCTGATGATGGACTTCATAGAGTTAAGCAGAGACACCACCAGGTTCCTCAAAGAGTTCCAGTACCTACACACAGATACGTGAAAGCAGATGCGTACGGCCAAATGTCCGACCAGTGAAATACATCCGGATAGCCTGGGACTCACTTGGTGACTTTGAAGATCCTGAGGAGTCTTAGAGCTCGCAGGACGCTGATCCCAAACGAGGCACCGGGTTTGATGGCGGCCCAGATCACCTCGAAAATACTGCCAATAATGACCTGTGAACACAGTCTGATAAACACAGCAGTTCTACACAAAGATTCAACACATTTTCCAGGAAGATTCCTGATTCAGCGTCTGGGGTGGAGGGTAGAACCGCCGTTTTCATTTATCTTTATACTTCACCATTTAAACTGTTTACCTGCCTTGTTTGCTTTAATTTTTTTCACACAATCTCACATGTGTGATTTTAAAGTTATTTTTCATGCTGACCTCCTGTATTAACCCACTGTACCTAAAATCCCACAAAAAACATTGAATCCAAGCAGGAAAAGTAAATTTTTTCACTGTGAAAATAGCAAACATGTTGAATGAACTTAAAACGCAAATAAAAACTGTTATTTAAAAATGTACACGTTTAGCAAACAAAAAAGTTATAAACAACTTTTCACATCAAAATGCTGCAAATGTGTCAGAAGGGTTTTACACAACTAATTACAGAAGTAGTTTCTGTCCAGTACAGGACGGAGAGGACGTCCCAGGTTGGACATTTCCACGGCATTAGTCCTCCTGTCCACCAGGAGGCAGCACTTCAATCTCCTTTTGGAGGATTTTAGTCTTCATCACTCCCAGAACTTCTCGTCTCCCTCAGCAACCAAATGCATCACGTTGTTTGATTGGTTGATGTGGTGCATGTTTTCACCAATAGGAAAGGAGGTGTTTTTTTGTTTTAGGGTTTTTAGTTCGTGCTTGTGAGCATTTTCCTTAGAGTCACACAGTTTTACCTTTTCTTCCTGCACCAAATGCACACTAAGCATGTTGATAATATACATGTAAAAACAAGCATGTGTATACACTACTATTCAAAAGTTTGGGGTCACCTCCCTATTGAATCCCATGGCAAAGTGACCCCAAACTTTTGAACGGTAGTGTATGTATAATAATTCTTATTATAACTTTGATTTTACTTCGTCACCCATCACTATTTAAAACTAGTAAATGTGTTAAAGTCTCTGTACTCTGGAAGTTGAAATGGAGACTCTGTGGGGCCGTGTCGTTCTAATAAGTCATCTTACATCGGTCATGATTTGGACGTGTCGACCCCAGAGGGTCAAGAACCCGATACTCCACGCTCTCAAAATCCTCTATGCACAACTCACCCCAAAGTCGAAGCAGTTGAAAGAAGAGTGGAAGTAGTTCTGGGGTCCGAGGCCGTACATCTTCATGGACATCTCAGCCAGGAACAAGCCCAAGAATACAAACTCTGCCAGGTCTGTCCAGAGAGAATTTTAAAAAAGTACAATTAATGTATAATTTCCAGTAGAAAGAATCTAAATCCAGGCCTTACTGGTACTCACATAGAGCATAGGTGAGCCAGTCGGGTTGGTCGTAGTGTACTATGGCTACGCACAGCGTGTTGAGGCCAACGAGACACAACACAGTCCAGTAGAAGCTCTGGGACTTGACCAGACGGCGGATGGTGAAGCGAATCCTCTTCTCTTTCCTCCGGAAGTAAGATGAGTTCTCGTTCTTGCTCTTCACGCTGGCCCGAGCAAACGGCGACCCTGGGGGAGCAGTTGGAAGAAACATACAAGATGGCAATAAAGACACGAGTCTGAAGCGAGGCTGAAGGTATTTCATTCACACGTCACTTTAAAGATGATGTAGTCCATCACAGAACTGAAGAAACAGCCTGAAAATGACATAATTAATGCCTACTTTACAGTCAGGGATATATCATCTGTCTTTATTTTGGTTGGGTACACACAGTCAGATACTCTGATAATCTTCAATGTAGCCCCTTCTTACCTCTGATGGATCACAAAATCATCACCACTCCTCCCCGGACAGCAGACATGTTTGGGCCGAATCTGGGCCACCTATGGCTCAGTTACGGCACTGGAAAGCATTATGTGGCCCAGAAGTAGACCAGATCTCAGTTACCAGCCTGGATTATGGCACATGTGGTCCAAATGCCAGTAGTTGGTCTGGATGTGGACTGGAACAAGCATTTTGTGGACCAGAATTGGTCCCAATACGGAAAGCCTTCATTATGGCAATTTCCTTGTGGGTGGTCATGTGGCCCAGATTTGGCATTTGGCAGGCCCGTAAGTCAAGCCACATTCGGCAACATAAAAATGCACATTTGGGCCAAAGTTTCACGCGTGCAGGGTCATCGTGGCTTATGGCCACAGGGATTGGCTGAGAGGTGTGGGCATGGGAGGATTCTGGATCTATATTTTCTTAGACATACAGTAGCAACAAAGACAGTATTAATGGTTGTAATGGCTAAAACATGGTTATATTTTAAATTCCAACAGCTATTAAATTCAGTACAATATATTTAAACCATTAAGGCACGACCCATGAAAAAATGGCAAGAAAAGTAAATTTTTATTTTTACATAAGATCTTTATTTGGCCCTTTAACAAAATAGAATAAAGAATCTACCATTTATTGCCATGTGATAGTTTAAAAATATTATAATATGGTTTACTGCTTCTGGGTATCGACTAGGGGACAGAAGACGAGTATCAGATTGTGTTCAACAGGATTTTGAGCAAAGTTTTTACCATAAATTGAAGCAAAATGAAACTGTATGTGAGAAATATCCCACGTTGGGCTCTTATGGGTTAAATTAAAATGGCTTTTATGTTTTTATGTCTTGTCTAAAACAGAACATGAGACTGTGTAATAGGTGATGTTTTTCCATCAAAAACCTGTCGTGTAAAACTTAAATAAAACACACTTTCCTGCTTTCTGAGACGACTAGATAAATTATTATTAATTGTTATTGTGACTATTGACACCTTCTAAAAAGATCTGCAGATTAAAATTGGGACACTTTATAATCATGTGTACTATGAAGGCACTAAATATGAGGGTTAAAAAAAGCCTAAATGTCAATGAGGACGGGACATGAAGGGAGAGAAATGGTTGCATGAGACTTTCATTACCATCCCAGGAAGACCGGTGGGCTAATCATTTCCTGTTCTATTTTAACCCAGACCGCTGAGTCATGCTGTAGCACCTGAAGATCGACCCCATCCCTCTCTATGTTTATCTCACCATCCATTAATCATCTGTCCTTCATCGTCTCGGCTTCGCATTAACTTCAGGATTACAGCTACATTTCCAAGATCAACCTCATGGCACAAAATTAAGATTCTCCTCTGGGGTCCCAGGGCCTGAATGAATCCTGATTTATGTCCGTTGATAACAAGCGGAGGAGTGTTTTCCGGGAGTCAATAGCAGGATATCACTTTCCATCTCAGAAACACTGAAACGTGAGGGATTCACACCAATGTGATGCCAAACATTGTATGAGCCGACACCAAACAAGGAAAACAAAATGAATTTTATCTGTTTTTGGCTTCAACACATTGTAGTTTGGCAGATTGTGTGTCTCGTAGCGTCCTCACCAACAGAGGAGATGTCAGTGAAGTGGTCCTCGCCTTCCTCTGCATTGATGAGGTCATTCTTACTCTTCTTGGTCCTTTTCAACACTGCAAAAACAAAGTGGAACAAAATCAGACATTCCTCCTGTGACCTCTGTTGCTCCACGTCATCCATCTTTCAGAATTTCCATCATTTCTACCAAACACACGACGCAAACGTCAGGTCACAGGATTCATGTTCTCAGCTATTTAAGACACAACGTCCATTTTACCACATCCCCTGTTCAGCTTCCTGTTTATACACGTATCAAATCAGCTAATCACATGGCAGCAACTCAACATATTTAGTCATCTAGACATGAAGACGACAAACACACATAATCATCTCTAGGGTTTACAAAGAATAGTCCGGAAAGATGGTAGAAAGACAACAGGAAGTCCAGCCAGCACTGGTTCCTACCAAAGGTCTGCAGAACAGCATCTCTGAACACTCAACACGTCCAGCCTGGAAGCAGATGGTCTACAGCAGCAGAAGACACACCGGGTGCCTCCTCCAGCTAAGAACAGGAAACTGAGGCTACATTTTCTATCCACAAACAGTCAACATTCTTTTTCTAAATGCTGTCTCGTGTTTTGTTAAATCTTAAATTAAAAAAATGGTAAAACGGTCGACGAGGTTTCAGTTCTGTGTAAAAGCCTCATACTTCCACCCTGCCTCTGAACTGCAGTTAGCCTTGATTCTAATCTCATTACCCTTCCACCCCAGCACCCATAATCACGTGGAGTTACTCTGCAGATGGGAACCAGTATCGCCTTGATTGGAGTGTGTTAGTACACACACACACACCTCAGGGGGGATGCTGGTAGAAGTGATCTGGATCAGCCACATACTGATGACTCAGTCAGGAAGCTGCTCAGATGGCAGCAGGTTCAGTACAGACACAAACATCTGCTGAGACACAGCTTGTTTAAAATGTCATCAAAAATAGCTGCAACCTCTCAGCTGTAGATAAAGGTTGTAGTTTATTAGTCGGATGTCAGCTGTAGATGAAAGTTGTAGTTTATTAGTCGGATGTCAGCTGTAGATGAAAGTTGTAGTTTATTAGTCGGATGTCAGCTGTAGATGAAAGTTGTAGTTTATTAGTCGGATGTCAGCTGTAGATGAAAGTTGTAGTTTATTAGTCGGATGTCAGCTGTAGATGAAAGTTGTAGTTTATTAGTCGGATGTCAGCTGTAGATGAAAGTTGTAGTTTATTAGTCGGATGTCAGCTGTAGATGAAAGTTGTAGTTTATTAGTCGGATGTCAGCTGTAGATGAAAGTTGTAGTTTATTAGTCGGATGTCAGCTGTAGATGAAAGTTGTAGTTTATTAGTCGGATGTCAGCTGTAGATGAAAGTTGTAGTTTATTAGTCGGATGTCAGCTGTAGATGAAAGTTGTAGTTTATTAGTCGGATGTCAGCTGTAGATGAAAGTTGTAGTTTATTAGTCGGATGTCAGCTGTAGATGAAAGTTGTAGTTTATTAGTCGGATGTCAGCTGTAGATGAAAGTTGTAGTTTATTAGTCGGATGTCAGCTGTAGATGAAAGTTGTAGTTTATTAGTCGGATGTCAGCTGTAGATGAAAGTTGTAGTTTATTAGTCGGATGTCAGCTGTAGATGAAAGTTGTAGTTTATTAGTCGGATGTCAGCTGTAGATGAAAGTTGTAGTTTATTAGTCGGATGTCAGCTGTAGATGAAAGTTGTAGTTTATTAGTCGGATGTCAGCTGTAGATGAAAGTTGTAGTTTATTAGTCGGATGTCAGCTGTAGATGAAAGTTGTAGTTTATTAGTCGGATGTCAGCTGTAGATGAAAGTTGTAGTTTATTAGTCGGATGTCAGCTGTAGATGAAAGTTGTAGTTTATTAGTCGGATGTCAGCTGTAGATGAAAGTTGTAGTTTATTAGTCGGATGTCAGCTGTAGATGAAAGTTGTAGTTTATTAGTCGGATGTCAGCTGTAGATGAAAGTTGTAGTTTATTAGTCGGATGTCAGCTGTAGATGAAAGTTGTAGTTTATTAGTCGGATGTCAGCTGTAGATGAAAGTTGTAGTTTATTAGTCGGATGTCAGCTGTAGATGAAAGTTGTAGTTTATTAGTCGGATGTCAGCTGTAGATGAAAGTTGTAGTTTATTAGTCGGATGTCAGCTGTAGATGAAAGTTGTAGTTTATTAGTCGGATGTCAGCTGTAGATGAAAGTTGTAGTTTATTAGTCGGATGTCAGCTGTAGATGAAAGTTGTAGTTTATTAGTCGGATGTCAGCTGTAGATGAAAGTTGTAGTTTATTAGTCGGATGTCAGCTGTAGATGAAAGTTGTAGTTTATTAGTCGGATGTCAGCTGTAGATGAAAGTTGTAGTTTATTAGTCGGATGTCAGCTGTAGATGAAAGTTGTAGTTTATTAGTCGGATGTCAGCTGTAGATGAAAGTTGTAGTTTATTAGTCGGATGTCAGCTGTAGATGAAAGTTGTAGTTTATTAGTCGGATGTCAGCTGTAGATGAAAGTTGTAGTTTATTAGTCGGATGTCAGCTGTAGATGAAAGTTGTAGTTTATTAGTCGGATGTCAGCTGTAGATGAAAGTTGTAGTTTATTAGTCGGATGTCAGCTGTAGATGAAAGTTGTAGTTTATTAGTCGGATGTCAGCTGTAGATGAAAGTTGTAGTTTATTAGTCGGATGTCAGCTGTAGATGAAAGTTGTAGTTTATTAGTCGGATGTCAGCTGTAGATGAAAGTTGTAGTTTATTAGTCGGATGTCAGCTGTAGATGAAAGTTGTAGTTTATTAGTCGGATGTCAGCTGTAGATGAAAGTTGTAGTTTATTAGTCGGATGTCAGCTGTAGATGAAAGTTGTAGTTTATTAGTCGGATGTCAGCTGTAGATGAAAGTTGTAGTTTATTAGTCGGATGTCAGCTGTAGATGAAAGTTGTAGTTTATTAGTCGGATGTCAGCTGTAGATGAAAGTTGTAGTTTATTAGTCGGATGTCAGCTGTAGATGAAAGTTGTAGTTTATTAGTCGGATGTCAGCTGTAGATGAAAGTTGTAGTTTATTAGTCGGATGTCAGCTGTAGATGAAAGTTGTAGTTTATTAGTCGGATGTCAGCTGTAGATGAAAGTTGTAGTTTATTAGTCGGATGTCAGCTGTAGATGAAAGTTGTAGTTTATTAGTCGGATGTCAGCTGTAGATGAAAGTTGTAGTTTATTAGTCGGATGTCAGCTGTAGATGAATGTTGTAGTTTATTAGTCGGATGTCAGCTGGTTGCCTCAAACTCCACCATACTATAACAACTATAAAGCGAGACGGCTGGAAGAGAGTGGAAACAGATGAAAAGTGCAGAGTAGACTGGAAATAGTTGAGAATAAGATCAAGAACACGTCCTAAACGGATGTTTGTTAGTGAGCAGTAAATAAAGCATCTAAAGAAAAGACTGAGCATTAAACAACAAAGTCAGTAAACTGCTAGAGACCAGACGCAGACCCAAGCAACACCAGGCAGACTGAGGCTGGTTAAACTGGTTTCAGTGGCGCTTAGTTTAGCTTCCGTTTCCATGGCAATCAAATCAGTTTCAGGGTCCACACTGATGATTTCAGCTTCAGCTTTCATAGTGATGAGTTTCGTCTTCATGACAATGGCCTTAGTTGCCATGGCGACAAGTCAAACCACCAAATTGAATCTTGCAGGTTCCATCTTCAGATGAATAGAAAGGTTTTGGGGAATGAGGCAGTTTTACGTCGTGCATTATGCTACAAACACAACTTGGAGATGTTGAGGTTAACAGGCAGGTCAGACTGGTACTAGGTCCTACGGACTATGTCCACTGTGTCAGGATTAATCCATTTTTCTGAATAATAAACGTTTGTCGCACTCTTTCATTTGTAAGACGCTCTGGTCCTGCAGGTGTGTGTGACCTACAGGCATCTGGTAAATGTCAAGCATGCGATTCCTCACCGGAGTTGTTGTGTTTCCGTTTGTACCACGCTCCATCCACAGACTTCTCCTCTGCATTCTTGTCTTCCTCAGCCAGCATCACCTCCTCTGCAACACATGAACTCCAGCTGAATCAAAAATGTCCAGAATGTCTTCGTGCATGTGTCAGTTTCAGGGAAAAAGAATCCTTTCATTTAATTTCACCGTGTTCTGTTGGCAGAACCAGCATGTTCAGCCCAAATATGTAGTCAGAGTGTACGTTTCTCACCCGCTTTGCAGATCCACTCCAGGTAACCCGTCAGCTCTCTTTCGATTTGCTGTTGTCGGCGGAGCTTTAAGAATTCTTGCCTCTTCTCCACACGCTCCCTCTCCTTCGCAAACTCCCTGTAGAAATCACACAGAGTAAAAACTGTTTTTTACATCTGACAAACCGACACAGGTGCAGGCTGGCGTCCAGCAGGCGGAGCCAAGGTCACGTTCTTACACCGAGGCGGAGCTGGACCGTGGTCTCCCTACGAGACCACCGAGGCGGAGCTGGACCCCGTGGTCTCCCTTTGAGACCACCGAGGCGGAGCTGGACCCCGTGGTCTCCCTACGAGACCACCGAGGCGGAGCTGGATCCCGTGGTCTCCCTACGAGACCACCGAGGCGGAGCTGGACCTCGTGGTCTCCCTACGAGACCACCGAGGCGGAGCTGGACCGTGGTCTCATAGGGAGACCATGTCGGTGTGGACCACCAGATGAAGGATTCCAGGTTTGGAAGAACTGGAAGGAATATTTGGATTTGTATGAATTTCTTCATTAGATGCTGATGGTTCATCTGCACACTTTCCAGTCCTGATGGTCAGTTCCCGCATTTCTTCAGCAACGAGACCAGACGACACTGGGATGAACTTTTTATAAATAAAGCAGAAAGGAAGGAAAATAAAACAAAGAAAAGATAATAAAACATATAATATGAATGAATAAAAATAAAGACAAGAAAAACTAAAATAAACAGGAAAATAAATAAAAAATAAATAAAAAACAAAGAAAATAAAACAAGAAAACAAAAAGTTATACTAAAAAATACTTTAATACAGAAAAATGTAAAAAAATAAGAAAAAGAAATTTAATGAAATAAAAAGAAAAGAAAAAATAAATAAAAGACAGTAAGACAGAAAAAAAAAATAAATCAACTAAATAAAAGAAAGAAGTAGCCAAAGTACTTCTAATACTCATCAGTTTATAGTATGTTCTTTTTAAAAAGATATTTTTATAGTAGTAGTATACATTCGTTAAAAAAAATGCTTTTAAAGGCCATAAAATATGATCAGGTTGAAAAATGTTGCCTCAAAACACAATTTAGGATCCATCATAGATGAGAACCCGTCTTTAATTTAACCAAGTTTCCTGGCAGATGATAAAATTCTCCCCTTTTCTCCTCCCATCCACTGTCTGATGACAAGCCAATAACTGCCGGCTGAGTCTGATGATTGTTTTCTCTACAGTTAATGTTTTTTCTTCTGTGACTCATTTGTTACGGTAAGAACAGCATCTCCGGATTTTTCTGATGCAACATCGAGGCTTATGCCATTCCCGTTAAAAACAAGCTGAGTGGGAAATGAGATGTGCAGGAGACGAAGCAGAGGAGGGGAGGTGGAAATAAGAGAAGGAAAGAAAAGGAGGTGGAGAGAGACAGAAGAAGACAGACGACTGAAATAAGAGAGCGAGGGATGTAGGGTTCACCCAGCTGCTCCGTGATTGGTGTGTCTCTCACACGGTGGAGGGAAAAGCTCTATCCTGCATTGCAGAGGCTGTCTGCCTGCCTTCCTGTGTGTGTGTGTGTGTGTTTGCATATGTCTGCCAGTGTGTGGAAAACCTCAGTCTGTGGTTTCATGTTTTTTTCTCCATCATATGTGCATTAAATCCATGTAGGTGTGTTCGTATTGGGAGAGTATGTAGCAGCAGTTTATATTACCTGATACACATACAGATCACACACATGAACACGTACAAGCTTCCATTAACACACAGTCCACATGTTTAGAGACTCTGGAAACAGTTTGGATTCATTAAAAACACCCAGATTCATCTCAGTGAACAAACTCAAAGCTGAGTTTGTGTCCAGGTCCTCATTAAGTAAGACGCAGGCATAGCAATAAATAAAAAAGTATCATACAATTCAATGCTTTACGATATGATGATACGATATGATACAATGTGATGTGACG
>CM047985.1:2399968-2415473 GCA_026261665.1 Melanotaenia duboulayi
CATATTATTACTTTCTGTTTAGATTTATATTTTACACAAAGACTCTGTTTTGGGGGGAATTAGGTTTATTCACTTTTAGTGAATACATCGGTGGTTTTCTGGAGGTTTAGGAAGCACTCTGGCTTTTTCACCTGCAACCCTGAACCAGGAGAAGTAAAGTCTGTATGGATTCGGTGGAGCTGGGGTTGTAGTTCAGGTGCTGAAGGTGCACGGGTTGAATGATAGTAGAACACGTGTGTGCATATAGATCATTATTTTATTGCAACAACCACAGAGAGTTTGTCATCTTAGGGACCCGGGCCCTTCACATACCGTCACCATCACACTGAAACTCCAACACATTCACTAATGAAATAATCTTTATCCTCAAAAAGCTGAAAACACTTCGGCCCCTCTGACAGAAATCCTTGCAGAAATCCNCATCTTAAACCTCGTCAAAAAACTGAAAACACTTCGGTCCCTCTGACAGAAATCCTTGCAGAAATCCATTATTTAGTGAGGACAGTCGTGACCTGCAGGTTTTTTAGGTTTGTCGTGTATTTCTTATGACATCTAATCTTATTTTCCATCATCACATTTCTCTGCATCATGATGTAAAAACAAACATGTGGCTAACGTCTGTTTGTGGTTCTGACCTGTTAAACAAGAGGAACACTGATTGATGGACTGATGTTACAGACCAGTCCAGTCAGAAGCTGCCGGCTCCTGTCAGCCAGTTAAAAGCAGATCAACATGTCAGAGCTGCCTAACTACTGCAATCTACTATTTTATTGCTCCTCACAGGGGTGGTGTGGTGGTGGGGTCAAGAGAACGTGAGAAGGGCAAGATGGAGGCACTTGAAGCTTCGTGTTACGCTGTTGTTCTCAAACTACGCCTCATCCAAACCCAGCAGCTATGTAAATACAGAGCCATTAATGACACATCAGACACTTCTCTTCTTCTCTAAACTCTTTAAATGCAGAGGAAAGGCAGCATCCTGCTCATCATGGGATGTTGATTGCATGTTAAGTGAAGAAAAACCTTTTTACAGGAGCTGGTATGTATGACCCTAAAGGGGGAAGTGTTGTGGGGGTTTCTTTAGCACCTATTTGCCACACCCATTGGGTGCTATTAGGCTCCTCTCTTTTAAATACAATGCTTCAGTAATGATCTGCATCAGATCAGACGGGTGGACTGGTGAAGAGCTTCCTGATGAGGTTTTTAATTTTAACCCTAAAAAGTGCAGGTGATTTAATTTCATATATTTATTTATTTGTGTGTGAGTTTGTATAAAACCATCATCTTTGCCCAACCTCATCAGAAAGATTCCAGGGAGAGACTTTTGTCTTTCAGCATTAACCCACGATCAGACTGGGGGCTTTATTTTAAACCTGGAATGAACCCAAGCGGACGGCACCGAACCGGGACCGGAGCTGGAGCCTGTGATGGATCTATCTGCTGAGGAACGGTTCACCCCCGTTCTACCAGACCGGGTTTACTAACTCACTGAGGAGAGATTTTTTCTCTTAAAATCAGAGATTTTGTTGTTTTGGATGGACAGACTCAAAGAAAAGTGTATATATGCAACATTTTGGGAAGAGCTGGATTTATTTACGCGTCCTTGTGGCATTCCCCAAGAACCCCAAACCTGATCGGATGAAAAGACGAGGAGGATGTATGGAATAAACCCGCGCTGCGTTTACATGTAAGTCTTCTGATTCGCTTCACAACTTGTTTGAATCTCCACAAAGTCTCTTCTTTGAAAATAAATCCCTCATTTCTTGTTGCTTTGGCAGATCGTTTCATTTTTTTGTGCTGTGGTGCCACACTCAGGTAAGAAAACGCAGATTTCCTTTTTACGCAACGCACAAATTTCGGTGAGACATCAGTTAAAAGGTTCAAATCGGATTTATTTATCTCAGATTAGAGAGACGAAATTATGTATTTTATTTTTCCCTTTGCATAAAAAAGGGGGAGAATCACCCGTCTCCTAATTTTAACCAGTATGTGAGGACGCAGGGCGCAGTGACGGACCAGCTCAGCCGCCGGCAGGTCCGGGTTTACCAGCTCTACAGCCGGACCAGCGGAAAACACGTCCAGATCCAGGGCAAGAGGGTCACCGCCACCGCCGAGGACGGCAACATGTACGGTAAGAGCTGGGCCCAGGTCTGCAGGACCCCTGCAGGATCCAACTCTGCCTCTTTCCTCTGTAAAGTATTTATGGCTTTAAAATCAGTTCTTGAATAACCCTTTAATGTTTGCACTAAGAAAAAAAGATTAATGGAAGAATGCTTTTGCATTTTTGGACAATAATATATCTTTATCTATATCTATAATGGTAGAGATAAGAGTTATTAATACTATTTAAAATGGTCAAAACTTAAAACAGGGGGATAACAAAGACTATTTTTGGTATTGCAGAGATGCCTCAGTCATGTTTACGTCCACAAATGTTTAATAAAATTCATTATAATAAATTAAATATTTGCTCAAAGGACAGAGCAGGTGGTTAAAGGAAACTTCAGACGGTTTCACAGATTAGAGGCATTTATATTTATCTTCAAATCTTTATTTAACCAAGAAGTAAACTTCTTCATATTTAAAATCTTTTTTTCAATAATGTTGAGGAAAAAAACAACAACAACACTCTAAAAATAATAAATAGATAAATAAATAAAAAAATATGTTTAAAAAGGGTGTTGCTTCGTAAAGTTAAACATCATATTTACAAAAAAAAATGGAGACAGAATTATTCAAAAACAGCAATTACAGCTGATGTTTCTGCTTCTAATGTACTGAATGGGTTTAATTTGAGCCGTGGAGGTGCAGTAGAAGCTTGTCAGGACTCATATTTACTCTGTTTTTATGCTTCATCTTGTATGAAACACCAACCTGATGGCTTCAGACACATTCTTAAACAGGTTTGCACAACTTAGTAAAACCTTCAGATTAACCTGCAACAAGTGGTAATAATACGTAGTTTCAGCCAGCAGGGCCCTGCTGTGACTCGGGGGACTGACGTCCTCAGGCAGAACCAGCAGTTTCACCTCCAGCCTGCCTCTCCCTCCCTTTGTGAGCTGTTTTCAGGACTGTATGTTAATTCAGCCTCCTGCTGCATCCATGAAGCCATCGTCTGGCGAATTAGTGGCTGATTAGGACAAGCTCTTTGTCTGTATAGTCCCAATACACAAGGCTGTTGTAATGCCCAATGGCCATAATTAACTGCAGGATAAAAACAGTTAGGAGTGTATATTCTGCTGCCAACACAGAGCTTTAATGTCCAGAGAAAACATTAATCAGTCAGTTTGTCGGCTGTTATGTGGTGTAAAAGAGAAGCTGTCCACTGAAAGAAATAACAGAAAATGGACGTGGCTGATAAAAAAGCTGGTGCTGCAGATTCTTACTCTGTTGTTGTTTTCATGCCTTTCAACTCTTCCTTGTCTGTATCTGCAGCTCGCCTGTTTGTCGAGACCGACACGTTCGGCAGCCGTGTGAGAATAAGAGGAGCAGAAAGTGGACGCTACCTCTGCATGAACCGCAAGGGGAAGCTCGTTGGGAAGGTAGATCACACACACTTCCCATTTATCTTTATTGGGAGGCATTAAGTTAAATTCCAGCCTGATAACATGAAGCCTCCACATTTAAACTGAAGGAAACTTCATGTCAGCATTACGAAGCCAACATTTCATTGTCTTAAAGAGAACAAGAAGCACAAATTCATCCCCTTTAAGAATAAAATAAAAGTAAAATAAATCAAAGTAAAGCTGCTGCAGGCGTCAGTAACTTTCTGTCACTCAAAACATGATGGACCCGCTTTCTGGAAAACGTGAGTCCTCACAGGACTGATAGTGTCTGATGGCAGCGAGGGGGCGCCTCCCATCTGTGTGTTCGGCCATGAGTCAACGCTCCACTTCCTCCGTGGAAATGGAAAAGATGGATTCTCATATCGCTGACGTGACGAGTCATCGTGGCTTTGAGAAGCTGACACGATGTTGGTCTGAGATGAGAAGGAAGGCAGATTCCGTTTCAGCCTCCAGCTGGACTTTCTGTGTCAATAAGCCCCCACATGCGTGTGTGTGTGTGTGTTACACACTTTTTATTCGTGTCTCATAGCCAATCAGAGATGTTTTGCCAGGAGTTTGATGAGAGAATTCAACTCTCACAGCTGGTGTGTGAGGTGGAAATGGTCTCATCTGGTAGTTTTTTTCTCTGGGACGTTTAAGACGCCACAACACTGATAATTAAATAAAAAGAAAAACTAAAGTTTATCAAGTTTATTACGTTTTAAAGAGTTTAAAACAAATAATGAAAAAATAAAGGCCGACTTTTTATTCCACCTTCGTATCGTCTGAAAACAGCCGGACTGCGTTAGAAGATGCTTCACCGTGTAAACACCTGCGTTTATTTACAGCTTATTAAGGTAAAAAATCAAATAAAAATAAAAAGGAATAAAATATATAAACTGATTAAAAATACATAAAAGAAAAGAAAACCAGAAACAGTTTCTCACAAATATTTCTTTTTATTTGAATGATTTATTTCATTTGTTTGCTTTTATTAACTCTAATTAATATATTTATTTATTAAGATTTCACTTTTATTCATCGTTATTAATTCCTCATGTATTTAATATTTCATGTGTGATTTTATTCCAGTGTTTTCTTTTTAGTACTTTTCTGATATTTTCCTGCATTTATTTCATTTTATTTAGCTGTAAATAAGTTCAGGAATTGGAGGTTAACTCATAACAGAAATGATTAAAAGACTCTCCAGGAAGGTATTCGGTGTGATTTATAATGTGTAATATGTTTTCATATTAACAATCATCAGAGCTAAAGTCGTTTTAACTCTGGACAAAAACACCACTAAGCAACCAAAAGTCAAACCGTTCCTAATGATCATGTTAGGAAACTTTCATTTGGATCAAATAAAGTCCAGAAAGACGTGTTTGAATTTAAAGTCTGAAATGTTTGGTATAAAAAAGAAGAAAACTATAAGTTTGCTTGAAGTAATTCCGTCATGTCCATGTCTGTGTTTGTAAAGTTGATTACAGATAAAATGCTGGACGTAAACTGGCTGAATAAACCCTGTGATGATGTTTGTGATGTTGGTGTGAATGAACCAGAGCTGATTTCTGTCCAGCTTTACTAAAGAAGCTTTTCTGTCCCATCGCAGCCCAACGGCCGCAGCAGGGACTGTATTTTCACAGAGATCGTGCTGGAGAACAATTACACGGCCCTGCAGAATGCCAAGTATGAGGGCTGGTATGTGGCTTTCACCAGGAAAGGGAGGCCCATCCAAGCCTCCAGGACCAGGGAGAACCAGAGAGAGGTCCATTTCATCAAGAGGCTCCACACGGGCCCGCCTCCCTTCCCCAACACAGACCAAAGCAAACATTTTGAGTTCATCCGATTTCCGGCCACACGTCGAGCAAAGCGGAACAGGAAGTCATGTACCTCATCCTAACATGCAGCCGGAGCCTCGGACTAACGCCCGCTGCCATGGACCAGGACACAGATGCTTTTCTATTTTTGTACATTTTTGATAGGCTATTGGTGACTCAGGTGTCATAAACCTAAAGAAATATTGGTGTAAAATGATCATGTGTAAATACTGAAGAGAGTAAAGCAGATGGATTATATGTAGCTGTTCTGTGGTGTATTTGTTGGTTTAAATGGTTTAAATCAGATGCACTTCTTTCATGTCATGAACTTTTCTCCATTTCCAAACTGAGCTCAATCTTTAGTTGTCAGGAAGTCAAATGTTAAAGTTTGGAAATCTTCTGAGGACCCCTGGTGGACAAATACGTCAACTGCACCCCAATTTAAAAAAAAACAACAACAAAGAAACTGTTTTACAGTCTTATTTCATTTCATTTAATTTCTGTTTCATTAGAACAAACAGAGAAGAATTTTATTTTTTTATTGTAAGGCAAATTAAATAAATTTAAAATTAAATACAATTATATCAAAATAATGAATAATTTGGTTAAACATAAATGTTTTGTTGAGCCAAATAAATGATAAAAAATATTTCAAATTAATAACAATAATAATAATAATGATGATGGTCTTAATAATAATAATAATAATAACAACAACAACAACAAAAACAACAACAACAATAATAATAATCCCCAAAAAAAAGAATAAAAAAAAAAGGTTAAAAATTAATTATGAATNCCCCAAAAAGAATAAAAAAAAGGTTAAAAATTAATTATGAATAATTTGGTTTGAATTAGTAAATTTGGGCAAGTGTATTAAGGCAAAGAGACCTATTTTTATCATTGCAAAAATTAAATTAAATTAAATTAAACGTGTTTTTAACTCACCAAACCGTCTCCAAAAATTACAAATCAGAAGCAACTTTGGAATCTGTTCAGTGTAGCTGAACAATATATATTCCAGGCAGACCTCTTCCTGTCACGTGGGTTTGGGCTCTGAACTCTAACGTCCTGTCGCGGCCTTTGGCGCCCTCCAGCGGTCAGAGAAGATAACTGACCGGACATCAGGTGGAAAGTCAGCTGATTCCACCTCAACCAGGAAGGGGAAGTGACTCACTAGTCATGTAAAACCAGCTATCTAGTTTTGAGTGGTTGCTCTAATTGATAAGAGAAGCTTTCAGACTTTAAAGATGTTCGGCGGGGACGATGAAGACGGGGACTTCATGTCGCCAACCGGAGGGTGAGTGTGCTGCTTTTAGCCGCTAAGCTAATGCTCTTTAGCCTGCCAGCTAACTAGCTTCCCAGGATTTGGCCCATGTTCCCTTGTTCATTTGGATCAGAAAAATTTCGATTTCGTTTGAATTTATTAAAAATTAACTCAAGAACAGACCACAATTGTTAAACCTTTTCATTTTAAAAATGATTTTGTTTTAGCTTTTTATCATTGATTAAAAAAACCACGAAATATTTTTGATGTTTTATTCAAACTTCTTTTGCAAAACTACCTTTTTTTTTAAAATAAAATGTTTGTTTTAATTTGGTTTTAAATCGTGTCTTACATTTAAACAGTGGCCGCTGATGGTCGTTTAAGTTCACTTACTTGGCTAAATAAATATTTACAGAGTTTCTGTGTCCAGATTGTGGGCAAAGAAATCATACAGGTGTTCAGAAATCACTACCATAACTGTCATGCAAAAAAAAAAACGCAGCTAAGAAACTTTGGTTCTGCAAATAAATTGATAAATGTCCTGCTTATGTAGAATTGTAGCAGGTTATATTGGATGAAGCTGCACTGCTTCCATACTGGCTGCATATCTGCTGTGGTCTGATGGGTTAGCACATGCCTCCCTGACTCTCGTCTTCCAGGCTGTGTTCATGAATGAAGCCTTTCAGTCTGTCTGCTGGGTTCAGGTCAGCATGAAATTAGATTTAACAGTCTTACTTAAGCCAGTTAACTATTTAAAGGTTTACCTTTACATTGTTATTAACTAAAATACTTAAAGCAGTGTTTCTCTGAGGTGAAAATGCATCTTTTATGTAAATTTTATGCAGTTTCTTTAGTTTTCTTCATGTCTTATGGTACTAAATGCCACTTGAGGCAAACCTTTTGATTTGAATTCTGGAGAAAATTGTGAGCCATAGGTTATGAGATGGAGTCACTGACTCAGATGTTGAGTTCGGGCTTTGTTAGCATGCATGTGCTGTGTTTTCTCGTCTCGTTCAGGAGGGAGGAGTGTTTCTCTAATTCCTCTCACATGCTGCGTGTTAGAGGAGTAAAAAGGGGAAAGCTTCTGCCACAGCCCATCTCCGCTCAGCCTGAGACCCAGCATCAAAAGCTGGAGCACTTTTTCCTGCTATGCTGTTGAATCTGCCACAGTGGTGCGACGGCACTGGGGGTCGAGAGGTCGGGGGCGGCTGGATGGAGGAAACCGATTAAAGGATTCTGACTCCCACATGCAAACAGGCTCCTCTTCCTCGTCCCTGTTTCTTACCGTCGGAGATGAGGGCCTCAGGGCCTTCAACATGTCATTGTTGGGCGATGCCGGCGATTACCAGTGGAAGGAGTTCCAGGGGTCAGTACGAGGCTGCGGCTTAATCTGTTCATCGATGGACCATAAAAGATGAATCGGAAACTAGTTTGATGAGCAGATCAGTCAAACTGTTTGTTTTTATTTGTTTTAAAAAAAGACATACTTCCCTCATGGCACATGACAGTTACGTAAATGTTTGATCCTGCCAGCAGTTAATCAGTTTACAACAAAAATGTATCAGCGGATGATAAAAATACTCCGGCTGCAGCTTCACCACACCAAGCAGCTGTCTGGTGGAGTCCGATCCCTCTGCTGAGGATGAGCGCATCGGGGCCCTGGTTGCTGCTGGCTGGAGGGCTGTTGTGTAAAGCTGCTGAATAGTTTGTGTTGGTAGCTTCATGAAGTTGTCAGTTAACCTACTGGTCTGGTTCCAGTGCCAAGAAAAACCCGTCTGCACTGAACTTTCCGAGGTTCAGTTATGAAGTTTTTCGTAGATGTATTAGTGCAGATAAACTGAGAATATCAGGGGTTACTGAGGGAAACTGGGATGGACAGTCTAACAAGCNGTATCAGAATATTACTGAGGGGAAACTGGGATGGACAGTCTAACAAGCCTTCATCGCATCAGTATCTAAATTTATTCTTTTCGTCCTACAGAGCCAAGTTGGCCTCCCTTTTCGGTCTAGACCAGGAGGCCAGTAAGGGGAACGAGTCTTTCCAGTACACGGCCCCCAAGCAGCCCAAAAAAAGCTCCAATCCAGGTAAAAACCAGCAGAAACAGTTAAAAACCCATTAGGCTTTGGTCTGGAGGCCGTGCTGATCACGTCTTCTACCTGCTTACAGCACCAGCCAATCAGAAAGCAGCCACCCCGCCTGGAGCTCCTGCTGTCTTATTTGCTTCAGCAGTTCAAGCCTTCAGATAGTGAGTTAAAGTTTATTCAGTCCTTCCTGACCCTCCGGGACCCACAAACGGTCCCCACTCACGGCCAGTCGAACTACATTTTTGGTTCTTCTCTCCTCGAACCATCACATGAGACGATACATGTGGCCGCGCTTTCAGTCTGAGCCTCTGGCTTGGTTTGACATTTTCATGACATTACGTGTTAACATATGTATCATGTATCAGTTCTGACCACATTTCTTTGTTTAAATTATGATTAAAGAAGCATTTACTCAAACAAGTATGAAATAATTATAATACTAATGATTGTATAAAACACAAGGACTCTGCCTGGGCAAAAAAAAGATTTAACTCATGGAAAAGATGTTCGTCTGTTTAATAAGGGTCAGATCATAGGCGTCAAGGAGAGAAAACATTTAAGGAGAAGCAGAAACTTCTCAAATTTGCTAGGGAGCATAAAGACTGGACTCTGGAGCCATGGAAGAAGGTCATGTGGTCTGATGAGTCCAGGTCTACCGTGTTCCAGAGTGATGAAGCGTCAGGGTAAGAAGAGAGGAGGATGAAGGGAAGCAGCCATCATGTCTAGAGCTACTGTACAAGCCTGTGGAGGCAGTCTATGATCTGGGGTTGCTGCAGTTGGTCAGGTCTAGGTTCAGCAACATTATGTGTCCAAAGAATGAGGTCAGCTGATCCCTGTATATCCTGAATGAGGAGGTTATTCCATCTTCCCTGATGGCACGGTGCCAGGATTCATGGGGCTCAGACTGTGACAGAGACCTCATTTTCACACATGGAGTCCAGGCCTGAACCCCATGGAGGATCTTTGGGATGTCGGACTCTCCATCATCTCTACGAGATCTTGGTGAAAAATTAATGCAACACTGGATGGAAATAAATCCGGAGTCTCTGCAGAAGCTTCTAGAAACAATGACACAGAGAAGCTGCTGTAAAGGCGATCAAACCAAATATTAGTGTGACCTGCTACCTGGTGGTGTTGTCTTGGCCAGGCAGTGTTTGCCTTAATACCATCATTATGTCTGACTTGCTCCAGTAAATCTATTATTTTTTCAGAAGGGTCCCGTTCGGGGCCCGTTCGGGTCCTGAGTGTTAGATTTTTGGGTTAAGAGTGAAATCAAAGCTTGAAAATGTGATCAGATCTGTGATTGAAGTGTGGATTATTTAATGATCTTGTGACTGGGGCAGTGAAAAGCTTTTGTCTGGCGCAGCGTTAACGGGCAGTACGTGAAGCAGGGGAAGCTGGGAGCAGCCGTGCTGGGCAGCCACGCTACCAGAGAGGTTGGAGATCCACGGCTCGGTCACTTGTTTCAGATTATTGCTGGGACTTTTGTTTGAGGGAATAATACTTTCCTCTCTCCTGCAGTACAAGCTGCTTCTGTACTTGAGCCAACAGAAACAAGTGACGGCGGCCAGGATTCACGTGGACTTTCTGTTCACGGTTAGTAGAGCGCCGACCAACCCGGAAGCAGATGAGCTCAGAAAAGTAAAGATGAGGTTGATGATTTTCTGTCCTGCAGGTCCAGCCGAACAATTACTGCACTTTTTACGACGACCAGAGGCAGAACTGGTCCCTGATGTTCGAATCGGACAAAACTTCATCAGGTTTCTGCAAAGAGGTGAGACGCGAGGAGACGAGGACTTCATCGTCCTCCCGGTCCAACAGCTCAGCTTCCACTTTATCACTTTGCTTTTAATATAAAAAAGAGGTGTTTTCATTTCTTCTCAGGTGTGTTTGGCCAAAGCAAACAGCGCCCCTGCTTTAGATTCGGTGGTGATTCAGGATCTGAGTCTCGGAGAGGGCCAAGCCGTGGAGAATGGAGACTCCCTGGAGGTGGTTTACACAGGCTGGCTCCTGGAGAACCACACCATCGGACAGGTCTCACTCTGTTTTATTACGGTTTAAACTTTTTACTTCTAGTTTGAAACAGAAAACAAGACAAGAATTAATAATGTAACGTCTGGGTGAGGAAGAGCTACGTGAGGCGGTTCCACTGCAAACGTTAACTTCATTCATTCATTTAATGGAAAAAAACACTTAACTTGAGAAGATTCAGACTTTAATCAAGTTAAATAATCTGCCAGTCCAGAAAGATGCTGTGATTACGTTTGGTAAGATTTCCAGAAATAAAAATATCGTAAAATAAGTGGTCAGGACGTTATCACAGACGAGTTCAGTTCCATCCTCGGCTAGATTCATGTCACGTGTTGTTTCAGGTGTTTGACTCCAACCAGAACAAAGAAAAGCTGCTGAGGCTGAAAATCGGAGCCGGGAAAGTGATCAAGGTGAGCTCAGACTTCAGTAGAAGATCCGAGTCTTTTCGTCTCTTTACGACTTTATTTAAACTTTTTTGTTGTGGTTTTTGTTGTTGGAGGATTTTAACATGTGAAAGTTGTTCTAATGGTCGAGCTGGTGTAGCGGGTCAAGCAGAGCGACTTCTAGTCTGCTTTAGATGTCCCGGTTAGAGGTGGGAAGTACTGATGGAAATCACAGCTTGGTGAACGGGCGCCACCTTGTGGTGGAAGTAACACGTTACAACCAGGTTCTGGTTTAAACCAGACGGTAACATATGAAGGTGATTGTTGCATAAACTATTTAAATTCTTACAGTTTAATGACGATTTTTTAAATAAAGACCCATTTATGGCTCTGAAACTGAACTTTTAAATGCTTTTAACCCTTAAAGCTCCTCAGCATTGCCAGCTCTCCCTGAGCGCTTCCTCCTGTATGACCACCAGTGTCTCAGGTGCGGTAGTGTGTAGCTCTGTGGGGGAAACTGTGATGGATATCTACTCTTAAGGTGATCTTCGGACGTTTTCCAGGCATTTCTGTCCCGTCTTGTTGGTGATCCTTTCAGCAGCTCTGTTTTTTTTCTGCAGATTTTACTGTTGTAGTTTACAGAGAAACTTTTATTTGGGTTTTCATCTCTTACTTTATTTATTTATTTTCTTTCTCTCGTTGTAAATGTGTAGCTCTGCGGTCGACTTCTGCTGTTGGTGAATGTGCTGGTAATGAGATTTGTCCTCCTGTGTGGACAGGGATGGGAGGAAGGGATGCTGGGGATGAAAAAGGCAGGCCGTCGTCTCGTCATCATCCCACCCAGTCTAGCTTACGGATCTAAGGGAGTCGCTAACCGAGTCCCGGCTAACAGCACTCTCATCTTCGAGGTGGAGCTTCGACGGGTAAATCCTCCTGCTGGCCTGAAGCTTTCCCTCCTGCAGCCAGTCTCCTCCATGTTGTTGGTAAAATGCGGGCTTCACCTTCTTCTAGGTGAAGTTTTCCAAGGACAGTGGTTCGGATCGGGCCAGTGCCAGCTCCCGGGACTCTGCTGCTCCGTCGCCAGCTCCCAGCGTGGAAAGTCTGGTCTCGGAGTCTCCGGTACCAGCCGCTGCTTCTGGTCCAGGTAGACCAGGGTAAGATTTCAAACCAGACGAGGTGGTCTACTGCGCTGCTGACTGCTCTTACAGCCTTTTCCTCCTCATTGTAGGGAGCCGCCACTGCGGGCGAAGTCCAACTCTCTGAGCGAACAGCTGGCGGTAAACTCTTTATTTGAAGTGTGTCGTGTCTTTATGTGGAGTTTGGTTGGTGAAAACCGTTTTGTTCTTTTTTCTTTTCTAACTTCAGAATCCAGACGCCACTAAAGCCAAATTAATCTCTCGCATGGCGAAGATGGGTCAGCCCATGCTGCCCTTCATGACCGGAGCCGCCAGTCAGCCCGAATCCAGCGACTCCGAGCTGGAGGTCAGCATCTAACTGCTGAGTTTACTGAGCGTACACACACTGCTCCACCAGAAACATTCCTCTCAGCTTCTTCCCTCTTTTACCCTTAAAACTCCGCTAGATCGCTGGCGCCCCCAAACTCTGCCTCCTCTACCATCATCCGGAGCGGTGGTGTGTAGCTCTGTGGGGTAAATGTGATATTTTACCCTTTAGCTGATCTACCGAAGTTTTCCAGGTATTTCTATCCCATCCAGGAGGTTTACAATCCAGCCACTAAATGTAGTTTTATTCAGAGACTCTATCTGGTAAATCCACCATGATCCATGATAACAGCTTTATTTATCACATTTCACCATAAAAACATCACCATCACTACTATGTTGCTAAGAGACCTCTATTTAGACCTGGACATGATGATGAAGCCACTTCCTGTCAGACTTTCCACCAATCAGAGAGCTTAGATTGACGGTAACGTCCAATCAGGAGCGGACTGTGACGTGTAGCCTTACTGGTTTGAAAGCTTGAAGAAGACAGACGGGTGAGATCATCATGGCTGATCTGGTGGTCCGTCTTCTTCAACAGTCAAACCGTTAATGATCCATTCGTTTAAATCGGGCATGTCGAAGCAGGAATCATCAGAAACCTGCGGGACAGCTGTCCTCCAGGACATTTATATAGATGGTTTTCCTGGACCGCCTCCCGTTACTTTCTGTTGGAGCTCATCTCCAGCAGAAACACCCCATCTGGAAAACGTCTGAATCAGGCTGCTGTGAAACGGCTGACGTTTGTCGACAGACGGAGACAAAGTTGTGCTTCTGTATCTCAAAGTCGCCATGTTGAAGGGATTTGTGGTGTTTTTGTGTTTGCAGGACACCAGCAGCTGCAGAGCGAAGGATCCGTCTCCGGTTCAGATCCCAGCTCCAGCGCCGGCACCAGGTGGGCTTCCCGCCTCCACTCCTGTTTGAGTTTCCTGCAGCTCTGATGAATCTGATTAAAATGCTGGTGCTTTGTTTATGTTTTTAATCTTGCAGTCCTTCCTCATCTTGCTGCGAGCTCTGCCGTACTTCCTGTTCTGAGCTCTGTTGGCCTTCAGTCTGGGCTGCCAGGCAGCGGCCACGCCTTCCAGGTGAGCGTTCTCCACATTGTTACCTGGTTTTCTAACAAGCTCAGTGGTATTAATGCAGATCTGTGTGTGTGTGTGTGTTTCATAGCCTTACTCCTGCACGCAGACGCCTGCTGCTCCAGCCCAGATGCAGCCGGTCGGCCAGGTCTACGCGGCTCAAACCGTCCCCTACCTGGGTAAGATTGGTGTTCCCGCCTCGGTCTCGGCTCTGTGTGGAAATGTGGAGTAACAGATTTCTGTCCTCCAGGTTCTGGTGACGTGACGTCCTTCCTGATGACCGAGGCGCGGCAGCACAACACAGAGATCCGGCTCGCCGTGGGAAAAGTGGCGGATAAAGTGGATCAGCTGGCCTCCAGGGTATAAAGATCAATACTTCTTTATGAAATGGTTTTAAAATGAATCGTAAGCACCAGATTTTTGTCTCTTCGTTTCCACCAGATTGATGATCTTCAGAGGCAGGGCGGCCAGTCCATCAGCGTCTCCAGTATGTCGATGGAAACCTCCATGATCCTGCACAACATCCAGAGGATTGTCCAGGTTTTCCTCCTCATTCCTTCCTGTGGGATCCAGTTTTCCTCACTGGGACCCGTTGTCATGGTTCCTTTCTGTTTGTAGGAAAACGAATGTTTGAAAAAGGAAGTCTTTGAGAAAAGTTCCCGCATTGAAGAGCAAAACCGTAAAATTGGAGATCTAATTAACCAAAACCAGAGGTGGGTCCGAAGTTTTTCCTCCTCTCATTAGTTAGAAAATGAATCTGGTGCGTCTTCAGGGCGTAAACGTAAAGATGGAATGTGTCTAAATTTTCCTAGAACGTCATTCAATGGTTTTTTTATTTGGTATTTTTATTTTATTTGTCTCAAATCTAATTTATTATTTTTCTATATTATTTTTTTCTTTTATTTTAGCTTGTTTTATATTTATAGTTTGTATTTATTTAATTTCTGGAGCGTTTATGTTTTTCCACCAGTTGAAAGGTTAAATATTTCTAACTGGGCCAGAACCAGCTGTTACTGGGAGAAGCTCTCAGGTTTTTGTAGCCTGGATGTTGTTGGTGTGTTTTTTTTTTTTTTACCGTTTGTGTTGATAAGACTCGGTAGTGAAATGAATAAATATACCAAATAAATAAATAAATTTGCTCATGAAATTATTTAAAAATTTTAAATGTACGTTTTTCGGTTGGCAGTTTATTTATTTCTTTATTTTCTGTGTATTAACAGGAGAATTTGTTTTAGTAATAATGTGTTGAGGTTTCGTTTTAAGTGGAACTTGTTGTGAACGGTGACAGATGGACCTCCGTGGCTTACAGACGGGGGAAGTTGTCGGTCTGAGTTCTTGTCCTGGTTCTGGTTTCCCAGGTTCATGGAGCAGAGCCACCTGATGCTGGAACAGAGGAACGACTCCCTGAAGTCGTCCAGCGAGCAGAACCAGGCGAGACTCCTGCAGGCCGAGCAGGACAAGGTGAGACGGCGTCTCTGTCCTCGGCCATGAAACGGTTAATCTGAAGCTTCAGATTGTTGCTCCGTGCTGGAACAAACGTTCCACGATAGGAATTTAACCCCAAATAACCGCATATGCCAGGATTTTAGGAACAATCTACGGACCAGTGATGGTTGATCATCTCTAACAGGAAACGGGAAAGAGCTGCCGGTTTGTTCCACATACAGTACATAAAACCTGAAAGCAGCTTCTCTGTGTTTATTTTTAACCCTTAAAACTCCACTAGAACTCGATGTTCCCGAGTACCATCGCTTCTATCATCAACTTATTTCTTAGGAGCGGTGGTGTGTAGCTCT
>CM047985.1:2557427-2574066 GCA_026261665.1 Melanotaenia duboulayi
ACACAAGCAAACACGTCTGCCACGGGGGGGCGCCATGATGGATGTGCCATGATTTATGGCGTGCACCACCTTTTCAGCACCGTGAAAAATAATTTCCCCCTCTAACTTCTTCTGTTATCTTCTGAGGGAGATCATGTACACCACAGATAAAAGTTTGGGATCACTTGCAAATTTCTTTGGTTTTCAAAGAAAAAAATGTTTTCTTGTGTAATGATCTCCTTCTGGCAGCCGATTCTAGTCCGTTATCTATCCTTCGACACCATTTCACGCACCATCCTTCTTGATAGACTTTCCAGTGTTGGCATCATACACACACCCCTCACCTGGTTTAAATCATATCTCTCAGACTTCACTCAGTTTGTTCAACTAAAATCTTTCACCTCTCGCTGGCTTCCAGTCGCTGCAGGTGTGCCCCAGGTTTCAGTCCTGGAGCCGCTGCTATTCATTTACAAGCTTCCCCTTGGTCATATTGTCTGGAAACTTATCAACTTTCATTGCTATGCGTCATAGATAACTCTGTCATTCCTCCCTCCCCTCAGGTCAAAGTCTGGGTGTCATCCTCGGTAGCACTTTCCTTCACATCCCATGTCATAACATCACCTGTACAGCCTGCTTTCATCTCCGTAATACCAACCATTCACGCTTCCTCCCTCACACCCCACTCTGCTTCTATCCTTGTTCTTAGTCTAGTCACGTCTCGCCCAGATTACGGCAACTCTCTTTTATTTGGTCTCCCTCAGAAAACGTTACACAGATTGCAACTGGTTCAGAATTCATCTGTTCGTGTCATAACCAGAACTCCACTTTCCCACCACACCTGTCCTACAGCAGCTCCGTCGGCTTCCCAGTTCATACGCATTCAATTTACAATCTTACTACTCACTTAGAAGGCCTTCTATAATCTCACCCCTCCATATTTCTCAGATCTCATCCATGTAGCTAAACCCGTTAAAGTTTATTGATCTTTGAAAGGGTGGACTTGCATTATTATGACATTATGACATGTTATTATATTAGTTGAAAATGATCTCAAAATGACAATAATATCACTTTGTGCAATGTTATCACTTATCGTAATAATTTCTTAGAAAATTTATCACAGCAAAATTTGTTATCATGACAGTCCTAAACATCAGTCTCCTGGTTTTTCTCCTAATCCAGCTAAATCTTATTAAATGGCTAATTGATGATAAGAAAACCATTTTGCATGCCTGAAACTGTGGTACTAATAAGGGGGCGTGGCATCCTTTGTGCTCGGTGAGGAAGGCTAACATAAGAAATCTCTTCACTGGCTCTAACAAGGACAGAAGACGGAGCTGGAGGCCTCGATGCACATCTGTGTATTAAAAGAAATATCTGAGAATGTCCACTGTCACAGAAAGTTGGATATGTCTTAGACTGGTCAATAAAAAGAAACACTGGAAGACAAGTTATTGTGGACTGATGAGTCCAAGTTTGAGGTTGTTGTATCACACAGAAGAAAATTTGTGACACAGACCAAACGAAAAGATGCAAGAACAGAGCTTTATACCCATCAGTCCAGGATGGTGGAGGCAGCGTGGGGGTATTTACAGGGTTTAAAATATGAGATTTACAGAGTGGAAGGGACCTTGAAGTAGGAAAGCAATCACAAAATATTGTAAGACCACGCTGAACCCTGTGGACCATGTGTAGGGTCTGTATTTATGGTCCGCCCCGTTCTGTAATGGATGTATTCTGTAATGTGGATTCTGACTGTAACGGAGGACTGGCTCAGTTTCAGGATCTGAACCCTCCTGATTTATTAAGGGAGCAGCTTGACCGTGTGGGACAGAGGAAGTCCATGTTGTGGGAGATGCTCCAGGGAGCAGGAAGATTATTAACAGCTAGAATCCCAAAGGTCTGCCAGGCTGTAATTAAATAAAAAGGTTGTTTTTTTTTGGATGAAGTCATTCACCAGCTGTTAGATCTGAAGTCAAACTTGCAAACATGTTATGAAGATTATGGCATTCATGAAAATATTTTTTTATTAATCTTTATTATTATTTGTTATGCAATTAACTTTGGTTGATCATGTGATGAATTGCATTTAATTATGCAATTAATTCAAATTAATCTTGCAAATAATTGTGAATAATCATGCAATTAATTACAAGTTTTACTATACTTGTGCAATTAAAAGTACTCATGCAGTTAATCACTATTAACTGTGCAGTTAATTGAGCAATTAATCCAGATTAATCATGAAATTCATAGTGATAATTGTGCAGTTATTGCAAAAATTGTGAAATTGATTACGACATATCATGCAATAATCATGAACGATAATGTCATTAATAGTGATTAATTGTGCAGTTAATGTCGCTTAGTCATGCAAATGATCACGTTTATGTGTACAAATAATTGTGCAATTAATCATGATTAATCATGCAATTTATTAAATTATATCTGCAATTTCTTACAATTCATCATGCAATTAATTGCAGGAAATAATGTGATTAATCGTAATTAGAAATGGTCTAATCTGCTCCAGTCTTGGTTATCACCTGTAAACTTCCTGTGGCTGTGAGGTGACCTGACTCTGGCTGTCCTCCAGGTCCGAAGCGACGTCGGTGCTGTGTGGGGTGATGCGTGTCGGCCTGGTCGCCAAAGGTCTGCTGATCAAAGACGACATGGACCTGGAGCTGGTGCTGATGTGCAGTGAGAAACCCACCAAACTGCTGCTGTACACCGTCAGCGCCAACCTCCCGCTGCAGATCCAGGTACATCAGCCTCTCCTCTTCTACAGCCTGAGCTGACCTTTAAAAGAACACGACGATGACCCCAGACCTTCCTAAAGAGGTTTAACTTGTCACCACTTTCCACTTTGAGTTGAGTTTGCAGCTATGCAACTGATGCAGAAGAGTTGAGAAAATGGTTTCCAGACAAATGCTGCTTTTCTTCCTGATCAAAAATCAAAAATGCATCAAATCAAAAAAGTTTAAATAAGAAACGAAACACCTAAAAAAAACATTAAATGTGAAGCAATCTGAATTCCAGTGAGTGTATAAACCAGTGTCCACATGCAAGAGAGGAAGACATAAAGAGAGTTGGAACAAGATTAGATTAAGTTGAAATATGTTCAAGAATGACCTGAACAAAGTTTGACAAGAGCTGCAAGGACAGAAAGAGTCTAGATAGAGCAGATGGATGGACCAGTGCTGGTTTGATTCACAACTCATTTCTTTATATTTTTCTTCTCAACAGCCATAATTTGTTGTAATGGTTTAAAGGGGCTTTGATCAGTGGTTGTCTGAAGGTCTTTGATTTTCCAGTCCAGACGTGGGGCCTCATTTATAAAACTGTGCGTAGCAAAGCAGACTACAGGTGGTGTGTGTAAGGAAAAATGGAAATGTGGCACACAAAACTTTCAGATTTATAAAAGTGCGCACACGCCTGTTTCCATTTATAAATCAGAATCCACTCTAAAGCGGGTGCACGTGAGGGAACGCCTTGTCACATGGTGGCTATAAAAGGCCAGGTGAACGCCTACAATAAATATTCATCACATCATTTCCATGATGGCTCAGGAGAGGAAAAGAGGGAACAAGCTGATATTTTCCTGATGGACCACGTTAAAAACGTAAAAAGGTTTTATTTAGTGGGCACGGTGTGGGCCCTGGATGACCGGTGCCAGAGCTTGGTCCACATCGCTGGCAGTAGATCAGAATCGTTTCCGGTGAGGGTTGAACTCCGCCAAGGCTGCCCTTTGTCACCGAGTCTGTTCATAACTTTTATGGACAGAATTTCTAGGTGCAGCCGAGGTGTTGAGGGGATCCGGTTCGGTGAACTCGGGATTGGGTCTCTGCTCTTTGCGGATGATGTGGTTCTGTTGGCTTTATTGGACTGCGATGTCTCCCGGATGCCTCCCTAGTGAGGTGTTCCGGGTACATCCCACCAGGAGGCGACCCAGAGAAAAACCCAGGACACGCAGGAGGGACTACATCTCTCGGCTGGCCTGGGAACGCCTCGGGTTCCCCCCGGATGACCTGGCAAATGTGGCCGGGCAGAGGGAAGTCTGGGTTTCCCTGCTTAGGTGGCTGCCCCACGACTCCACCCCAAATAAGTGATAGAAGATGGATGGATGGATGGACGGACGGACGGACGGACGGACGGACGGACGGACGGACGGACGGACGGACGGATGGATGCCAACATTTAAATACATGAACTGTCTTAATGATAGTGGTAGATAGATGAAGGAGGTGATCAGGGTTAATGTAGAAAACCTGCTGGAAAGTTGAATTCATCAGAATGTAAATAATCCCGTCAGTGAACCAGCTGTGTCATGTCAGACACACCAGGAGAAGATATTCATCTTTATAACCTGTCTTGTTTTTGCTTGTCTTGTAATGACTGTAAAAGCATCATTAACCCTTTGAGCCCTCTGCCTATTTTAAGCCTCCGTTTAAAAATTGCTCACCTATAATGACATTAGTTTATCTCTGCAACCACAGAGTCTCTTTAATGCTTTTGGAGACATCTTTAAGGGAGCAGTTTGGAGCTGTTTAAATATAAGTATAGGGTGAAGAAATAATGATGGCACATAGAACAAATGAAAAAGGTTTCAGGCTTGCCTAAAAACTGGACAAATATTAATATTACATATTAATATTACATCAGCTGTAGCTCTAAACTTCTAGCTTATCATAGTACAATACATTATCTCTGCATGGGCAAAATTAGAGGTTTTAGTACAGACAGCTCAGCTGAGCTCTCCAAAATGGCCATTTTGTCACATTTTGGTGCTTTCTGTTCCTAACATTACCCACTTGGGGGAACTCAGGCTGTAAAGGGTTAATAAAGCGACTTGAGTTGTAAATGATAGCTAGGCCAAGACAGGACGTTGTGGAGGAAGGTGGTAGGTACATTTCACATGCCTGAGAGGTGAGCTTTTACCATTCTCTACATTCCTGGAGCTGTTGCCTCCCGAGGCTGAGAAACAACTTCACCACTTTCTCTTCCGAGACGCCGCGTAGTGCCATAGGATTTCCACAAGAACTTAATTCCACCGTTTATCCTGGTATTAAACGCCACGATTAATTAGCCGTAAAGCATCACCCCTTTCCGTTAAAGACGATCTCTGAACCGCATCACCAGAACAAAGTTAAACAACCCGAACCTGCACAGGGTTTTCTTATTATATCCATGTTAGTGCTGAAGAAAATGTTAAAAACGGCTGCAAGCAAGAAAAAAAGAAGCATAAAAAAACTAACACCCTCTTTGCTGTTGGTGGAAAAATGCAGGTCACACACAGCAAGTAGAACTTGTGGTGCAACGATCTGGCATCAGCCTGAGGAAAACCTCCGGCTTAAGAAGTCTCATGGGTAATGAGTGGCCAACAGGTAGGCTGAGATCCTACCACCAGCTGAGAGGGCGTCATGACGATACATCAGCCAATCAGAAAATTCTGTGACAACATGATGCATTTGCTTGCTGAGGAGATTGAAGTGCTGCCTCCTGGTGGACAGGAGGACTAACACACCCTGGACTTGTCCAGCCTGGGATGTCCTCTCTGTCTTTTAGTGGACAGGAACTGGTTTTTGGAGTGTAACAAATCATTTATGGTGGAAAAAGATTGTTGTTGATAGTTGTATAAAAACCACCTGAGACATTTGCTGTATTTTTATTTAAATAGTTGTTGATAACTTTGTTGTTACTAAATGTGTACATAATATTTTAAAAATAACTACTTGTATTTAAATTATAAGTAAAAAAAATAGTACTTTTAACATCTTTGTGGTCTTCACACTAAAAACATGCCTACTGGTATTTTACATACTTGTGTGATTTAAGGTCCAGTGTTTTAACACAGGATGTCAAAATGAAAGAAAAAAAGAAAAAACAAACAAAAACAGTAAAATAACACAAATTAGGTTTGCCCCCCCAAAAGAAAATAAAAGAAACATGAAAAGAAGAAAAAGTTGTAGAAATAAAAGGGGCGGTATTAACCTCAGAGCTGTGATCAGGATCTATGGTGAAACTTTGTGTCTGAGGAAAGTTCAGGTCTGTGTGTTTTTAAGCGTTTTTCTGATCTCATGTTGTTTCATCTCCATCAGTTTTCAGTCAGCTTGAGTTAAAGCTGATTTTCAGTTTTTAATTAATGGCTCAGCTCTGCTTTGCAGACGATGACCGACCACAGGTATGAAGTCCGGTCGTGTGTGCCTGAGGCGGCCATCCAGGTCTGCAGCACCACAGACCCCCACCTCTCGCTGAAGATCTCCATCTCCTCCTTAACCATGAGGGAGGAGCACAGCACCACAGAAGGAGGAGGTATGGACTCTTCCTCCACTCCCTGTTTGAAAGAAGGCTTTTCTAGTTTTAATTTTACCTTGATTTGACCACACAGAGCTGGAAGGCGGCAGGGATGAATTTGGATAAAAGGAATATAAATAGTGTGACATTTGAGCTTCAGATGGGAGATGGAGGGGGGGGGGATGACACAGAAAGAGGGCTGAAAGCTGAGAGGGAAGCCACGGAAAAAGGAGAAGGGGTGATATGGATCTGGGTCAAGTGTAGTGGAGCAGCAGATGGACGGTGATGGAGGATTTCTGCAGAGGATGGTCGGGTTGGGATTGATGCAAGAAGACCACGCAGGTGTGAGGTGGCAGTTTGAATCATCCTAGAGTCTCTGATTAAGGATTTAGATCAAGGAGGTTGCTTCTTTTGGACGACCAGGTTTAAAACACACCAGTTAGAAAGCCTGAAAGCGTTCGGGTTCAGTTATCTGGTGTTATTCCAGATCTTCATTCAGGAATCCCATCCCATGTTTTCTCCTGGGACCCAACTGGTCCGCCCCTGACATCCGTCCCCTACCCTCTTTCCCATCCTCAGTTGGCTGGACGTCTGTCTGGGTCACCATGAAATTCTACCAAACATACAGATTAAAGAGCAAAATGACTACATTACCCAGCAGCCCCTTCTCCACATCTGTTACCGGGCTAAAACTAACAGGGCTGGTTAATTCCTGCTGGCTTGGATTGACATCCCATCATTTTGTCCTAAAAAATGAGCGTCGTTGAACTAATCTGACGTCCTGGTCATGAATCAAAGCTCCCTGAGATGATGATGATGACGATGAAGAAGAAAATAATTACTTTGGGTTCTCCAAATCTCTGTATGGACTTGACCTACGAGCGATTGTTTCTTCGTGGCCTACCGCTGGAAAATCCGCCTTCATCTGAACAAAGAGATGGAAATGAAACCATCAAACCACTTCTGGTCGTTTTTAGTTTCTTTATATCTACCTATTCTTTTTATGTTTTTATTTGCTTTTATTCACTCTAACTTCTATATTTATTGTTCATCTTTATTCATTTATTTAATATTAAATTGTACTTTTAACAAATTCCCAGTTTATTTTTTTATTTATTTTCATTAAATAAAGTCAGGCGTCATGGAGCTGAGTAGCAACCAGGTCTTTAATGTTTTGAAAGAGAAGTTAAAAACCTTTTTTTCTGATTAATTATTAAATATTACTTCTTTTGGTTTAAATTACACCATATAAATAAACTAGTGGATTATTTATTTGTAGCAACAATGAATCTCAAACTGTTATTAGATGTTTGTTTATTTTATTTAATCAGTTTAGAAAAATGAGAGAAAATAGAGATTTCCTTCATTAATTCAGAAAATTATTATTATTTATTTATCTTTTGGAAAATCTTTGTTTTTGTTTGTAATATTTTTGGTTTTTGTTTGCCAGTAAAAAATGCTTTTTTACTCAAATGAATGCATTACCTTCGTAAAATACTATACACTTAATTACATTTAGAATTATTTTCCGCTGTTGTTCCAGATCCAGGGTGTGATGGATTTATAACATACCAGCCAGGAAAAGGTCGTCTGGTTAAGGAGACAAAATAATCACATCCCATCAACAGATTTGCTGAAAACAATAAAATTTTTCTTTAGAATTGAACTTTTATACAGAATTTAAAACAAAAACGGTTAAAACTTCACCTTTATTCTTCCTGATGAGCGCCTGGTTCCACCTGAACGTTTCACATCGAATGAATACGACTACATTACCCAGCAGCCCCGGGGCCGACCATGCACATCCTGTAGAAGGACTGGGCTTGGCGGGAGCCGTGTGGAGAGACAAACATCTGATCCTGCAGGAGTGAAAATATAAGCATGGCACCTCAGAAAGAGGAGGAGGACATTTCTACTAGTCAGAGTTGAATAATTAATCATTTTTTTCTTTAGTGGTTCTCAAACAAAGACGACATAGGTTGGCGTTCGCGACCCCACGCGATGACTTAGTGGTTGGTGGTGTGATGTACGAGACGGGTCATCCTGCTTCCTCTCAATGTAAAAATGGAAAACTCTTCCTGTATAAGGAGGATAAAGAGGTTTTTGGTGGTTCACTGCGTCACACGGCACCTAAACGCCCACAATCCGAAAACCCAGTTTGAGAACCACGGCTGTGTAGGAACAACACATTAGTGCGTCGTGAGGAGGGTATATGAAGGGATAGCTTCAGTTGACCTGGAATTGTGTGGACAAGCTTCATCTGTACGAAGTTTCTTTTAAAAACGAGACGGTTTCGTGTGTGTGTGTGTGTGTGGATGTGCCATGTTATTGTCAGAAATTAAGAAGAAAAAAAAACTCACCGGTGGTTTAATCCCCCTTAAAGAGGTTCAGTTCGTCGCCTCTTTTTTGCAGGTATCAGGTTGCTTTTCCTCCAGAGTCGGATCTGGCCTCTGGTCCTGAGTTGTCGCCATGCTCTCCTTTCATCCTGATGACTCACTAATCTGGCTCTTCCCATCGCCTTCAGCCACTGATCCTCATCTAGAGCCGTGCTCGGCCGGGCGGGAACGCATGTGGTCCGGTTCCTCCTGCCTTGTACATGAGGCTCCGTCCGTTTCCAGACCCCGGATCAGTTGATTGGCTGAATAACTGGCTGCTTCCTGTGTGTGTGTGTGTGTGAGTGTAAGGTCAGCATGTTCATGCTCAGCCTGTCCCATCCTGTCCTGTCTGTCCAGAGGAAGACAGTCGCCATGGCGACGAGGAGGAGGAAGATGTCCTGGATAGGCATAAGTGCCGGGCTGCATTGGCTTCGCTTCGACATGCTAAATGGTTCCAGGTGAGCTCAGCTGGATTTTCATGTCTTTGTACATTTCCATGGCAACGTGATGGAAACCAGAGGTTTTTAATGATGTTCAGCCTCGAGTGACACGTCTGACATCTTCCTGTAAACATGAATCTAAAGGTAAAATCCGGTGAGATGCAGAAATACGGTGCTGAGAAAAAGTTTTTATTTATTTTACACATTTCTCACTTAAACATTTAGTCTTCAGACAAAGAAAAACAAAACCGTTTTTAAATGATGATTTCGTTTATTAAAGGTAACAAAATCAAAGGTCAGCGACAGAATCGTGGGGTCATATAAGGAAGGAAATGATTGTGTTCCTCCCTTTAACACTGCTGTGATAACTGTGGTCCCATCAGAGAGACATGAAGTAAAACATCTTTTAAACATCTGGATCGTCCCGATGAAGAGGCCCATCAAACGGTGAGATGGCTGTTTTGGGGGCAGCTTGTGGATCCTGATGTGGTGGTAGGGATCAGTTCCGGTTTGCTGTCTGCTGCTGGTAGACTGGATTCTTGTGGTTGGGAGCTGGTTATCCTGGTGGATGGATTTCCTGCTTTCCAGGCTGGTGAGACGTCCTCAGTCACACCTTGGTTTTTCTAGAAGCAAAGAAATCCGACGAGGATGAGGAAGGAATAACTTCCTCTGCTGTACTTTCCCATGAAAACACAGAAGCAGTAACACACACGTTTACCTTTGTTTTCCTTCCCGATTCCTGTGGTTCAGACATAATCTTCTGCTTTTGAGGGATCTTTATGATTAATTATTGTTGTGTTTGACACCACGGTTAATATGGAAATTAAGTACATACTTTTTCACAGCAACGAAAGTTAAAATGCATGAAGCAAACGAAAGATCTTCGAGGAGCTCCACTCATATCGGTGTGGACGGAGTTTTGCATCCTCAGCTCAGGTTAAATTTAGATTTGCTGCCAAACTGAGCCGAGAGAATAAAAAGACAACAAGTTGGAGGAAACTTAATTTTCAGTGTAAATAGAGGACGGACATCAGAGAGCGGAGACACGGGGTCACAAGAGGCTCTTCAGGTTTAAGCTGAGCTCCGCCTGAACTGAAGCAGATGGAAGTCAAGGTCATGTGGAGCTGCTCCCCTCAGGGAAGGAGAGCTAAATGCCAAGAAGCATCACAGAGGAAGGTGCAGTGGCCTGAAGGGAGGCAGGAATTCTGTTTCAGGTCTGCAGGTTAGTCAGGCAGCGACAGTTTTAGTGGAGGCCACGCGATGCATTCAGGGCCAGACTGACTGGATCGCAGTGAATTGTTATTATGTAAATGTGATAGGAGGAGTTCCCAGGTCTCAATTATCAGGTGTGTTGGAGCAGGAAAACATCTAAAATATGCAGGGTGGTGGTTTTAAACAGCACGATCAAAGAGGGTTAAAGTCAACACGTCGTTTCCTTTCCAGGTTTTTCTTCCTTTGTTCTACTTCCCTCTCTTTGGTAAAGCTGTGTAGTCAGCTGTGTAATCCATGCAAGATACATAAACTCACATCCACATTATCAGGTCCATCTGTTCAACTCCACCCAGAACTGGTTCCTACCAAGATCTGCAGAACAGCATCTCCGAACACAGAACACGTCCAGCCTGGAAGCAGATGGGCTCCAGCAGCAGAAGACACACCGGGTGCCTCCTGCCAGCTAAGAACAGTTCACACACACTCACCAACACTGGACAACAGAAGATGGAGAAACGTCGCTGGTCTGTTGAGTCCGACCCGGTACTAGAAGGTGGACCTGATGAAGTGGATGGTGAATTAATTAAACAGGAACTGAGAGAGTACACATCAGCTGTGATAGTATTTCTCTCTCCGTCTGATCTGAATCACTTCTGATTGTCAGTGTAAAAGTTTTTCTCCGTTTCTGCTGCGTATTGAAATTTAAAGGCTTGTGAAGTTGCCTCCAGTCAAACATCTCAGAGGTCTGCAGGTTGGTCTAAATGCCGTTCATTTGTCTCCTCAGGCGAGAGTCGCAGACCTCAAGTCCTGCGTCGTCGTTCTCAGGATTCTCAGAGATTTGTGCAACCACCAGCCGGCGTGGCTACCTCTGAAAGGATGGGTAGGTGACCACCTCCGAATCACCGCTACAGATACCAGGGTTAAGGCTCGGGTCAGGGGCTGCAGCTCCGCCTCAGCTGTGATTCCTCTGCTGTTCTGTTGACTTTCTGCCCTACAGCCTCTGGAGGTGATCTGTGAAAAGGCCATAGCGACCTGTAACCGTCCTCTGGGCCCTGGAGAAGCCCTGCGTCGTGTTATGGAGTGTATCGCCTCAGGGATGCTCCTACCAGGTCAGTGATCAGACCTGCTGGTTCTCTCTGTAAAACAGCAGGAGGCTGCAAATAGTCTGGGCTCATTATTTACCATGAGTCCGAAGGGAGCTAAAACAAAACGATGTGGAAAAGTTTACTTCAGACAGATTCTTCTGGAAACACCAAAGTAAAAACAGAGACCAGACTACTGGAGTTGTTTTCAGTTCTGACCGGTTAACGAGCCGGATTTTCTTCTTCTTTCTTCTTGGTCAGCGGCTGATTGCGGGCGTATCGCCCCCTAGTGAGCAGCTGTTCTAACTGCGTGATGTTGTCCAGGTGGTTTGGTCCGTTTGAGTCAAGTTCAGCGTGAAATAAACCAAACTAACAGTCGAACCGAGTCCCCAGACCACCCTGTGTGGATGAATCCTCACACGCAGCTCAATACAGAAGTTATACGGGATTATGTTCTGTTCACATTACATCACCTCTGCTGCATTAGTTTTACGTAACATGACCAGAGCGTCCTCAGAGTCTCCACCCATTCTGGCCTCAGACTTTACCGCCATTCAGCAAGGTTCACACATGCAACAGAACAAAATTCAGTTTCAGTGGATCCAGGAAATAATAATAAAGAACAGAATGAGACAAACATCTGGAAGCTTGTGTGGGGTCCTGGAGGTCATGTAGCGTAAAACTGATGAGGCGGCTGTGACGTCTACGCTTCCGAAGCTTTCCATGTTTTCACCTGGATGCCGTGTAGAAGCTGGTCTGAAGCAGCAGGTACTTCAAGGTTAACTAAAATTCTTCTTGGAGAACGAAGAAGCATCTCTGACATTTTTAATGTTGTAGGAAAACATCTTCCTGTAGAACATCAGACTAAACAGAGAAGAGCTGCAGTGTCACTGGTACGATGCTGGTTTACCTGGATGATTTTCCTCTCAGATGATGGAGTGTTTTTAAACATTTACCTTCACAGTGTTTATTTTTGTTCTCCAGCCGTTTGTTTAGCTTTAATACCAGAAACGTCCTCGGAGGGTTTTTGTTGTCTGATCTTCCAGCAGCTCGTTTGATCTTCTTCTGTAACGTGATGGACTTAAAACATCCGGCTGTGTTTTCCTGCAGCGATGAATCATTGATGAATGCAGAAGGTTGGACAACAAAATACCTGAAGAAGAAGAAATAAGGATGAACTCTGACACGGCTTTTCTCCTCAGGAGGTCCAGGAGTTCATGACCCCTGTGAGAGGGAACCCACAGACGTCCTGTCCCACCTCAGCGCCCAGCAGGCGGACGCCGTCACCCGGAGCGCGCAGGTCAGTCCACGCCACCCTCAGTTATCAGTTATTACATCACAGCTGTCACAGCGTCTCCCAGACGACTGTTCTCGTTGCTTTTAGGTCATGGGTCTCAAGCTTGGGGACCATAGTTTGTGCCCCCCAATAAGTTTGTTAGTGCTTCCTGATCATTTTTCTGAAACGCACATTTTTGCTGAGTAGTTTTGTGATTTTCACCAATCAAACGTAGCCATGCAGTCACATGACCGCACCACACACTCATCTTCAGTGGTCGGGAAAGACAGATGAAAACCATCAGAGCAGCGGTGAGGAGGAAGGACATCCGGCCTCGTTACCAAGCAGGTTGGAGGACGACCTGGTTTTTGGTGGATGCTGTTCACCGCTGTGATGAAGCTTCTCTTATAGTTAAAGACAAAATCAGACTTTTAAAAACACCCAGTTCCCTTTTTTTCTCGACACCTGATGATAAAAATTTTAAATGTGAGACTCGAAAACTGTCAGAATCTTCATAAATAAGCAGGATAAAGTGTTTTTGTGTATTTTTGGGCCTCAAAATATTAATGAGATGAGAGGAAAAGCAGACAAGCTCGGACAGCTTCCCTGATCCTTCCAGGATGGGTCTCTGGGTCCAAACGTCCTGATGAACATCTTCAACCATTATTTTCCACCTTCATTTCCCCACAGTGACTCACTCAGCTCGCCTCTCTCATCTTCATGGTCGCCCTTATTACATAATGTTGGCTATTTTAGCACCAACGTTGCGCTAGCATCTCTTACAACTTGCTCTTAGACCCGTCCTGCACATATTTGGGGTTGGTGGCCGATGGCTTCATGGTCCTGAGGCTGAGGCTGAAGATGGAGCTCTGTCGCGTGGACACGTTAGCAAGACGAACACGCTGCTGTTCACCGGTCATTTAGAGTTCTTCATATGTTGGGATAATCTGCATATTTTCAGTTCAGACTCCTCGATGCAGACAAGCAGAGTTCCTCCCTGGAGATGCAACTCTTTTTCCATCCACCCCTCGGAGCTTCTTAAACATCCTTTCCTGTAGTAAAACCAGCCCCAGACGCTCGTTTAACCGAGCGCAGTCATTAACCGGCCCAGCCTTGAAGCGTCCCACCGGGGTGTACGCTCACCAGTCAGCATTTTTCCAGGGAAGCTTCCTCCTGCTGCTCTGACTGCAGGGAGCTCCACCAGGTCCTGTCAGGGCTATAAATAACCCTGTGTCCACAGAAAGCTGGACTCTGACCTCTGAAAGCAAACTGTCAGCCTAATTAACCGTCTGATGACTTCCACCCACACCAGTAAAACCAGCGTTACAACCACGTCTTAATGGTGCTGCTGTTACTGCAGGCACATAAAACAACAAAGTGGCCCTCCAGGCCGCATCCTGCCGTCCATCCTTCAGTCCTCCTGCTGTGGAGACGATGAAACGGAAGTCTGGGAACATTTCCTGGATTTTCCTCTGATGCAGAACGCTGCTTCCACTGAGCCGCCTGAAACTTGTTGATCAGTGAAGTCTTTGTTTTTCTGCTGTTCGATGTTTTCCTGCTCCAGTAACAGCTTTGTCCCGTGTGCCGTGTGTTTCAGCATGCCTTACGTCTCCTAGCGTTCGGACAGCTGTACAAGGTCCTGGACATGGACCCTCTGCCGGCCTGTAAACCCTCCCCAAGGCTGCTGGAAGGTGTGTCTCCAGTTTCCTGCTTTTATGTTCTTCCAACAATCATCCAGAAAAAGATCCTTAAAATCGAATTAACATGTTAGGATGATGCACGCGTGGGTCCGTGTACATCCAGGAACTTTCTGTTTTTATTTGAAACAACAAATGAAAACTTGTTTCCGTTTCTTCATCTAAAGTCGAATAACGAACCATTTCCCCGCCTCAGGTTTTCATTTGAGGCAGCGGCGTGATCGCCCGCTCGCCGTCTTCCGGAGAACTCGTAACCTGCAGAGAATTCTAGACTTAAAGATGCACCCGGTACCACCTGCACCGTCGCCGTCTTTATTTCATAATGTGTTGAGTGTCCATGACGTTTGGAGTGCGAACAGCATCGAGTTGTAATAACTGTGTGGTTTATCAGCTGCCAACATCGTGGTGCCCGTTTTTGCTGCTCTGTGATTGTCGACGCCCACTAATCGGCGGTCTTGGAGGCGTCTATTTTTGGTTGCAGCAGGAGTGCCGACACCCGCTCTCAGACCCTCAACGAAATCCAGTCCAGCAACTAACGCAGCTCTTGGTTCGCTTCACGTGAGCTAAATGCAGGAAGTGGACCAGAAAGCAAAGGCCACGGTATGAGCGCTAGGATCGGATGCAGCTTCGTCTTTTACTCTGATGAGCTGAAGTCCTGCTAGTTTTCTTCTTCTTTGTTTGTCATAAGAATGAGAAACCATGTTACACGTTTCCTCTCTGACGGTAGAAAAGCAGCTACATAGAAAAAAAGATGCGTCTGAAATCGTTTTATAATCACATCTGAATCTGAATCTTAACGTGCACATTAATTCAGTTACGTGAAATCCGGTTGTGGTTTTGAGGCAGAAATGGACACAGCTTTAAAGCCCCAGTCATCGGTCTTCTCTGGACAAGACTGAGGTCATTTTTATCCACTGTGGATGTGAGCGAGTAAACCGTAGTACGCCGCGTCTCATGTGTCACCTGCTGTGCAGCTCACAGCTGATTCAGAGAAGAGAAACCGTGATGGAGCTTCGTCCTGATGATTGTACAAGCAGCCGTTCAACAGCTGATCTGGACGAACTGAAGAAGCTAGAAACCGCTGGAGTTTACTCCTGTTTTTACCAGGCTGCTTTCTAAATGAAGCTGGGATGTGGTATGAGAGAGAGTTTGTGTGGAGGTTATGTGTGTGTGCGTGTGTGTGTATAAAGTCATTCAACCTCAGGTGTCTATAACTGCGGGTAAATAAAAGCTTACAGGAGTATTAAAACATGATAAATATCCTGTTATGGTGCATTTAGAAACATGAAAAATCTTTGATTAATATGCGATTATTTACAATTATATATTTTTAATGACATATATACACACACACATATAACAGATAACACGTGTAAATGAAAGTGTTATATACTGGAAATTAAACAAAATGGATAAAATATTGAATTTTATTCTCACAGTTTGTTTGAATTTCCAGTTTAAAATATAAAAAGAAGGAACAGCCTCCATCAGCCCCTCCCCCTCTGTGTGAGGTTAAATGATGGCTTGTTTTGTTTCCTCTCTGCAGGCGGCTGTCAGAAGAGACTCCGGGAGGAGTCGGGGTTGGACGACAGAGACTTCATCAAAAGGATGAAAGGTGACTTTTATCTGCGGCTCTCAGAGCTTTTCCTCTCGGCTCTGAACAGCAGACGATCCCTCTGACGGACGGAGGCCTTCTTATCTCGCCCAGTTCAGAGACGTCAGCCAGGAATCAGATAAATCCACAGCTGCTGTCATTATTTAGGCCAATGACTATTAATTATTCCATTATTAACCAAGTAATTGCATAAGAAATATTTTCGTATTATAAAAACCAACAATAACTATTTCACCAAGAAAAAATCAGGTTACAATAAATTATTAGTTATTAGTTTCTTTTTCAGAGACATAGAAGAGTATCAGACGTTTGCTCCTGGCCTCGTGTTACAGAATCTAGACACCTTTTCTTCACCATTTAAAAAAGTACGTGACAAAGATCCAGCCTCAGCTAACAGCTAACAGCTAACGGGTACGTACCCTGACGCGAGAAGATCAGCTCCTGTTTCTGCTGAGACGCTGCAGCACTGACCCGCTGCTGCTTCAGGACGGCACCAAAACTAAATTACCTCTGCACACACAGACCATTCAGATTCATCATATGATCCACATCAGTCCATAACTGTGTTCACATAAACCAGTTCATACGATTTAACTACCGAGTTACGGAAACCAGATCTTCCCTTTGATTCAGTCCTCCATCCTGAGCTGCACGAGCATAAACATAAAC
>CM047985.1:2733527-2748377 GCA_026261665.1 Melanotaenia duboulayi
GCCCTCGTCATAACTCAGCCCCTTAGTGCATATATGAGGTCTAGAAAAAATACTGATGTAAACCAGGTGAGGTGGATGTAGCTGTAAAGAGTAAAAAGCTGGTGAAAAACATGATCTTCTGCTTTCATAAACCTTTGCAGAGTAACACGTAGAAATCCAAACCTCAGAGAGTCTGCAGTCATTTTAATCACCATGAAACTAAATAACGTCTGGTACATGTAAAACCATTTTTACTAGCACTGACCATTAAGACTTTAATTTTGTGTTTATTTGATTTTAATAAAAACTCTGAACAAATTAATATTTTAATCTTTAATCCTAAATAGCGCTTTAATCTTTGCTGCAACATGAAACTCTTTTAAGCCTTTTTACCTACAGATTGTATTCAGGTAGATTTCAGTCCGTCTGTAAAACAAACCCAAACATTTGGACTTGGTGGAAATACGGTTCTGATCAGATTCACACCTGGAAGCTAAAAACAGATTTAAAGTATTTTATAGTGTCGCTATTAACACGACACACGGCAACATGAAATGTAAAGGAACAGCAGTGCTCAACAGAAGACTGTGAAGGACAGCATGGACCACATCGGTCTGAAGAGGGACGCCTAAATAAACAGTCTGCTGGCAGTTTCAGAGGGGAGGCCTCTGAACACGCAAAGCTGAATAGAACCAACCGTGTGTGTATTTACTAAAGCTTAATGGTTCATCGTTACCACAGCAACCCATGTAGATAGGTTGGTGATGTCTGGACACACAATAACAATGGGCAGTCTGTCCTAAAAAGCTGGTTTTGAGAAACAAATCTGATTTGCCTGCAGCCTGAACACATTCATTCTCTCTGCCCATTGAAGGTTTGATCTAAAATTCCTGGCAGTCCATTCACTTGTTGGGATATTCCAGTCTTGAGCACATGCCTGGAAAGCCAGCAGAGCAACCCCAGAGCAAAGAATAAAAACTGCTCACAACCATGACACTTCCTTATTTGAGTTAGAATAACTCGATTTGGTGCCATCTTCCTAACCCAGAGCACTGCTGACTGAGCAGGGGTAGCATCGTATATCAGGTCTAAACTTTGGTAAATACTGAATGACATCGCCCTGTGTGGGTCAGTTCTGTTTCTTTCATACACAGTAAAACTGCATTGACAGAAAGACTTAAAATGAGAAGTTGGAGAGCCACCAGTCATTCTAACTCACTCCAGCAACGACAGTTTTCACCAGCATTTCAGAAATCTTTATTTTCTCCCTTATTTCAGCCACAGCCGCCAGTCTCAAGGTACCAGGGCAACGTCGTCCATAATGAACTTCAGTCTAGTGGTGGTCAAGCAACCTAAAATGGCTAACGTTGAACAAGGCAGATGCAAGATGTTGCAGAAGTATTTTCAACGTTTAGTTGACACAGCTTTAAAAAGTTGAGCATAGATAAGGGATGTCCAGTTCCAGTCCTTCAGGGCTGCTGCTCTGCAGATTTTACACGTCATGGATCTCAAACAGCCCGTCAAGTTCTGCACAACCCATAATGATTTATTCATTTCAGTTAACAAATATTTTAACTACATGCTGCTTCAGACCAGCTTCGACGCAGCCAAACAGATGAAAACATGGAAAATCTTGGAAGTCTTGCACTTACTGCTGTGTCGATAGTGAAAGCAGTTCCACCTCAAAAGAACTCGGCAGCCCATGTTCTACAAACTCTGACATCCAGGGAAAACATCTACATTTCAATGATGCAGGCAAAAGAGGCTAGTAGCTAGTAGCAGGAGGCTAACGCAGCATAGACGGCCTTTTGCTTTAATCAGGCAACTTTTGCTGTCAAATAAAAACATTAGATGTGTTTCCATTACAGTTTATCGCAAAAAAGGTGATATTTCTAACATTTTGATAAAGTGCAATTGCGATTTGCAGTGTTTCCATTGAATGGTGTTTAGCGCATTAGCCGTTATTCTCGTAAAATCTCGTCCCGCAAGACTCCACTTAGAGGAGGATACATTTCTAAATCTTTGTAAAACTCTTGCATTTCGCCGTTGTTTGCTATCAAGGATGACGACTATATTTTTTTCTTTAATTATTTGTAAAAAGATTTCCGTCTCTTCCTGCGTCTACTCAGACTGCGCCATCTCTGTTTGAAACGAACTGGTCACGTGACGCGCTAGGTCACGTCCGACGAAACGTAAATGTGAGAAAAGTGTTTCCATTATACTTCTATATGGACATGTCTGAAAAACTTTTTAGCGATTTTTGGGAGTTCTTTCGAAATGTAGGTGTTTCCATTACCATTTTTTATTGCGATATTTAGCTTTTGCGCAACTCTAGGGGTAATGGAAACGCACCTGTTGAAAGTCTTGGAACTCTAAACTTCCTGGTGTGTGGATGGATGAAAGCAGCTGGGGATTAAGACCTTTTTATGATAAATCATACATTGTTTCTCCTGAAAATACGACTTTTGCTGTTTTTATAGCGTTGTTGCTACGCTCAACTCGTGTTGTTGCTTAGCAACCACAATGCGTAAAACCAGAAAGCAGCTATGACTTTCATCGTCCCATGAGCTTTAATTTAGCCCCAACATATCACCAGCTAGCAGAGACGCTCACCAAACCTTTAACCATCACTGATAACGACGTGATTTGACCCAGTTCGTTGACAAGCCACTTTTCTCCAGCTGTTTTAGTAACATCTGGACTGGCTCTAAAAAGCAACACAAACAGAAAGACATTTTCCAGAACCCATTCAGCATTCACACGCTGACCTGCAAACAACTTTGCTGATCACTTCGTGTAACAGATAACTGATTAGGGTGGTGATGTGAATAAGGGCGATTTGAAAGGGCCACCATCTTTGTCTTTGTATACAACCACTGATTTATTACTTTTTAAATATGACTAACATGTTTGCATGCAGCAAAGCAAAAGGCTTGCTTTACCTTTGTTGTCTTTGCTGTTTTTCTGTCCCTGAATAAGGACACTAAGGAAAAGCGTCAAAGGGTGAAAAGATGGTGCTAAATGTGCTAATTCAACAACTGTACATTTTTCTTTTGAGTCACCTTTCTATCAGAAATGTGTGTGGCTTCATAAAGGGACATTCGGTCCTGTTTTGGGTCTTGTTTAAATCTTTAGTAGGTAGGAACTAACCCCCTTGTTAGGAACACAGTTAAAGCTAACAGCTATTGGCAATCATTAGCTAAAACTTAGCTGTACCGCAGGAACACACTAGATTTGGTTCCTCAGTTTTGTCCAACATCACAAATCTCTGATCTTTGTCCTGATTGGTCTCTGACATCAATCAGAGTCATTATTATAAAGCTGTGGTCTGTTATGTTCATTTCCATTTTCCATTTTCTTAGAGTCAAAACGCCTTTGTTGTCAACATTTAGGTTGTTCTCCTGTCCCAACATCACTTCTGAGCTCGATATTTTTCTTTCTTTCTTGTTACATATTCCTACACTTTTTATCACTGGGGTTGTTTTCCCGTAGTTGTGCTTGAAAATTGGTGTTAGTTTTATTTTCCTAGAAAAAACATGTTACCTGCTTGCATGTTCTAGCCACATACACCTCATGTCCTGACTTCAGTCCAGACTTTTTTTTAAATTATATCCACGTTTCTTTTAAGCTGACATAGCTGTATGAAATAAAAATACCAGTCATGCCATTGAAAACTTGATTAAAAACAAATGCTGCATGCTTTGCCAGGTTAGCGTTGCTCCCCTGGAGCTTGTGCTCACATGAATAATCACCATCAGCAATGAAATCACCAGTAAGTTATCCAGCAGTCAGAAAAATAGGACATCTGAGGTTTCAGGAGGTTGGTTTGTTCCAGGAAAGATAAGATATTATCTGGACAAATGCAAAGTGTTTGTATCACCTTTTACCTCCAGGTGTTTCAGATTTGCAGGTGATATGTTGGATTAGCAGAGTAAGAAGGCAGATAGTGAGGGATTAGTTTGATAAAAAAAAACTCGGGCACCCCACTCTTCATATCAGGCACAATAAATCCTCCTGCTATAATCAACCCTTTGTTGTCATTGAGAGCACACCCTTCAAATTGAAACCTTATCTTTCTCCTCAAGTAAACACTCACTTATGACTTACTTCCCATCATCCGGATTCACTGATACCAGTTTTTCTCTAACAGTTTGATATGTTGATGAAGAAGCTTCTTGTTTCCCATCCACAGGCTGATTCTTGCAGGAAGCATCTGCAGCATCTCCCTGTCGCTGTAAATGTGAACACCCCCTCGGGATGTTTCAGAGATTTCACCGGTGTATGATATTCTGTGAATTTCAGAAGAAACTTCCTTTTGTAATTTCCTTTTTGGCGCCCGCAATTTCCCACAATCTCTTGCTTCAACTGCTGCTGCAGTCATATATTTCCAGCTGGCCTGATTTAAAGCACATGTTGAGTCTATCAAATCAAATCAAATCAAATTTATTTGTATAGCCCTATATCACAACAAGTTGTCTCAGAGGACTGTACAGAAGATGTATATATGAACAATAAACAGAATCAGTGCAGACAATAAACAACATGAATGTACAATTAAAAATAAACACACAAACAAAAGGACTGTCCCAGCACATCCCCTGTCCTTAGACCCTCCATCGCGGTAAGGAAAAACTCGAAAACCCATCTTTGGGAAAAATGAGAAACCTTAGGGAGACCCACAGGATGAGAGAGATCCACCCCCAGGACGGACAGGCTGTAGATGTGACCAGGGCAGGTGTCCCCATGTTATAATAGTTCAGTATACGGAATGTCCAGGGGGCATCCAGGTGAATGCCCCCCAAACATTCCGTTAAGGATGATGGTTGATGGGGGAACCCAGATGACGAGGGGGGCATCCAGGTGAATGGGTCTATGAACTGGGTTCTGGTGCCAGTGCTTTTTGCAAATTGGTCTCTGTAGCAAAATGTGCTTTATCCTTTACCCTTAAACCCCACGCCATTTCTTTACTATTTTTGGTTCGTCTGGTTATTTTTAACATAAAATTACATGAAGAAGCTGAAGCTTTTAATCCCAGTCAGCATCAGACATGATGTTTCTCAGCTGTCAGACTGGGAGGTAAATGATGTAAAATGAATGTATGAATAGATGTAGCAGCATGAAGGTCGACCAGAAGAAGAAACAGAATTTATTACTAACAGAACTTTGTAGAAATAACACACAGACCAACAGAGACCAAACCTTTTCTCATCTCATCGTTCTCTCAAGTCTTTCAGGAGAAAAAATATTGTTATTGAAACAAACACACAACAGAAACTATTTCCATGTTTCCACTTTTTCCTCATTGGTTACTCATTATTAGGTTTTGTGCTTTTAAGCAAAGGAACTATTAAGATTTAAGAGGCTGTTGCAACAGAAATCTGTTATTTCAGTTTTACTTTTGGGATTTCTGTGTTTCTGTGTTTTCTCATAAAAAAATAATCTACCTATCTTCGGTGCAGCAGTAGGACAGAACAGTGTCATAAAACAAATGAACAAATACCAGAAACACCTGTAGTTCTGTGTTTGAAGCTCTCCAGTCAACCACCAACCTCTCACAGCTATCTCAGAGATATTCACCTCTGCCAAGGTTAGACAAAAGAGATCATATGAGGCTAAAGTAAGGAAACAGCCTGGATGTCAGATATTTATTGTAATGCACGTGGATCGATGCAGCTCTGTTAGGAGACCCTGCATTCAGTCCGAAACATTATAAAACTCCACAGCAGGCCGTCTTCCAGCTGCAGCTCCAGATAAAACCTGCCTCTGCATCTGGTCCAGGACGTCTGCTCCTGCCTTGGTCCTGGTGTAGTCAGCTGATCGGTTCTGCCCCATCCGAGTCTTCCTCATTCATTTGCTGGAGCATAGCCAGAGCTTCTTCTGTTCTCTTCCTTTTTATTATGTTTTCAGCCGTGCTAGTTTGTCCGTCTGTCAGCAACATAACTCATAAAGTTATGAATGGATTTTTCAGGAAATGTCAGAAATGGAATAAAGGAGCAAGAGATGATATTTTGGGGTGATCCGGATCACCGCCTGGATCCAGGAGTTATTTTTAAGGATTCTTTACTATTGGGAGATGCGGATAATTGTGTGATTACAGCTTCTAACTTGTCAGCATCACTGGCAAAAATATCATTACAAGATGACATCATGGCATATGTTATAACCCGACATCGTTTGGCCTGGATCATATTGATGTTCTGGATCTGGTTAGACATGTAGAGGGTACTGGGTGGGCTGTTTTCCTCCGGTGAGTGGCCCTGTGGCTCGGTGGAGGTCTGCGCTCTCTCGGTGCTTCTAAAAGCTTTTAGAAGTTTTCTGTCGTGTTGGAGTGGAGCACAGCGACCTGTTGGAGGGTTTATTGTTGCTGGAACGCTCCGTGTGCAGACATGTTTTTCTGAATACCGCTGTCAGACCCCCGGCACCGCCACGCTCTGATCTTGTCATCACTGCAACCAGAAACTAGATGTGTCCATACTTGTAATGTGTGCCCCCCACATGTGGCCAACATGAATATCTCCTCAAGGACTTTTTATTTGGACTCTGAGCAACGAGAGACAGTTGCCTTCCTGAGGGTAGTTTTTCTCTGCACGGACAAGGTTGTAAAACGTCTGTTTCATCTGCGAAGTTGAAAACGAGTCTGGCTTGAAACAATTTAGCAAATAAATTTTGGATATATCTTATTTTCTGAGCTAAAGACGTATAAACTGACAGCTGGAGACATGCTTGTTTGTTACGATGCAGTTTTTCTGCAGGGAAATGCTTACAGTGATACTTATCGTCCTCCTTCACCTGCAGGGATCACGTCGGGTGAACATTTCAAAGCGCAGTGAAAAAAAATGAGGTAACCTGAAGCGCTGCTGTCAACTTCAATCAGAAGTCCAGATTTCTCCTCCAGGTTTTCTTTTTTTTGTGTTGCTGCCATCAGATTCACAATCAGCTCATATTTTCCATAATAGGATAAAATGTCTCATTTTCATCATGTTTATTTTCTACTGAGATTCGGATTCGGAAATTTAATTCTATTAATCTAATTTTTTACAGCTTTTTGTACTTTTAACGAATATTTTTTGGTTTAATTGTATGATAAATCCCAACATATCCAAGCTGGAACGATCCTCCAGATGTTTAACTTGCATGGTCCTCAAAGTGAAGGTGAAGTTGCTCAAGTAGGTTTTAAATAATAATAAATAAGATGAAGTTTTTACCTTTGTATTCCAAACTTGTCACTAACAAGCGTCTGAACCAGCACCGCAAAAGCTCATAAATCCACATAAGCTAGTGGATTGTTTTTCAAGAAATCCAAGGTTTTCTGTTAAGTAAAGGAAGTTAAGTAAAACGCAGGCTCGTTAACAGAAGGTCTGAAACCTGAAATAGCTCATTAATGGCTTAGAAACAGCCTGGTGAATAAAGAGAGGGACCCAAAATAATCCCCTTGTTTGGCTTTAACCTTGAACTTTGATGTTGAACTTGTTAGGAATCAGCCTTATTTATAATTCTGTCATGGGGTCAGAGAGGTCGAGCAATCCATTTCACACGCAGTCGGGGGGTTTAGTCCTTTATCCACATGTTTTGTTTTTTTAATCTCCTTCTTTGAAAGGACAGAGGCACCCCCCCGTACTCCCTGCACTTAGTATTAGCCAAAGCTTTGTGGGTGCGAAGCCCGTGTTCCCCCTCCTCCTCCTCATGGTGGATACCGTCAGTCTGGTTTAAGGTCAGCTTCTGACCAGATGACTCACATTTCAAAACTCTTTAAACAGACCACAAAAGCTTCCTAGAAAATACAGACCTGCTGGTAAGGCTGCTGTTCTCACTGACAGTCCACTTTATCCACCTTCTAGAACCGGGTCGGACCTTTTTAATCCTGGTATGATAGATAAAGCAGGTGGAGGAAACCTTCCTCAGAGGTTTTGCTCCATATTGACATGACAGCATCACACAGTTGCTGCAGGTTTGTCGGCTGCATCCATGATGAGAATCTCCCGTTCCACCACATCCCAAAGCTGCTCTACTGGACTGAGATCTGGTGGCTGTGGAGGCCGTTGGAGTCCAGTGAACTCATCGTCATGTTCTAGAAAGCAGGTGGAGATGATCTGAGCTTGTGACATGGTGCATTATTGTGAAATGGAGACTCATCAGACCAGCAACGTTTCTCCATCTTCTATTGTCCAGCTCATGTTGTCTTCATCACGTCTACATGGCTAAAAGTTGCCATGTGACTGGTTGATGTGATTAAGTGGCAGATAAGTTTATGTTGTAGTTAAAAGCCTAAAACAGCAGACAATCACTAGTTATTGTGGACCTGATGGAATATTTATTGGTTTACAGTATTGTGTCAGGGCGTCCACAGTGGGCCAAAATTACATGAATACTTATTAAACTAACAGAGCCCATAAGTTATTGTCTATTAAAAAATGTTAATCATAAAATAAATGAAAAACATCTGTTGCATCTATTTCCTATGGCTCTTTGTCTATAAAAACATTTTCAACAGGCAACAGCAGCCAAAAAACAACTGTCCTGAAGTAGCAAGAGGAACAAATTTAATTGCATTAAACACTGAAAAAGCCTTAAATACTCAGTTTGCAGCTGCATGTCGGTCCCTGTGTGACCCTGTTACGTGGTGTCTCACCAGTGTTTGGGGACAGGCTCTGGGCTGTAGAGATCCCCAGGACAGAGTGAAGGTGTTCATCAGTACGACTCGTGCGTGGTGTTATATCTCATCTCTGAAAGAGAACAAACATAGACGGTGTTGTGTCTGGGATGAAACCTGGAAACTCTGCAGGGCCCAGACTCATTTTACCACTGGCTTCTCACCGCGGATGAAAACTGACAGCTGGGCGGTGTCCAAAGTGTGAGTGTGCTCATCCACAGCGAGGGAGGATGCAGCGAAGTCTGTCCCACAAGCTGCTGCTGGTGGCGAGCTGACGGCGGACGTGGTCAGACTCACGTTTAAAAATGCTTCTTTTATTCTGGGCACGGTTTTTACAAACTCTCCCTCAGAGAAGGGCCGAGCGGACTCTGCTGACAATAAAACAGCAGCCTCGCGTTGCTGTAACACGACTTTTTTTAACTCTTCCACCTTTTGGAGCGTTTGTTTCGTGTCCCGATGTCTGTATCTGGCACAGCTTTGCCTTTTACATCCTCAAACATGTTCTCAGCCTCCCACCTGCCTTGAAAACTCCTGTTTTCCTAAAGTCTTCTTTTTGTTTAGCCATTTTTTGGGAGAGAGGTTATTGAAAGTTGACACGTGAGTGGCTCCATCAGGCTGTTAGAGAAGGAGGAAGGTTTGTGCTCGCAGGCCAGTGGCTGATGTGTAAACGCACTGGCAGTGCATTGTGGGACTTGTAGTGTATGTGGGCTAGCTCTAACAGTCATTAGATATTATCATATCCAAAGATAATTCCCCCATGGGCCGGATGTGGTCCGCGGGCCTTGAGTTTGACACCTGTGGCCCTTAATTCTGGAGCAGATCTGGATGTTATAAACTCCACCTTGGCGAGTCATCGCATCTGTTGTCATATCTCAGGTATTCTCTGACGATGCTTTGTGGTAGAAAAATGCTTGTTAGTTGACTACGTTCGTTTATCTTCCACCACGCTTTCACACAGAACACCAGAGGAACCTTGATGGTGATTTTAAACAGCATGTTTCTCTTCTTCGTATTTGGACTGAGCAGGTTAGATGCAGCCATGTCAGGTTGCTGCCATCCATATACATCGACTGCAGCGGGCCAAAACGCTGCTCGGTTGCTTACAGGGACGAGACGACATGATCACCCCTGAGCTCGCCTCCTTGCATTGGCTTCCTGTTAGTTTTAGGACCCAGTACAAGATTTTATTAACTGTTTTTAAAGCCTTAAATGGTTTGGCTCCCTCATACTTGTCAGAGTTGCTACACCAGCATGCTCCAGCCAGGACTTTGACTCCTCTTCACAGCTCCTACAGAAGGTCCTAAGCTGTGGAGCAGCTTCACATCAGAGCTGCTCAGTCTGTCTTTACTCTAAACCTACTTCTCTGTGCTGGCATTTAAACAAAACTGAGCTTGACATTCGCGTGTTTTATTTTTTAGTTTTATTCTAGTTTTTAATTCTAGTTTTGTTGTTTTTATTATTTTATCTTTTTTATCCATTTTTATTTCTGTTTTTATTTTCACTGGTTTTTATTGTTTTATCGTGTAGTGTTTTATTTTTAACTGTGGAGTGTTTTTGTTCTATTGTTCAGTAAATGTGCTGTATAAATGAACTTGAACTTGAACATATAGGTTCCAGTTTAAGATTTTTACAGCTGTAAATGGATTGGCTCCATTTTATTTGACCAACACGCTCTGGTCAGAGTTTTCACATCCAGGCTTAAATTCACGGGGTCCTAAATCGTGGCCCTGTCCCTAACTAAGACTCATCTCGTTGGACTGGCTTTTAAACACAGTTGTGCTCGACATTTATTTTATTTTATCTTTGATTTTATTATAAATAATTTTATTCAGCTCATTGTTTTTATTGTTTGTGTTTTTATTGTTTCATTGCAAAGCACTTCAGGCCGTTTCAGGTCACAGTGAATGTGCTGTATGAATGAAATGGACATTGACATCTAACATTTAATATTGTCCAGGTCACCGTTTGTTTCGTACATCTCTGCACGATCAGTTTAGAAACAGGAAGTAAATTTGAAGATGTGTGTATCAGGTGGAGGAGTGCTGTGATTGATCAAAGTTGCAAAGACGTGCAGAAATAAAGAGGATTGGCTGAATTTGAAAACGATCCTGAACACAAAGCAGCAAATTAAAGATAAAAATGTTCTTTCTAAAGCTCTTAAGACTCATAAACCTGTCTATAGCTTGGCACAACCCTGTAGAAACGTGCCACGTTGCTGATTTATGACCCCAGCTACAGTTCCTTCCCTATGCTCTGTGCTGCAGTTCAGACCTGCAGCAGTAAGTTGGTGAACTCGTCTACCAGGTGCTTTATGACTTTAACATCAGCCAAAATCACTCGTTTCCTTTTATAGCCTCCTGAACCATCTTCCTCAGAGGAACAGAGACCTGACCAAACAAGTCGGACCTGGCACTGTGTTTGCTGGGTCGTCATGTAGATGTGATGAATGCATTTAATCGTGCTTACATCACATATGATTTAAAATATGTTGTGACAGCTCTATGTTACAGCTCAGTTAGTGGACAAAAACTCCATATGGGCCCTTTAATAAAGTCATTTTACTGCTAAACTTTATGACAACAACCTGACTTTGATGTGTCTCATGGGACTTTGCACATGAAACATGTTTATTTCATGTCCTGCAGGGGTTAAAACAAGCTTCCTAAAAAGATCTATCTGATGTTAAAAGAGAAAATAAGATGTCATAACGGCATACAAATCTCATAAAAACCTCCGTATGACTGAGGATGTGAACTCAGTGCCTTTACAAAGTGGTCGGGTCCAACCAAATTCCATGCTGGTAATTTTCCACTGTGCAGCTTCATGTCAACAAGCTTAAGATTGAGAACTTTCAGGGCTGCTTTGCACCATGATAAGGCTTTTTGTTGTTAATCAGGGGTTTTTTATCAGGCTCCATTGCAGGAAGGCAGATAACACTCAGAGAACGGAGCCTCAATGTGGTTAAGGTCACATATTTCTACCAACACTAAACTCCATAAAAACAGCAAGTAGAAGCTAAACAGGTGGGGGTGGGGGTGGGTGGGGGACCTCTTTAAAGGCTGCAGTTCATTCATGACGTCTCCAACAAGCCATTAAGAGAGAAGCTGCAGGACATGAGCATACACCCCCCTCCTCCCTAACATGAATAAGTGCTTTGTGCAGTGGAATAAGCAGCTGAAATCTCCTCCAAACAAAGTGAAACACAGGAGGAGGAGCCGGGGGGGGGGGGGGCAATGTTGTTTTTTTCTTTTTGTGATCCAGACCCATCAGTCATTTTGTTTCTGCCGTCTGGAGCACATTCCATGAATCCTGCTGGGTTTTGTTCCCCATAACCTTGAACAACCGCACAGCGGAGAACTGCTGCATGGAGCAAGTCAGGCTTGTTTAAACATGACTGGAGCTGCATTCACATTAATACAAAACTCCTAATTAGTTTACCTTTTATTTAAAGAGCACAGAGCATTCTTCCTTGTTCTTGGGTTTTACGTACCAGGAGATAGAACATAATCTAGTCCCCACCGGGTTTTATAATTTACTACATACAGTCTCAGATGAAGTAAAGGGAAAAACTAAGTCACATGGTGGTTTCTGCTGTGGCTGATGGTTGTTTGTTGATGACGGCGGTTTGTGATGCATTGATGCCGTGAGACAGGTTAGTTTTACCCTACTGATGATGTGTTGTTGCAATAGTAATCCTGCTAGAGGCAGCTAATGTAACAGCACTTGAGTCCAAGTCAAATTTCCAAATGGGGACAAAAAGTGGTATTTGGTATTATAAATGATTACTGTTTCAGTTAAATAAAACTTTTATCAAAAGGTGATGAAGTTCTGCAGCATTCAGGTGCGTTAAACACAGTGCCATGGAGGAAAGACATCAGTAATGAGATGAACAGCTGACTTTTGGAAGGGTTGCAGGAGACAGACTTCTCTCTAAAAAGAGCATGGCAGCAGGGCTTCGGCTGGCAAAGCTGCCTCTGAACAAACCACAAGACTTCTGAAACAATGACCTTCAGACAGACCAGACCAAAGTTCAGTCACAAACCCGTCATACCAGTTCTCCAGCACCATGGTGGAGGATGAGGATCTGGATGCCTTGGGGTCATTGAGTGGACCATGAGCCAAAGTATTCTAGAGTCAGATGTGAGTCTGTCCGACCACTAGAGACCGAAGATCCCAAACACAGCAGCAGATCTACACCAGAACCAGGTGTTGACCTGGTCCAGCCAGAGTCCAGACCTCATCCGGACTGGGATGCGGTGGTGGGACCTTCAGATGCTGCAAACCTGAATGAGCTGAAGCAGCGGTGGAAAGAAGAGCAGAATTCCTCCACAACCATGAGAGTCTGCTGGCGTCGGACTGGAAGCGTATGCTGCTGAAGGCGGTTCAACAAGCTGCTGCGTCATGGAGAGAAGTTCTTCTTACATTTAATCTATTATATGTCTATTAATATCAATATTATTCATATTTATTTTCATTTATTCTAATTTCTAATTAAAATGTCTATTCAATATATTTCTGTTTAATATCAATATTTATACATTTTTGCTCAATGTTAAATTAGTTTAGCTAAATAAATAACGATAATAATGTAAATGTTGTGTTTAATCCGCTAAAGTTGTTTTTATCTCATTTTTTGTTCTGAGAAGAAACAAGTGTGTTTGTGAAATTAGCTTTTAGCAGTATTTATTAATTCGTTTTACAAAATATCATGAAACCACCAAGCAAAATGAAACATGACCGTATCGGTAGAAGAGACGTGGAGGACGAGGATCAGGGTCACAGAGGTCTGTAAGCCTTTATCTGCGAGAGGCTGTGGGAAGAGCCACAGGATCTGATGATGGAGATAATTTCTTTCCTCTCCACACTATAAATTGATAGCGTCTTTTCCCACAGGTTGTTCTGATCTGCATCGAAACAGGAAGTGCACGTAATTTTGTGATTTGAGGAGAACACCCAACATTTGGCTGCAGCGCGGAGCTGCAGATGTGCTTATGGACTGAGTCACATGACAAGGTGCGGATGGGACAGCTCCGCTCTGTAATTTGCTTCTGTGGAAATGAGCAGAGCCATTTCCTCTGGACCTGGTGGAGGGGGGCAGTAACGATAATGGGACACTCTGGGACCGACTGGGCGAAGTACGCAGCTCCATGACCTGACTGGGAGTTCATGCTGGGATCAACCTCAGAGCTCCGAATGAATTAAACATGCTGCAGATTCCTGTCCAGAAAGTATTAAGATACAATTCAGCCTCTTTGTGGGTTTTCCATCTTGGCTCTTGGTTTGTTTGTTTTTTTTTTTTTCCATCTTTTTCTGAGTAAGAAAAAGTGGATTGGACCCTCTATGGAGCAGCAGAGAAGGCTGAATTTTGACTTTCTAGAAACTTCCAGATCATTACTAAAGCCAATGATGAGATGGCACTGGTGACTTACTGGCCAGATGTAGGAGATACACACAACTCATTTTTACTTGGGTGATCTGACCCAGTGAACCCGTGGAGCAGCTTCTAGCTGGGCTAATGAATGACATCCCACTGGCTGCGCGTGCAGCATGTGTAGGGTAAATTAATTCAAACAGTGGAGAATAAGATCTGATGCCTTAGAAACGTCTTATGACTGGATCAAATCGGGCAAATTTGGCACAATTACAATATTTTACCAAAACTAATTTAAATATCTACATATATTAATGTAGTTTATGAAAAAAAAATGGTTTATTCTTGATTAGCCTAAACCCTTAAAAAACACAAGAAAGCTTGTCTACGTAGTCTGCAGTAATAGCTCCAAAACCCTTGAAGGACTTTCAGAAAGGTTTTTTTGGAAAAGTGATATCTTTCCCAGCTTGACGTGTACAGACTAACAAACTTTAAAGACTGATACCAGTTTTTAGTCGTTAGTTTCTCTGGTGGTGCCCCTAAATGAATGTCTCTCATTAATATTCTATTAAACTCTAATAACTATCCTTAGATACATGATTAACTGTTAATAGCTAAACTAGTTCCTACTAATCCCCAGCATAGTCTACAGGAATAGTTTTATATTAGTCCCAGTAAAACCAGCTCGTAAGGCCTTCCCGCCGGCTTTTAGTCCCAGTAAAACCAGCTCGTAAAGCCTTCCCGCCGGCTTTTAGTCCCAGTAAAACCAGCTCGTAAAGCCTTCCCATCAGCTTTTAGTCCCAGTAAAATCAACTTAGTAATGAAGCTAGTAATATTGAAAAGAGAAGGC
>CM047985.1:2758747-2770824 GCA_026261665.1 Melanotaenia duboulayi
CGACTCCGGATAAGCAGCAGAAAATGGATCGATGGATGGATGAATATATAAAACAGATCATTTAAATCATATTTTTGTATGCAACAATTTTAATTAAAGAAAACTAAATCAAGTCTTACATTTTTTACATGCTGGTATTTCTCTATGTCTCAGGGAGAGATACAATCTGGTATAAACAACATTTTCCTCTGTGATTAATGCTACTTTATGTTTGACAAACTTAACTAAACTAGACTGATTCTTCATTTGCTTCCTGACTTATATTTGATTAGTACAGCTGAAGCAATATAGTTTTTAAAATACATACAGGCAGTGGTCCATGGAGAAGTGGGAATACTCTACATGTGTTGCCCTTTTTAAAAGTAGCTCAGAAAAACACAGTTTTGGGAACATGATGAGATTTAGTTCCTCCTTTTCATCAACAACAATAATGTCAAGCCCCCCACAAAGCCTTGAAATGTGCCTCTAAATTGTCTTTAAATTACTGGCTGCTACTTCGTTAACTATAGTTAAAACCATGTCAGTGGCAGAGGGAATCATCAACTCCAACACAAGAGTAGAGCCCCTCCCCATCATAACTCCCCGGCCCCCCAGTTTGGGCACCCCTGCTTCAGGTGACATCTTTAACCGTCTCCTTTTAATTGCCACCTTGCATCGTTTGCAAAGGTGTCATCATAAACACCCAGTATAAAACGATCTAAAGTCAGACATGTCTGACCCATGAGTGTCATGTGATGGGGTAACTGGGGGCAGCGATGAGTCAGCAGGGAGCGGTTCTGTGTACGACCTAATGGGTGGTGTGTTGGCACTAGTGGGCTCAGGTAGCAAAATCCCCACCATCTGCTGCTGAAAGCAGGTCAAAACAAATGCTTACAACAGTTTCCAAACAGTGTTTGAACCAGGTGTGCACCCTCCTCCCCTCACCCTGCAGGCACAGACCTCCTCCAGGTTGCCGCCCATGAGTTCGGGCATGTCCTGGGCCTGCAGCACTCACCGATCCCGGGAGCCATCATGTCTGCCTACTACTCCTTCTCCTACCCTCTCAGGCTGAGTGAGGATGACAAGCGAGGCATCCAGTACCTGTACGGACGTCCCCCAGAGGTCGTGCCATCAACGCCACCCCCACCCCCACCCCCACCTCCACCAACACCACCAGTTTACATGGAAACCAACGAAATCGGTGTAAGTAGATCCTGGTCACATGCAGATTTTTGGACTGTTTTATCAGCATTTTAGCCCAAACCTGTTTTGTGTGATCGATAGAACTGTGTGTTCAATGCTGCTGGATAAATGAACCTTTGGCAGACACTATAGACTGCAAAAAACAAGGTGACCTAAAATACACAAAAATGGAAGCTGTCATGTTCGCCCCCTGGTGGCTGACTGCAGTCATAAACCCCAACAGACAGGAAGTGAGCCGAAATTTAAATAAATTCTACATCTCTGTTGATACCCTGCTGTTTTATGTCCACGTGTTTATTTTTATAATAGGTAGTTAATTAGTTATTTCATGATATGAAAAGGTACCTCGTATTGACATTTCACTTATCAGAGCTGTACCAGAAAAGCATTAATTACTTTTATCCAGACAAACATACTTTCATAATAATAATAATAATAATAAATTTTCTTTATATAGCACACTTTAAAATCTAACGACATTTCAAGTTAATTCGCTGTTCTAAGATAAACAAGGTTAAAAGTAATAGGTATAAAATGGTCAAGATTACAACAAAATGGTTCTAAAATAACAATATGAAAAGTGGAATTCAATTTACAGTTAAGAACATAACCAAAACTGAATAAATAAATAAAATAGAGGCAGTCGGCTACAAGACTACCGTCCACTAACGCTTCATTCCTTCCTTTAGAAACTTTACATTTACGTGTATTTCTACATGTGGAAATGAACATGTGTATTATTTCCAGCCCGACGCCTGCCAGACGGACTTTGATGCGGTGTCTTTGATCCGAGGGGAGCTGTTCTTTTTTAAGTCGGGCTACGTTTGGAGGATCAGGGACGGGCAGCTGGAGAGCGGTTACCCAGCGCTGGTGTCCCGACACTGGAAAGGGATTCCCTACAACATCGACGCCACCTTTGAAGACAAGTCAGGAAATATTTGGTTCTTTCAAGGTGGGCAGTTTTCGGTTTTTCATGAGTGAGAAAAAACAGCAGATATAAAGAAGTTTAAATAAAACCGATTCCATAACACAGTGTTTCCCAATCCAGGTCCTCGGGACCCCCTGCCCTGGATTGGGAAACAATCTTAGACTATCTTAGACGTGTTCCTACTCCAACACACCTGACTTAAATTAATGAACTTCCTCAAGTTCTTTGCAGCCTGTTAACGAGCCTTTCATTTAATTCAGGTGTTAAAGTAGGGTTACATCTAAAACATGCAGGGCAGGGAGTCCCGAGGACCTGGATTGGGAAACAGATGTTGAAACTAAGAAATTTGACCATTTCATGGAAAATATGAGCTCATTTTAAATCTGATGGCAGCATTACATCTGTAAAAGGTTGGAACAAAGGGCTGGAAAAGTAACTGGTAAGAACCAGAAACACCTGGAGGAGCAGTGGACAACTAACCAGGTTACCTGGCAGCAGGTCAGTAACATGACTGGTATAAAAGGAGCATTTCAGAGAGGCAGAGTCTCTCAGATGGAAAGATGGACAGAGGTTCACCAATCAGAGACAAACTGGATCTAAAACAATTTCAGAAAAATGTTCCTCAGACTTCAAAGATCCACCATCTACAGTGTGGAATATCCACAGATTCGCAGAATCAGGAGGGAATCTCTGTGTGCATGGGACAAGGCTGGATGCTGGTGATCTTCTGCATTAAAAGCAGATATGATTCTCTACTTGAAACTAATGCATGGACTCAGGAAGACTTCCAGAAACCACTGTCTGTGAACACAGTTCACTCTGAAATCCACAAATGCAGGTTAAAGCTCATCATGCAGAGAAGAAGCCAGATGTGAACAGGATCCAGAACCAGGTGAAGATAACAATCACATCCCAGCAGAGTAATGCAGGGTATTGGGCCAAAAAGATTTAATGTGACGTTTCAGGCACCTGCTCTTCTTCACGTGTCTGAAGAGTATTTTTATTCTATTTGCTTCTTATTTATAAATAAATAACATTAGATTAAAATACTTCTATTTATGCTGAATTCATTATGACTCATGTGTAAAACGCATCAACTGCACTTAAAGTGAAACATGAAAACGATGCATTGTCTCTGTAGGCGAGAACTACTGGGTGTTCGATGCCGAGATGAAGATCAGGGGGCCGGAGCCCATCAGGGGTTTGGGGATGTCCGTTACCGGGATCCAGGCGGCGCTGCGCTGGGGCCACGACTCCAACTACAACACCTACTTCTTTAAGTCTGGCAGCTACTGGAGGTTCAGCCCCCAGGACAACCGAGTTGAGTCCTACTACCCACGCAGGATGCAGGACTGGAGCGGCATCCCCGATGATGTGGACGCTGCCTTCAGGGACATCTACGGTACGGGCCAAACTACGAACCTTAACGAGTTATTCAAGTTTCGGACGTTTTGAGCGACGTCATTGGTTGTATGTTAGCTAGCACTACATACACACTGAACGATAGTGAGTAAATCGTAATGGGGTAAATGAGGCAAAATTTATTTAATGGATCACAAAACAGATCACTGACATTTAATCTCTTTAAATGGGCAAGATGATCCTACTTGTATTTCTTTTACTGGAGAGATTTTGGATTAGCATATCTTACAGATACTGACCTTGTATTTTATAAATACTGCATGTTTGGGACAGATTAACCATCTCAGCAGTATGATGGAGCTTTGCTTTTATTCAGTCATGTGATTAGTTTTGTGTGAAATTCTTTTTTTTTAGTTTCACCTGTATTTCATCTTCATCAGAAAGATAGCTGGGACATCCTGGTAAATGAAGCTAAAAAAATTAGCTCAAGTTAAAATCAGCTCAACTCACACATTGTTGCTAAGCAACCACACTCTTGATGAGGAAAACCAAAAAGCAGCTGCAGCTTTTATGACCTCATGAGCTTTAATTAGCCCCAACATATGGTCAGCAAACAGAGAAGAACCATAACCAACTGAAGCTGATTCGCTTTAATGAAGGGAATACTAAAAAACTCCTTTTGATCCAAATAAAAGGATCAAAGGAAACTTTTCTCTACATCTTTTCGTAAAATCCCTGGCTCGCTCTCCCTTTTTTATGACTTCACGGTTGAACGGTGAAGTAACCTGGATCAGTTTCATGATCTGAATTCCAGCGATCATGAACATGGTCATCACACACACTCTCACCACCACTTCATGCTTCGCATAACTAATGAGGAGGATGTGACATCATCTGAATACAAGCAATAGAGGAAAAAATGCCTTAAAAAACGATGTTATTTAAGGCCAGAGGCGGTTCTTTTTGTTTGACTTTTCTACCTGTTTGTCAGGTGTGGGATTTTACTGCATTTTTCCTGGTTTTTGCAGCTAGCTTTCATTCTTAAAGCTTTCCAGGCTCCTGACCAACATCAGGTTCTCACTTCGTGGTCTCACATCTGATCAAAGTGCTTGCTGCTAGAAATTAAACGGATTCATTTATGTTTTTTCCAGGCTATGCTCACTTTGTGCGAGGACGGCAGTACTGGAAGTTCGATCCTGTCCACATGAACTCGTTGGAAGGTTACCCTCGCTCCATCGGCGTGGATTTTTTCGGCTGTAGAAACATGTGAGTCAGATGAGAATCACACTGGCTGATTTTTCTTTCTTTTTTTAATTAAGAAGATTTTGTGGAACAAAGACATTTGTGTTGCGGATTCAAGAGGATGAGATGATGTCCTTTAAATCTTTTTATACTTCACTTCATTTATTGATACTCAGATCAGTCTCGGCCTTCTCAGGAAAACCACGTAACGTTCCCTCAGACTCGGCACCTCCTGTGCAGCTACACTCAAATTTATTTTGCACATTTTTTGTCACCATGAGGCTGAGATCTGGGCCCTGTATTACTTGTGTGTGAAATTGATGTGAACTGCACCGCTCCAGCCTTCTCCCTCTGAGCTGGACAGCGAGGTTCTGGTTGACGGACAGAGTTGCTGTAAACTGTCTGATTTCCTGTGGCCAGTGTTTGCCGTTCGGGTTTTTATCAGTGATGTTTGCGTTGAGCCTCCAGTGTTTGAAGAGTGACATCAAACTTGCAGCAGCAGGCGGTAGGTTAGTAAAATAACTGTTGTTGGTGGCAAAGAGTTTAGTTTCTACCCCAGAAATCACACAATGTTTTACTGTTTGATCAGACTGCATTTCATTTCCCGCTTGTTTGACCTGCAGCAGAGGGCGAAAAAAAGATTTCTCACTTATAATCGAGCACAAAAATATAGCCTCAATTCCAAAACAGTTAAATGTCTGGGTAAGATGTCAATAAAAACAATACAATGATTTACAAACCTCATAAACCAATATTTAACTCCCAGTAGAGCACAAACAGCATCAGACGATGAAACTGAGACATTTCACTATTTGATGGAAAATATGAGCTGAAAGTGAATCTGATGCAGCAACATGTCTGTAAAAGGTTGGAACAAAAGGCTGGAAAAGTACCTGGTAAGAACCAGGAACACCTGGAGGAGCAGTGGACAACTAACCAGGTTAACTGGTAACAGGTCAGTAACATGACTGGTATAAAAGGAGCATTTCCGAGAGGCAGAGTCTCTCAGAGGGAAAGATGGACAGAGCTTCACCAATCTGAGACCAACTGGATCTAAAACTGTGGAACAAGGGAGGCCTTGTGGATATCAACAAGATAATACTAAACCATTTAATGGATCACAGCAGCATGGCTTTACAGGAGAAGAGTCCGGCTGCTGAACTGGCCTGCCTGCAGTCCAGACTCATCATTAACAGAAAACATCTGGAGCATCATGGAAGTAAAAATCCAGGAACAAAGGTCCAGGACTGCAGCCGAGCTGTGTTCACAGACAGTGGTTTCTGGAAGTCTTCCTGAGCCCATGCAGTGGTTTCCAGTAGAGAATCATGTCTGGTCTGAATGCTGAGAGCTTGAAGATCATCAGTTTCAGTTNTAGAGAATCATGTCTGGTCTGAATGCTGAAAGCTTGAAGATCATCAGTATCAGTTTGACATTCAGCCTTGTCCCTCGCGCACAGAGATTCTTCCTGATTCTCTGAATATTTTGATATTATACACTGTACACATCTTCAAAGTTTGCATAATTTAACATTGAAAAACATTTTTCTGAACTTTTTTTTCAGTTTTAGATCCAGTTTGTCTCAGATTGGTGTAGCTCTGTCCATCTTTCCATCTGAGAGACTCTGCCTCTCTGAAATGCTCCTTTTAAGTCATGTTACCGACCTGCTGCCAGTTAACCTGATTAGCTGTCAAATTCTCCTCCAGGTGTTTCCGGTTTGAACCAGTTACTTTTCCAGCCTCTTGTTGCAGCGTTTTACAGGCATGTTGCTGCCACCAGATTCAAAATAAGCTCATATTTTCCATGACATAATAAAATGTCTCATTTCTGATATGTTATCTAACTTCTACTGGGAATGAATATGGGTAATCAGATGTGTAAATTAAAGCATATTTTATTGAGCATCCTTTTTGGGGGGAATGGAGACTCAGCCAGTCTTCAGCTTCATTGTTGTCAAAAGTCACGTTTGACTGAAGTTTGACCCACAACTCCATCCTCTACAGAAAGATCAGGTGTTGATGGTTGTGATGTTTGCACCAGTTCTCCACTCCAGTCCAGTTAAAGAGCTGCAGAAGAAGAGTGAGCAACGTGTGAGGGAGGTTACAGTCTCGTCGGTCTGCTTCATGTGATGATTTATTTACTCACGTTGCTTTTACTGCACTTTATCTAATTTACTTTTTACTGATAAACCAACTTTTCCACCTCAGCCAAGCATAAGATGTTTGCTATATTAAGGCATTTATATTTATATTTAGCTTAAGTTTCTCATGTGTTCACTGTTTGTTTTGTTTTTGTTTGTTTTTTTGTTGTGCACATATTGAAAATATGGACAAAAAAAAAGATGTAAGGATAAAATCAGAGATCCAAACTGGATACGCTGACATTCGTTTTTCTGGTGGAAACGCGTAACAGAAACAGCTTGTATAGCTTTTTGTTGTTGTTGTTTTTCTAGTCATTCTTGCTATGAATGAGCCAAAACACAACCAAAGGTAGCAACTAATCAACACAGGTGTTACACCTGGACGAGCAGGGTCCATGTGATGTAAATGAGTCCGCCTCTTCCTGTGGATGATGATACGCTGGGTATACAGTGCTGTGAATACGTCCTGAGCCACCCCTCATTTATTTATATTCTGTTTCAAGGAGACAAAATTCTCTTAATGTTTTTGAAGAGGACTGAAGGCCTTTCACAGTTTTCTTTGAGCATTTTTGGCTTTTTTCACTCATTTTCAGTCCAGTCCTTGCACCTATACATTTCCAGGGGAATTGATTGTTTTTTTTTCCCTTCTGGTCATTTAAAGGTCCATTTATGCTCTCCATTTCATCCATCTTTTGTATATGTTATGTGTGTAATTTGGGCCAAATTCGCTGCCCTCAGATGCATTCTCTGACGGAGCAAACGGAGTAGTACCACCAGAAACCTTGGGGGGGCGGTGTTGAGCAATATAGCTGTTGTGCGACCTGTGAAGGGAACAAAGAAGCTGTAACGCATTTAATGGCCACTGCCGTTAACTGCGCTGCCTCTTTTACGTCTCCTTCTGAGAATGTACGTTATGATCTGGTCCACAGTCACCATGTTTGTTATTGTTTGAAACTCTGAATTCTGCACTGCCCTCTGGTGGATGTATTAGCTAACAATCATGCCAATGTAAGGGATGCATGAAAATATGAAGTTTATTTAGGTAGTAAAGGGAGACTTAAAAGGACCTGAACACTGATCTATGAACCATTCAAGCATAAAAATGGCTCCTAACTTAAGGGACGAACCAGGAATTAACTCATTTAAAATTGGATCTTTAGGCTTTGTTACTCGTGGCACACAAAGATGCATAATTTGTTCCAATATCTTTAGTTTTATCTGTTAAAAACAGCAAGTTGATCCATCCACTGTTGGCTGAAGCCTCATCAGAAATGGTCTCCATAGAAAAATGGTTGTCTAGAAGCCATTCTTGAAGAAGAGAAACAGGGATAAAAGGCTGAGGTGTGTCAGAACTGGACTAAACATCAGTCAAAACAGGTCTAATGGAGGGATGGATCCTCCCCAGAACCAGTGAATCAATGTGGGATCATCTGGACAGTGAACGGAACGAAAGGCAGAAACATCCAAAGAAGAGCTTTGGAAAGTCCTTCAAAAAGTCAGTAGAACTATTCCTGAAGACTATGAGAATTAGTAGGAACTAGTTTAGATATTAGCACTAAATCACATGTTCAAGGAGATTTATTAATAAAAAACATTAATTATAGGGCACCACAGGGAGATACTGGAATGACTAAATATTGGTATCATTCTCAAGGGTCTGTCCATGTGGGAAAGATTTCACTTTCCATAGAAGAAAAGTCCCTCAAGAGGCCTGGTGAACTATTCTTGTATACTAATTAAAGAAAGCTTGTCTCTGAGGGTTCAAACTGTGCTGAGGAATGAAGCTGCCCTGGCCAAATATTTACTTTCAAGTTAATTAAACAAGAACTAAATATAATTATTTTTTTACTTTATATAATGTATTTCCATCTGTAATTACATGTGTTAATAAATCGGTGTTCACATTTTCCTTGTAATAAGTAAATAAATAAGGGGTGATTTCAGATTTTTGTTTTTTTGCACCGTGCTGTATGAGACAGTCCTTCGAGCAGACTAATCTTTGTATCGTCATGCTCCTAGGCCTGCTGCATCACTTTCAGCCTGGACCACCCGTACGAAAACGTTTACGTATCTGTGTGGATCTTTGATGTTTAAACAAAGAAAAAAAACATTTGAGAGCTCAAAAAACAGCAGAAAATTCCTCTTGGAGTATTGTTCTCTGAAATATTTTTAGGCTAACTCAGGTGTGTTACTGAATAAAACATGTCATAATTGGTCATTTCTGGCTCTTTTTCAGTATACTCAATATTTCACAGGGAGGGCAGGTTTATTCCATGTTTTTTATTATTTTAAATCTTATGTAATCCACTCGAATTTAAATAATTTATATATTACTAGTGTTGAAAGCAGAAGAAAAGGTGATACCTCTGCTGTGTCACGTTCTGATGTCACTTCTCTGATGTGAAGATGCTGATAGTCAGTCACAGGACAAGCTTCAGGGTGCCATCTAGAGGTGACTCCATGCGCTGCAGGAGATCTTTCCTCATACTTTGTGTCATCTTTGATGAAGTCATTGCTTATCAATCACGCGGTGCTCTGTTCTCAGTTGATCGGTGAGATGTTCAGGGACAGCAGCTGCGGTGAAGACCAGCGGTTCTCAACCTGCACACATCAGCAACAAATTTTTCTTTCAAAAAGTTTCCAGACAAAATGTTTTCGTCACTAATCACATACAGGACCTTGGGAGATGGATAGAAGTAAAGAAATAAGGTTCAACTTGAAAATGTTGCTCTTTTTTGCCTCCTTTTACTATTTAGTATTTATATTAATAACATTTCACTTACAATTTACATAATATTTGACGGCTTTATTTTAAAAATTAAAGAAAAAGGAATCAAATTACTCACAATTTACAGTTCCAGTATATTACTGGAATGGAGATGGAATTACACCAGTTTTTGTGGCAACATTTATGTCTATAACAAGTTAATTTCGTTGCACATGTCTGTGTAATGACAATAAAGTCTAAAGTCTGAATAATCCCCCTGCTTTAAACATTTTGTGATGAAGTGTTAAAAGCAAATGCTTTAATGTGGCAGGAAGGTGACATGCTGCAGTCGCATTAGCTCCCAGGTTAGTTCATATTAGCTGCAACAGACATAAAAACTCAGCACAGATTGATTGGCTTCTGATTTGTTGTTCAGAGGAATTTATTATGTAAAAAAGCTGCTCATACTTCCCCACATAATCATTTTCCTGCAATTAGCAGCAGCACAGTTGTTTACAGCTTCCATCCAGTTAAAAAAAACTAAATATTTCCTTTGATGTATAAGATAAATTTCTGTGTAACATAACACTGCATTTATTGCCATGATATGAATTTTACTGCAAACAAATTGCTAGACTGAGAAATGGTGAATTAGAGCAGATTTGGGGGTAATTTGGTTATATAACATGAACACAGGGGATAAAACAGAGATAAACATGAAGAGCTGGAGTAAAATAAATACCATGATGGAGAAGATAATCTGTAACTGACTGCAAGTTGCCTGCATTAAAGTCATGGTTAGCTCATTTTTCTTAGAGTAAATAAAGCCTAAAAAATTATATTCTCTCAGTCTTCTAAATTTTAGATATTGATAGAAACAGGGTTGCTAAAGTTAACATTAGCTCTTAGGTTAGCTAAAATTAGCTGCTGCAAACTCAGCTAAAATTAGCTGTAGCAAACTTTGCTAATGTTAGCTGTATCAAACTCAGCTAACATTAGCTGTAGCAAACTTAGCAAATGTTAGCTGTATCAAACTCAGCTAACATTAGCTGTAGCAAACTTTGCTAATGTTAGTTGTAGCAAGCTAACAAAAATCAGATAAACATGTTAACTCTAGCTGCTGAGGCAGAGTAAGATGACTTGTGAGAAAGGGTGGAAATGGTTTTGGAAGGTTTACATTCTTCTTGAATAGTAAAAGACGTACCTTTCAGACTGGTTAGGCTTAAATTCATTTTCCATGTGGAGTTAACAAAGACACTGAATCCAAAGTTTATTATTAAAACAAGTCAAATGCAAAGATTTTACAGCAGTTCCAGCAAACTCTGCATCACTTATGCATTGCAGGCTTGTTGACTTTGGAATAATTTTGTTTGTTAGCTTACTGTTAAGTGTTATTTTAAGATTTACAATGTGGTACACATTTGTGCTTTTATTCTTTTTTTTTTTCCTGATTTGTTTTTGTATTAGATAAACAGAACTGTTGATCACGGCTAAATAATGCAGCGTAAAACGTTAAAAATGTTAAAAGGTTTCCATATAACGTTTAATCAATCTGCTATAAAACCTTAGAGGTTTGAGGGTTTCTTTTTCTAATGTGGCTCCATTTTGGTTAGCCATTAGCTTAGCTAAAATTTTCCATTTTCGTCAAACAGAGTGCTGTCTGCTGCAGTTTACTGACTGCTAAGATGTAGCCCACATAACATAAAAAGAATAATAAATATGCAAGACTTCCATCTGGTACATAATATAGTTTAATTAATTGGAGTAAACTGATTACTACAATAAAGTGAATTCTTGAAACCTCATTTTATGACCTCTTCAGGGGTCAGACCCTCGGGTTGAGAACCGCTGTTGCAGCTTTGCATTCCTGGTTGCAGCACTTGAAATTTGAAGGCTCATCACAGACTGATGCATTCATGATAACCTATGATGAGCCTTCCTGTGTAATGACTTATCGGTGCAGGACACTCAGAAGTCATTACAGTTTCCATTGTTCATACTTTGGTGTTTCTTTACAGTCTGCTGTGTTTGAATCATTTACTCATTTCAGATGTTAAACTTCTACTTTTTTTAAATGTATTTCTACACAAACAGCAACATATGTTTAATTCTTTTGTTTTTCATCGTATGCAGCATGTAACCTGTTCAAATGTACAATAAATGTGTATTTTCTCATAATTCAATAAACGTTTAACCTTTTTATCAAACTATTGCCTCGTAGAAATGACAAGAACTGAAACAAGCACCACATTTATTAATCCTTTTTATTATTTACACATACTCTAAATGCAACGTCTTGAATTGTTCAACAGTTATGCATACTAAAATTATTTTTTAGTTTAAGTCAGCTGGGAAAAGTTATTTTACAGCTATATACATTATTTTTTATCATTTATCATCATCATCATTACGAATAAGTTTTTTTTATCTATTTTTAAAAGACTGAACAGAAAACGTATCAAATTAACTATATTTTAAATTTACTGCTACAGACAATCTGAAGCTTCTAACTTTCTCTG
>CM047985.1:2899252-2910473 GCA_026261665.1 Melanotaenia duboulayi
ATCATATCTTCTAATGTTGTGGTTACGCTGTCCTCACAAGACCACAGACGGTGGAGATTTCAAACTTATCCACCTTGGTACCTGGTTTTGATCGGTTTCATGGAGGCTAAACCCTGGCTTCATGGGGATAAACGGGTGGCTTGTTAAAATACTTTTGCGGTTTTACTGCAATTCGGCGTTGTGGAGACAGAGACAGCTTCTTCCCCAGAGTTATGAAGCAAAGCCCCCCTTGTAGTTCAACACTGACCCCCCATCCAAAGATCTCGAATCTTGAATTATATTTTATATTGCCTCATTTAGATATCTGTTACACAAATCGAAGAAATTTGTGCCCATTGTCAAAGAGAAAACTTAGTTTCCTTATTTAATGAAGATTTTCTAAATGCAAATTCACAACATCTGCAATGCAAAAATTCTTTTGATGTAGGACTAATCAGCGAGGTGGGCTTCATTGTGTTTTATTTATTAGGTATAATTTTACACTCTACCTTTATTGTTTCCTCTGAAGTGTGTCCCCGTGTCTATTTATATTAATCCCTTTCAGTTTGTCTGTCTTCACTGTCCTCTGGCAGGGCAATAGAGAGCTGGAGGACCTCAACAACAACAGAGTATTTGCGTGTCCTTGTCAACAGTCACAATGGGAATTCACAGCGCTGTCAGTAAACCTAGCCAGCGTTCTGCTCAGGATAACAGGCAGGAAGAGCAGCTACTGCTACGTTCCCACCTCCTGGATGTACATCAATTGCAGCTGATATTAATATCTCCTAGACCCTATTTGTGTATGAGCCAGTGAAACAAATCTCTCAAACACTGCAGGCTGGTCTCTGCTTTGTCCCGAAGGAAGCAGCAGCAGCTCTGTGTTTGTCTTTTGGTTGGTGGCAGAACAGGAACATGTGGTCATGCAGCAGCCAATGCTGAGCTGAGAGCAGATGATCAGCGCTGTCAGATCAGCAGCAGCAGCAGGACTGGCAGCGAGGAGTTCTGCTGCCCCTCTGCAGAAAGAAATCCCCCCTAAAAAAGACAGGACAGTGAGAAAGAGGAGGTGGAGAGGCGGGGGGAGTTGTTTGGTTCTGGAGCAGAAGATGAGGATGCGGTGGGAAGGGGATGTTGCAGAAGTGGCTGCAGAGAAGCAAAAACAAACAACAGGACATGCTGTGAGATTCAAGTCTCAGGATGTAGGCACTGCATCCGAAGAGTCCTCAGTCAAAGTGTGTCTGTAAACGCACCATAACATCAGAGGACTTGTTGTGTTTCAAGGAGAGTGAAGGTGGAGAGGTGGCCCCATCACTTCCACTTAGGATGACAAATTAGTCTTTATTCAGCAAGGAGCAAAGGATCACCTCGAGGTTGGTAAAGTGCTAAGTCATACTGTTTTCTTCCTGGCTTGAACATGTTGTTCTCACTTGTTCCACGTCTGCTTCCACACTTGTTCTCATGGGTTTGGATCCATTTTGCTGAACTGTGCCAGTGTTAAGTGGCTGTGTTGTGAATGTGCTCCCGTCCCAGCTGAGCTGTCAGTGTTGAAGTGAGACTTCCTGCTTCTTAATGTGTTGTTGTTATCCAGGATCAGATGTTGTCCACAGCTCAGCAGATGCTGCAAGATAGCCGCTCCAAGATCGAGCTGATCCGACTGCAGATTATCAAAGTCACCCAGGCTGGCAGCAGCATCGGTGGGGATGGTGGCGGGAACCAAAACAGCCCCACTCATAGAGGTCAGTCTTGCGATAAGTAAATTATAAGCCGCCTTCAGAGGGTCAAAGAAGGATATTTAATCCATAACCTCTGTTTCTGGTTCATTTTAGTAAAAATAAATTACCTTGACAGGTGCATGTTACAGGAAGCAGCCACCCTGGCTCATTAAAACATTAAAATAAGTGAAAATGTAATACAACAACACGGCCTTATGATCTTTAAAGTTCAAATCTCTGACTTAGCCATAACAAATGTGACAGGTTCCGGCACAAATGTGCTGAGTAGATCATCCATTCTTATTGACAACAATCCCCGTCATGCCCTGCAGGCACTAGCTTCCACTGATAATCAGTGGGGGGTTGGGTTTAACAAATCTCGAGCACAAGTTTGAGAAAACTCATTAAAAGGAATAACAGCAGAAAATTCACATATTTTTGATCTATAACAGATTCTCCAATAATCAAACATGTTGTTCTAATATGTTTAATAAACACTGATATCTTGAAGAGACAAATCAATTTTTTCCTGCCACATGGAAAAAATAGCAAACATATCCATATATTATTTGTGACTATAGCCCTAATCAGTGTCTTTGAATCTTATTTCCTGCCAGCTGTCAAGTGCAGAAAGCAAAACCACTAACAGGATTTATTGAAGAAGATAGTAAAAATGACATTTACTTCTAAACTAACAATGTTAATTCCTAGCATGTGAAACATAACTTAGGTACCACTGACCACTCTGTTCCCTGATTGATTCCTTATTAGGCTACAATTTCCTGGGGAAAATGCAACTTTAGTTTCAGCAGGCAGTTTAATCAGATGGACGGTTAAATGTGAAAATGCAAATGTTGGTTTGGCAGGTGTGGAGCCAAGGGGTGGGCAGGGGTGGCCATGGTCCCTGCCCATGTTTTTATTCATTGCTTGAAAGTATCCGACACAGCATAAAGGTAATATTTAGACCACTGTCTGGCATGTGATAGCAGCTCAGATAAAATGGCTTAGTAGGCGCTAGAATTATTGATCACAGGAATGAAAAGAGGAGCTGTCTGAAATGATTCCTTCATACTGAAAATTTCCTGTTTCCTCTTCCACTTTTTCTCAGAGATCTCTGCTGTCAGTGTCAGTCCTGCGGACGCTCATTTGGCCGAGTTGCAGCACTACATGCAAAGAGAAACAGATGCATTGATTCTGGCCAAAGATGTGGTCAGACAGCTACAGGGGATCCCAACGATGGACCAGAAGGCTCTGGCTGAAGTGCGACTCGGTTTTACTTTCAAGTATTAATACTTAACATGGACAGAATGCTGATTTGAAGGTTTCAGAGGTGGAGCGTTAAGATTTTTAGGCCACATCCAACATCACAGGGTGTTCGCATTTTGAATTTAAAACAGGAAATATTCTCCATGGAAATAAATTTAGATTAGACACATTTCTAAAAGTCCTAAATCTAAACATATTTGTTGGAAGTGAAGCAAATACTCAAATATAAGAACACAGTGTGTGTTTCTCGCTCAGGCTCATTCTCGGGTGCAGGAATATTCCCAGAAGCTGGATCTTCTGCATCTATCACTGGAGAAACACCTGAAGGAAAAGCACCAGAAGCCTCTACAGCAGCCTGCAAAGGGGCTCGACCTTTCAGGGGGACCTCCATCACCCCTGAACCCCATACGTGGGTGTCCCCTCTCCTCCTCGCCGTCCATTTTGTCCATCAAACCTGCATCTTTAACCGGTATCAACACAAAATGTCTTTTCTATCCAAATGTACCTTAACCCCACATACCTGACCGAAGAAATAAAGGTTAAAAGTTAAAAAGTTAAAAATTATTTTTTTTTAAATTTTGCTCCCTGGTAATTGCTGGGATAGGCTCCAGACCCCAATAACCCGTGTTGAAGAAAATAGAAAATGAATAGATGGAGAATAGAATAATTTGCATAAACTGTATGTGCTATATGTTTATTGCCATGCAAAAAAATCCACCAGGTTTTACCATAAAGTGATGCAATATGTCTCAGAAGCTGTATCTGTCAGCTATGATATGTTAAGGAGTTAAAGCCCTAAAAGTCTGAATGGTGGAGTTTTTATTTATTGTTTGGAATTGACTTTGAAATATTCGGAATTTATTAAGTCTAAATCATTAAAACACCTTCGACCTTTAAGCCTGGTTTTCAGATTTTCAGTGAATTACTTCATTTTATTGTTTAGTATTTTCCAGACAAGCTTAAAGGAATCTTTGTGAAAAGAACTGAGGAAAATTTACACAACTGTTAAAACCTGCTGCTCCATTTCATCCCAGATAAATGAATTATTCATTCATTAAAGAATCTTTAATCCTTGCGCTACTTATTTGTCAGTGGCCACATTTTTAACAGGTTTAGCTGACTGCAATCAACTTGAATGAATTACCTGGGAGGCTGCTAATTTAACACTGTCTGTTTTCCCTCTGATTGCTGCCTAATTACAGTTATTCCCAGGAGACTTCAGAGCGGAAACTAGTGGAAATCATTATTGACCTGTAAAACAGATTCTCCTGCACAGCACCATTTGTTCAGCAAACTTCCAAAACAAATCCTCCATCAAGGAATATTACTAAGTTATTTTTTTATTATTAAGTTATTTTTTGCCTGTCTTCTAACATGTCATCCCGTTCTGCAGCCTTATGGATGGCCCGTGTCTGAACATGGTTTACCATACGCTGACCTCTGGCTAAGGATAATCAGGACATTTAATCTGGTGGCTTTGGACAGTTCAGTTGTAAGCTGGTCCGAGAGCACAAAGCAGGAAAAAAAAGCCTTTTGGTTATGTAATGAAGGAGACAAACACCAGAGTTGCTCTCTTGGTGGCGAATAATGAGAATTAGTGTCAGAATGAGGAAAACACTTGAGGTGACTTTGAGCTTCCAGCTGTTTAAACGAGGAAAATGAAGAGGTTCAGCGTGAATCTCCAGAGAGGACTGATTAGAGGGCTGAGTGCAGGAGATTTATTCATGCTGACAAATGAAAGGTTTATTTTTTGCAGGGTTTTGGTCAGCTGCTTTAACCGAGGAGCTTGAAACGAGCTTGGTTGGATTCTGTTGGAGCGGATTTAAGAGCAGCTTATGTAGTAAGAACTTCAGGATGTCTGTAAACTGATTCCTAGTCTAAATGAAATTTCCGTTGTTATTTTTTTAAGGAAAACTTGAAGTCAGTCTTCTTGGATGTGAGGATTTATTGAACCCTCTTACAAACTCGGAGCAAGAAAACCCTCGGAGTCCCACTGAAGACAGTTCACAGAGTCCTCACAAGACCTGCAGCTCCTCCAGTGAGTTAACATCTTTCATTGTTGATTTACTTTTAGATAAAACTATTTCACTTAAAGGTGATCCTGTTTTGTCTAGAATATTCTTGTAAGAAAAACTAAAACCATGGGAGATAATTCGGCAAAAAGAAAAAGTTTTGCAGGTCTGTCATTTCTGCACGTTTAAATGACTTTTTCCCAACTCAGTACACAAAACCTACAACTCTTGTTAGCAGAGGCCATAATTCCCTGTATTGTTTTGGAGGATGGGAGAAGGCTAACAACAGCTTTGAAATAAGAAGGAGCCAGTGTTTGAGTCTGCAGGAGGATGAGGCGGCCATCCAACCCAAACATAACAATACACAGTGGTGAATAACTGTTTTAGGGTTTATAATGCATCTCAGTGTTCCATGGTTGGAACGTATTCAGGTTATGAAGAAGCAATGCAAAGAGAATGCATCTAAATCAGTGGTTCCCAACCTGCGGTCCCGGGACCCCTAAGGGGGTCTACAGTGGGTCCTTGAGGTTTTGACTGTTCAGAGCCAGTATGATTTAAATTAAGGACATGTCCACACAGAAACAAGTTTTTCTATTTAGAGGATTAAAGCAGCTGGTTTTAATGACCAGTTCGTAAACAGCATACAAGCCTTATATAATCAATAATCATCTGATTAACAGCTTCAGGCTAGATAGGGGTACGGGCCGTCGCCTCAGTCCTGCTCTCTGCAGCTATTAGACAGGACAGGGAGCTGGAAGGAATCAATACTGAGAAAGAAATTCATAAACCTGGACTTTTCACAGATGATGTTGTAGCATACCTCCAGATCCCAGACGCAACTTTTCCTTTTTTTTTTTTTTTTTTTTTAAAAAAAAAAAAAAAATAAAAAAAAAAAAAAAAAAAAAAAAAAAAAAAAAGACGCAACTTTTCCTAAACTCATGAACATTCTGGACGACTATGGTATTCATTTAAATGTTACTAAAACACACGTTCTCCCTATTAATTACACACCAAATATGAAAATTAGACATAAATATAAACTAAATTTGGATGCTAAAGCCATAAAATATCTGGGTGTCTCCATCACACAAGATATGAGGACGTTATATGATATAAATTACGACAAAATAAATAACAGGATTCAGAAGGATGTAAGAAAATGGTCACTATTAATAATAGACTTTAATTCTAGAAGTGAAGTGATGAAAATAAACCTGCTGCTCAGGTTGCTGTATCCGTTTTATCTTTACCAGTTAGGATCCCAGATTCTCCGTTTACAGCCTGGAATAAGACGATATCCCGGTTTACGGGTTGGAGCTCGACCGGGGGTAAAATTTAAAATACTCCAACTTAACAAGGACAAGGCTGGTCTAGCATCGCCTAATCTTAAATCTTATTATGCCGCTCAAATGCGAGACATTGTTTATTGATACTCTCCAGGGAACCAGGCTTAATGGAAACGTACTGAATGTACATGGACTGATCTCAACCTCAGACTTGGCTCAGTGTGTATGATCATCCAAAGGGAAGGGTTCGCATAGATTGTTAAAAAAGTATAAACTGGAAGGCGACAGTAAACTCTAAAGTTTAGACCTGGACCATGGAAAGCTGTATCTATACCAAGGAAAAACCTTTAAAACATTCGGACAGATCGAAAGGGAATTCAGTTTGGAGAACAGGGACCTGTTCAGATATCTGCAGCTGAGACATTTTTACCATACAGACACTAAATCAGAGATCTCAGCAGGAGGTCACGAGCCAGTCGACACAAACATCCCGAGAATAACTGTCTAAGCTGTATAAATTATACGAGTGTTAAATTAAAATGGGAGCATGAAATAAACATTCAGTTGTCTGAACGTGAGTAGTGTAAAACACAGCAATCCTCCACTAGCTCTAAAGGGTGGAGGGAATTTGGATGGAAGATTCTGATTCGTTTTTTCATCACGCCTCAAATCAAAAATAAGCAGTTAGGAGCAGAGCAGCAATGCCGGAGACATGAATCACTCACGTGTTGTTTGGTCATGTACAAAACTGCATCCACTGTGGGACAGAATTCCTAAGACTTTCGAGGATGTATTTGATGTCAAGATCCCCAAGGATCCCAAAATAACATTCCTGGGTTCGAAACCGGAAGCCGTATCTCAAACTGAAAATGTTTATCTCTTCACATTTTTTCTCTTCAAAAAGGTAATTACAAGGAACTGGTTGAAATGTGATCCTCCAAGCTGCAACCAGTGGAAGGGCATTGGAGAGGAAATACCCTCCATGGAGAAACTGGCCCACCTCAGATAAATAAAGAGTTCAGAGAAAAAAACAAAAACTATGAGCTGGTAATTACATTAACTTTGGTTTTATCAAAGGGGAAGGAGTCAGCCTGAATGCAGCATTTATGGTGAGAATCCACTTCAATTCAACTTTATCTTTAAAGCACTTGAAAACAACCACAGTGGACCAAAGTGCTGTACAAAAGTAAAAGCTCTGAGAATAAAATCAATCAAAGCAATAAAATCAAATAATAAGACAAAATAAAAAGTAAAAACAGAAGCAAAATGTCAAGAGTGTGAAAAGTCCAAGGAGAACAGGTGAGTTTTAAGAAGAGACTAAAATCTGTTTTTAAGCAGCTAATGAAGCATAAAACTGAAGCTTGGTTTCAACGTGGGGCGAACGGGGGGGGTCCACAGGTTTTTGGTAGTTGCTTGAAGGGGGTCCTCAGGGAAAAAATAGGCTGGAAACTACTGTTCTAAAGGATATCTCCCTAATCCAGCTCAGATGTAACAGTGGGCGCTCTCAGAGAAACACAAGATTTGATTCTAAAGAAAACCCAGATTTCAAGCTTGGGTTTTTCTTTTAGTACTTGTTTTTCTGTTGTAGTCTGTTCTTTAGTTTCTGGTCTTTTGTCCTGTTCCTGTTTTATTTTGTTGAGTTTACTTCCTGCTCCCTGATTCTGGTTCCTCGTTATCACAACAATCCTGCGTTTGGGTGCAACTTCCTCGTCTCCTGCTGCCATGATCTCTGTCCATCCATCTGTCTGTCCATCCATCCGTCCGTCCTTCCATCCGTCCTTCTGCCTGTTTGTCTGTCTGAAAACCAGTTTTACAGAAATATCTGTATACAGGTTCAAGTTGCTCTGTGCTACAAAACAAGTTTGGAATTTTTTAAGTTGTTTAATATCTTTTTACATGTGTTAAGGCTCATTTATGTTCTATGCAGACCCATGCAGACGGAGGCTTCTANATGTGTTAAGGCTCATTTATGTTCTATGCTAAATGCGCATACCCATGCAGACGGAGGCTTCTCTCCATCTTCTGCGTCCTTTACGTGCATATTTTGGTTCATTTTCAGAGAGCATGTGGATACGTAGCCAGATGCCGCAAACGAAGCAGTACCACTGGAAAACGTAGGGGCAGCGTTGAGCAGTTTAGCTGACGTTAACCAGCAAAAGGAACAAAGCAAAAGAAGAAGCCTGGTTGTAAATGGCCTCTCCGACCTTCACTATCTTCTGTGCTGCTTCTGTGTCTCTTTCAGAGGACGAACATCATCATGATCTCCTCCACTGTCACCATATTGCTATTGTCTGAAACTGACGTCAGAACTTGGAGAATGAACTCTAAACTCTGCATGTACAATAACAAAGGACAACAAATCAACACCACCAATTTATTGTTTTCACCTTACTTAGTGAAAATATTAAACATAAAGAAAATCAGCCATTGTCACGATGGCTGAAGATTTCTGCTTTGACTCTGCAAAGCACGGACTGACAGGTGAAGTCGGACCTGTATGCTCTACGTAGACTCTTTAGAAGAACTAGCGTTAACAAATCCAGAGTACTTACAAGGTGGCCCTGTGTGGCTAATTAGCACATGTTGTGAGGATCAGATAAAATGAGAGGCTTGCAAACTATGAGGAGAAGTCAGTGTAGGTTAGGTGGAGAACAGGCCATTGGAGGCAGTGGGAAACTTGTTTGCTTGGTCCCTGGTAAATAAGAACTAACTGTGGAAAGCACTTGCTCAGAAAGCACCAAACCTGGGAGCTAGCAGAACGAAGTCTCAGCAGAAGCAAGGCCAAGTGAGAAGCTGCTGGACTTTAGAAACCTTAAGCTTCAGGAGCTATGTTTGTTCTCAGACCTATTAAGCCCAGTGGTCTCAGACCTAGCTCCAGTCGACATAGCTAGTTCCTGGGCTAGTCCAGCACTCCTGAAACTAGCTGCTTCGGCAGTGAGCTGGCTTGCACCCAGCCTGAGACCTTCCTCTGCAACCCCAGCACTCCTGGAACTACCAGCTCCTTTGGCAAAGGAACCTTAAGTCGGCTTGCATGGTGCTATTTTTCTTTCGGCCTTGATTTTGCTACTTGCAGTGCTGTATATGCTAATGCCAGGAACTGGACTAAGTACTGGGGCTGGGTGGATCGATCCAAATACTGATTAAATAACAGCTTAATATCAATATATCAATATCAAGGCAAGTGTCGGTATCGATCAATACCAGAGTGAGGAGATCGATATTTTTTTACAAAGTGCTTTGGGGGCAAAAAGCAAGAAAGTGAATGAGAAGCAACCAATAACAGCGATACCAAAATTTACAGTATCGCTCAGTCTTACTGAGTCTGTCCCATCATCTGGAGCTAACTGTACTTTAATTAGTGAACACATTGTCTTTATGGTACTTCCATGTGCATATACTGTGTACGTTCAGCTCTCTAAAGAATCACAATCTTCTTCAAAGATGTATGGAAGTTTTCTTTTCTACTGTTTATTGAACCTATAGTCAGAACATACAACTGGATATAAATGTTGAGCTGAATTACGCCAGTATCTGTACTGGTCATTGCTCAGCAGAGCTTGTGTCAGCTGCTGGTGGGCGGGTGGGTGCGTGGGCAGACAACGAATCAGCATATTCTTAGAATCTCAATCAGTGAGGAAGAAGACGAAGTCAAATCCAGAGCAGCTGTAAAAAGGAACGAGAAGTTTTAAATGTACAATTTAGAGTCAGACGTGAAATTGAAAGCATTTATAAATGTAGAAAAATTAACTTTAATCTCTTATAGTTAATGTTCATGTTGTGTTTTATTACATTATATCAAAGATATTTAAAGCTATTATTTAGTAAATTAATACAAAAGGTAAATATTAAACAAGCACTAATGCTTTTTATTACCCAGTTGGTTGTTCTGTTCAGGCCTGTAAGCCTCTGGCTTCAGGATGGTGTCAGTGATGTGTTACTGTCTGCCGTACAGCAGAGATCAGTGCTGTGCTGCGGCTCGATGGAAGAGTGGTTGGACGGACATGTTGGGCGGCCATTGGCAGGGTGAGCTGGGATCAGACCTTCTACATCCAGCTGGAGCGGGTGAGTAGTTACAGACATTAGAGGCTGCTTTAGAGGTGTGTGATGGTGATGGTGGTGGTGGCCTCCCACTTCAACTTTGGGACTTCCAGTCCCAACTCGGTACAGATGTTTCTGTATACTATTCCATCCACATGGTTATGATGCTCCATGTATGCGATATCTGCCACCATTGATACCACTTATTCACTCTGTCGGTGGTATATGGCATGCAGGGGCTTTTGCTGTATCCTACTAGCCCTTGCTTGGTTTCAGCTCCCTGCATATATTCGATTAGTTCAGGAGCTCACCACAAATGCTGGCTGATGGTCCCATGTCTGTTAAACCTTTTATTAAACAGATGCTTTAGTCATCTCAGAAGAAATCTACTGTATGTATCTAGTAGCCGACAAACAAAACAACTAAAAAGTTACCATCTGAAATTAAAATAAAAAGAAAATGCCATGCAAAAGAATAAAATTTGCCAAAATAAGATGGATTAGGGATATATAAATAAACAAGGGGTCATTAAACAGTCTAGTTCGATGAACCCATCTCTTCTCCTTTTATATGGACCCGTATATGTCTCCCTTTGTTTTTATGTAATTTATCGTCTCATCCCAAATATCCCAGAACATTTAGATTATGGATCAATGAAACATCTTTTCTAATTCAGAAGACACACCAGGCTCCTCCTGCCAGCTAAGAACAGGAAACTGAGGCTACAATTCACACACACTCACCAACACTGGACAATAGAAGATGGAGAAACGTTGCTGGTCTGATGAGTCTCCATTTCAGCTCCACATTCAGATGCTCGGCTCAGAATCTGCTGGAAACATCATGTGTAGCGTTACGTCTACAACTTGCTACCGGTTGTGATGTTTTCGGCTTTTCCTATGTGTACTCTTTGCTTAATAATGAATGACTC
>CM047985.1:2910822-2930712 GCA_026261665.1 Melanotaenia duboulayi
TCCACTTTGGGCCCCTTAATACCAATATGAAGAGCTTCCTTTGCTCGAGCAAGAACATCCAAGTTTATACTACCACATGCTTATAAAGTCACGCTTATAAAGACGTAGCTCCATCTTCACTGATTAAATGAAACTGCATCATCCTCCCTCACTTTTACAGCATCAGCAACAATTTCCCAGAAGTACAATTTTCTATTTTATTTGTGGCTTTTTTATACATTCGATTAGATAAATGATCTGAACATAAATTTCTCTACTTTATATAGAAACGAGTTGTATTTTTTTGTGGACAACAGGAGCTGCTGTGCAGCGTTGTGCTCTGTTAATCATTCACCGGTTTGTTGTAGTTTTATCAGGGGCCAGCAGGTGGCACTATTACACCACTCAACTAGACTCAACTCAACTAGAGCCCAACAAAAGCAGGTTTAGTGATCGGCTACAGTACATTTTACCTCTAAACCCAAAGATTTGGGGTTTTGAGATCAGTCAAAGCCCAGAATCAAGGTCCAGTATGAAATGATTACATCTCATAAGTTGTTGTTTGTGGTTACAGTCTCGAGAGCTGGAGGTGTGTGTATTCTGGCGGGACTGGAGGGCGATGTGTGCAATTAAGTTCCTGCGACTGGAGGAGATGATGGACAACTCAAATCACAACCAGGGGTTCAGTCTGGAGCCCCAGGGACTCCTCTACACCAAGGTTTGCTGTGGAAAATGTCCACTTTCCCCCTGGGAAAAATGAAAACTGTTTTATTTTTATTTATATTCTTTGGTATTATAAGTGTGGGGAAGAAATCAAATAAACCACACATGGAATAATAAAAAACGACAGGTTTAATCCTCCACGCGTGGTTTTTTTCTATTCTTCTCACTTTTAAATGTCTACTTTTCTTTGTTTTATGGCCTTCCTCGATTCCTTTCCCCCAAAATCTCTAAATAAATGCATGTTTTTCTAGGAAAACCCCAACATAAATTTATCTATTTCCTTTGTATTAAACAGTTTCAGTTCATCGATGCTGTGGTGGAGCGGCAGCCCAAACTGAGACGTCAGCGATGCATCTTCACCAAAGAAAAAGGTACGAACATCCAGATGGATTTAATCTGTTTATTTCCATTTCTGAATCATGTCCCGGATTGTTTTTCTGCCACAGGGAAGAACTTTCTCCGAGCTGCCCAGATGAACATGAACTTTGCCACGTGGGGTCATCTGATGATGAGCATCCTGCCCCGCTACAGCTCATTCACCACCTTCAGCTCGCATCTGTCCACCACCCCTGACTTGGTGGCCGATGATGCCTCGCATCCGGTTGAAAAGGAGCCTCAAACCACTACTTCACTGCCAAGGTCAGTAAATATCCAAACCTCGTAACTTCATCCATCTTCTGCCATCTGTTTTGGTTGAACGTGACTGTAAAGAAATCCTGAATTCCTTCCTCCTGCACCCGATCAGATGAGCATCAGCAGCGCTTCTGACGTCATTTATGTTGGATCATGTGTCCCGTCCCCTCATGGATGTCAGGGCACTTCTGCAGGGGATGGAAATTTGTTTGCAACGCTGCCTTCGCAGCTTCCTCTCCCTGCCCCGCTTGGGAGGCATTTTAGGAAATATTGCTTGCAAAGTTTTGGGTACCCCTGGTCAAAATTCCTGTTACTGTTCACAGTTAATCAAGTAGATCAAATGACCTCCAAAGGGCAGAAAACTCAAGATGATGCACTTTTTGTGTTATTTTGGTTTTGTATACTTTCACAGTGGATAAAGAGAACAGCACCCTGCAAAAGTATGGGAACCCCAGGAGATTGAGTTTTTAGATAACTTTAATATCTCCGATCTTAAAGGTGCAACGTCTAATTACTTTACTAAAATAACTGTTTCATTTTTATCCTCTTAGGATGAGCCATTTATATCTACTTGCTGTGGGTCCACATGCATGGCAGCTGCCATAGCTGTGCCACCATTTTTACTACGGTGTCTCGGAATGGACAAACAACACTTGGTGTGAAGTGAAACCTTCTAAGGTCAGGGATCCTCAATCCTGGTCCTCGAGGGCCGGCATCCTGCAGGTGTTTGATGTCTCCCTGCTGTAACACACTTGAGGATCCCTGAGGTTCCCGAGGATCCTGAGGATCCTTGAGGTTCCCTACTCTAAACTGAAAAACTGCAGCACCGTTCGGGACATATGACACCTTGAAAGGAAGATAGAAGAAGACAGCACACTGTTAGTTACCTGTAGTGCAGTCATCGCTGCACCTGAGGTCACCGGACCCACTCACAGATTAAAACATGTTCATGTCTGGAAGAATTTTGACCGCTGATGGCCACCGTACATCTAGAACTGTTCTTGGTGGTTTTATGTCCATCTTTACCACTAGATCTCAGTCATTCTTACACACTGTGTCTTTAGTTTGCCTGTTAGGGTCATGGCTTGTTTACAATCCCCATTACAGAAGCCATCAGGTAGGTTGCAGCCGTACACCTGAACGTCCTCACACCTGGCAGTTTGACCCAGTTTCTGAGGCTTCATCTACACGTTTAGCTGTGCTGCTCGTTCCTTAAATGTGTGATTCTTTTTTTTATTTTCTTTATTGCGAATCACATTGTCAGTTTTATTTTTTTAACTTCCCATCTCTCCCAAAGGTTGTTTCATTTGGCTTCTTAAAGTCTGAAAGAAAAGTTTCCATAACAAAGATTTCATCTACTATTATTTTATATCACTGCTATCATTGAATTTGATCTCATAACACCTTTAAATCTCATTTTATACAAGAATGGCTGTGAGTTAACAGTAAATCTGAGCTGCTGTCCAGGTTTTACACTGACTACTATAATGACGATTGTCCTTTTGCTGAAATGTGAAGGCTGTACTCATATTTGTGAGATACTCTGATTTTACAGCATGTTAAATACTTTTACTTTTCATACTTGAAATGAAATTAGCTGCAACTTGTTCAGACTTGTATTATTTCACTCATACTAGGTCTTGATTAAGTAAAACATCTTGGTGTGTGTTGAAACGCAGCAAAGCTCCGGTAATCAGCTTCCCTGAGGATCCGCCGCCTCCGGTCGGTCTGGACCAGGGGGATAACCCCCCCGGCATCGTCACCACAACACACAAGATGTCACCTGTGCCTGCGCTGCAAGAAAAACTGGTAGATGCTTGTCATTAAACCTGCTGTACATGACGCCACACTACGTTTTAGTGGTTTTCAAGGACCCAGTTCTGTGTTATAAGATCAGTTTCCTGGATTAGAGGGAGGAGATTGATTATCATGACACTATCCAGCTGTGGAGGGATCTTTACACCCAGATATGCAACTCCATCACATCTGATCCTTTCAAAGCTAATCTTGTCTGAACAAGCATCTTCTTTAGGTTTTAATGCTTTAGACATACAAGCAACTCCTTTAATCCTGACTTTCGCTTCGTAACTGGCTGGTAAAATGTTCCAAGTTTCCATCTTTGTTTGCAGTTATCCATAAACACCACTGAAGGAAGTGAGGATCCGCCTGTTTCTGCTCCAAAGTACATCTGCACACGCGTCCACACAGAATTTATCTTACGTCACATGAAGCACGAATGAAGCGTGACACCTGCTCTGTGTGCTTTCTTTTACAAGGATGCAGATGGAAGATTTCAAATACATCTCGGTTCTGGGACGTGGACACTTTGGAAAGGTAACGAATCAAAGTTTTTCTCTTAAGCCACCAAATGTTCCTCTTTAAGTTTCTGTTTTCTGTGCAGGTTCTTCTGGCAGAGTTTAAGAAGACAGAAAAACTGTATGCCATTAAAGCCTTGAAGAAGAGAGACATCGTGACTCGTGATGAGGTGGACAGGTGTGTGAGCAGGCCTTCAGTGTAAAGTAGTGCCATAAAATCTGCAGCTCTGGGAATGTGTGACCGAAGCCTGAATTCAGGGCATCATTTGCTGATTCGAGGTGTGTTCCTGCAGCCTCATGAGCGAGAAAAGGATCTTTGAGATGATCAACGCCTCCAGACATCCGTTCCTGGTCAACCTCCACGGCTGCTTCCAGACCAGCGACCACGTCTGCTTCGTCATGGAGTATTTACCAGGCGGCGACCTCATGATCCACATCCACAACGATGTCTTCTCCGAGGCTCAGACCAGGTGTGTTTTAAGATGCTGCACGTTTGTCCTGCTTAGGATGATTTTTAAGCTTTCATTCTGCTTTGATGCATCATCTCGTTGTAACACTCAGGTTTTATTCAGCGTGTGTCGTGCTGGGTTTGGAGTTTCTGCATCTGAATAAAATCATCTATCGGTAGGTGAGACTCACCAAGTTGTTAAAATACGAAGTAACTTTCCATTCACATGCTTCTTTTTGTCTTGATAGAGATCTGAAGCTGGACAACTTGCTGATGGATGCAGACGGATTTGTGAAAATCACAGATTTTGGACTTTGTAAAGAAGGTGAAATAATTACACATCACCTGACTCTAAACCCAGTGAGCTTCATTGTTGGTTCATTTCTTCAGGACGGCTCAGACTTTAGAGGTTTTTATGAAGATAAGTGAGAGATGTTCAGATGGTTTTGATCCACATTAACAAATCTGTGTGACCTTTCGGCAGGAATGGGTCACGGAGACCGAACCTCAACTTTTTGTGGGACTCCAGAGTTTCTGGCCCCAGAGGTCCTGACAGACGACAACTACACCCGAGCGGTGGATTGGTGGGGGATGGGCGTCCTCATCTACGAGATGCTTGTTGGAGAGGTTGCTCCTTCTGCTTTGATTCTTGCTGTCCTCATCAGTGATTTGTCTTTCTGTTATTCAGATATTTGAACACGGTGTTGAGTATCATCTACCCTTCAGCTGGATGTCTAACTCAGCTTCTCTCTGCTGTCCTGTTAGTCTCCGTTTCCTGGTGAAGATGAGGAGGAGGTGTTTGACAGTATCGTCAATGACGATGTGCAGTATCCAGCGTCTCTTCCTCCTGATGCTGTCTCCATCATGCAGAAGGTAATGAGATGTTATCTCACCTCCAGGGTTTACTGAGCTGTCCTACACATGCTGAAGATGCATAAAAGCTGCTGATGTGAACTCGGGATCATGCCTTATTAGAGATGTAGTGGTAAAATGTTGAGGGATCCTCAATCCTGGTCCTGCAGGTTGTAGAGGTTTCCCTGCTGCAACACACCTGATTCAGACTCAGACTTCATGTCAAGTTACAGAAGTCTGCTAATTACCCACTGATGTGAGTCAGGTGTTGTTGTGTTTCTATGCTGAATCAGCCACGCTGCGCCTTCACAACAACCGCTGTGTTTATATCCGTTTGCTAACGTTTGCTGTGACACGGTGTGTAAATCATGTCCCATGCTAGCAACGTCCCCGATGACAACGCTGTACAGTGTCGTTTCTCAGCCTGTGGACGCTGCTGGGCAGCGACAGCTCCAGAAATAAACATAATAAATGTCACTGTGCCATCAAACAGGTTTTAAGGTGGTAAAGTTGCGTAATGCGTCTGTAAGGGGATACACAGAGCCAGCAGCTCCTTGACCTCGAGCCCTTTGCTGCATGTCACCACATTTCATGACCAGCAAGTCCTTAAAAAGGCCAGTAGAGCCCTAAAAATCCTCGAAAGAAAAAAAACAGACAAATGTAAATTACAGCCTGTAACGGAAAAAATACAACAAACACCAAGAAGGTGAAAACTTTGTACTGTATAATCATTTTGTGTTATACCCGTTTGGTCTTAAATTTATATATAATTATGTGGCTTTAGAATATAAAGTCTAATTTAAATCTAGAGTGGCTACCAGATGCAGCGTAAGGCCTAAAGGTGGTGCTTTTTTACCAGTCTGAATATTAAGTTGGCAGGAATTTACTAAAATCTAACCAGTTGGCTCTTTTAATGTTAACAAACTACGTCTGTTTGCAGCTGCTGAAGAAGAACCTGGTGAAAAGGCTCGGAGCCGGAGAAAGAGACGCCAACGAGGTCAAAGGAGAGAAATTCTTCGAGGTAAATCCCTTTTCATTTCAGCCTCTAAGCTTCTTCACAGGCATTTTGAGTTTTATTTTAAACATTAAAACAGTCCTGATTCAGCCGGATGGGATTGATTTGTGTTGATTAGTCCGCGGGTTAACTTGTCCAAGCAAATCAAAGCTCCAGTAAACACATTAGCTCATTCCTGTAAGCCATCGATGCGGTGACCTTTGCAGCTGAACGCTGTTGTTGTGATCATGCGTCTACGTGTAAATGCAGTCAGTAAAGATGACTTTGTCAAACTCAGACCATCGACTGGGAAGCCATGCTGGCCAAGAAAGCAAAGCCGCCCTTCCTGCCGTCAATCAAAGAATCCACCGACGTCAGCAACTTTGACAGCGACTTCACTCGCCTCCAGCCCGTCCTGTCGCCGCCCTGCAAGCCCTTCAGCCTGTCGCTGCAGCAGCAGGAAGCATTCGCAGACTTTGACTTCTGTGCTTTGCATGGGTGAAGGATGACTTTAGTTTACCATCATACAGACATAATCAGCCCTTCTCTGGCAAACTAAACACATTTTCTCGAGTGCAGCCACGTTTCCTTTATTTAACAAACACAAATTGAATGGAAATTATTTTAAGTGTCTTCACTTACAAACTTTACTGTATTTATAAAATTAAAAAAGTTACATTTTAATGCCGGTTACATTCAGAGAGGCTTGTTTACCTCCTGTTAAATGCATGCTTTAGGATCTGAGAGGAATCTGTGGTCATGGTCTGATTCTCCTCCTCGTGATGCTCCAAACATTTTAAATAGGAAACAAATTTAAAATTTCATTTTACTATTAGACAAATTAAGCTAAAATATAAGTTTGAGTGATACTAAATGAAGGAAAATTTGGGAGCTGGAAGAGGCGACTCTTTTAAGGGAACCAAACCAAAAGAACCGAATCTTTGAAAAGACCCACATTTCCCATCACGGCTACCAGGTCCTGCTGAACCTTGTGGCTGTGTAGACCAGGTGGCACGGTTTCTGTCCTTTACACACTGAATCTGTACAAACTCTCGGGCTCGTGTTTTGGCTCTGATAGATCCTTGTTGAGTGGATTGCTGGCATCAAATTCTAGATGTTTTTAATGTTTTAAATGATAATAAAGTTGAACGGTGAAGACACTTAAATGTTAACCACTTTTATTAAATTTCTTTCTGCTTATTTCATTTGATTTATTATTATTTATGCATTTATGTTTCATTTTTTATTTATTTTTATAAGTGAATATTTTATTGAATTTTATTTTATTCCAGTCATTTTCTTTTTTCTTATTTTTTACTTTTTATGTATTTATTTTTTGTTAATATCATTGTAAATACATTTAAGGGTTAGGGGGTTAGAATATTTGTTCTTTTGTTGTTAAAGAGCCAAATAAATGAACAAATCTTAGATGTAAGTTTTATTGCATTTTAAAACAATTACTAACATTAACATTTGGTTTAATGCTGTGTTACTTTATTAAAAATACAGTAAACTTAAACAAGGTGAACTACTATAAGCCCTTTTATGGCCCTTCCTGTGCTCCTTGTAGCTTCTTATTCACATTGATTATTACGTATTTGTAAACCACATGCACTGATTAAAAACGGTAGTAGTAGCAAATATTGTGAAATAAGCATAAAGATTGCTGAGAATTGTATTGATAAACTTCAAATGCTGGACTTTATCCCATTAATCAATGAGAATCTCACTCGATGACCTTTTCATGAATGTTTCCTGCCCTGGTGTCGTCTGTACTTTCTAATGTTGTAGCTCAGTCATTTACTAACAGGACCATACCGTCATACAATAAGAGCGACTGTTATCACTGACCAATCAGCAGCACTAACCGGGCAGCACCTTTATTTTAACCGAACTGAGGTAAACTCTTTATCTCGACCGTCTCCTGCTATCAGAACGCGTTTTATGACATTTGCTTCTCTGAAATTAAACTAATTCAGCCGAGGTGGATTCAGGATACTTGAGTATATTTTTGCATCTTTTTATTCTCTTTAGTTGAAGAAATATTCATGAAATCCTGACTCACTGCAGCCCATTTTTACTATCAGACGAGTTCTAGTTCAGAAAAGCTGAATTAGTACAAGGTGGCTGCTCATTGTCCTCCATTCATTTACGTCACTAACGTCTTCGTTACGTGACCATTTTTCCAGCTCACACATTGTGAGCTTATGAAGCGGTAGACCTCCAAGTTGCCTTATGTTGACTCAAAAATGCATAAAAAGGTTAGCGTCACACCTCTTTAAAGCTATGCACATAATTCAGTTCGCAGTGCTCTTGGCTGCCAGTCATGAACCCCTTTATACACATTTAAGTCATGTGGTGAAGGGGAAATTCTAAGAAAACATGACGTTACACAGGAAAACTGGATTTGCACAGAAAAAAATCAGCCAGCATCGAGAAGCTGAAAGCTGAAGTGTCCCATCCAGAACGCATCATGTTCAGCTTGTCTTGTTTTTTTAATAACAGCATCGTGAAAGTAATTTAGCTGCTACTTTGCAGTACTATTATTTTACTATTTCAGTTATGTTGACTCAATAATGTAACTAAAGTCAAATGTGATCAATTCTCACATGAACTACCTGTTAAAGCCGCTTCAAGTCTCCTGAATAATGAAGACAGATTCATCTCGTTTCGGGACCTTTTTTTGTTTTATTCATTTACAATATTTGTCTTTCAGAGGAATACTGTGCTGCCGTTCCTATGCATCACTGTGACAGGCTTTGCTCACTGCCTTGACGAAAGAAACAAGTTAAAGACATTAAATCCAACATTTCATGTATTTGTCGGTCACTTCTTCGTAGGAGTCTCCTTCGGACCGACCAGTTACTACAACACAGGAAGAAATGCATGTGGGGAACTTCTGCAATCATTAGCATTATAAAAGAAGCCATACGTAGCGTCATATAGCCATAACAGCGAGAACGTGTCTTTATTTTTACTTAAGCAAATTATATGCTGTGATGCTGAGATCTAATGATGACACTGTAATAAGAGACCCGGGGAGGGGCGGGGATAATGCATGAAGCTACTTAGACAAACAGAAAAGCCAATATTTACTCCCAGGTTCTCATTACTGAGCCCGTTTACATGCACATCACAAATCTGATTATTTTTCAACCTAACTTGTTTACATGAAGCAGTGGGAAGTTGGTCTATAAACAAAGTAAAGCATTCACATGTTGTCTGTTCTGCAGGCTTATTAGCTTCCACGTTAGCAGCTAACACTTAGACTGCTGGCCCGGTGGTTTAACAAAGACTGTGTGTTTTAAAAATACCAGGATAGACCAGAGTTTTCTGATACTGCATTTCAGAAACACACATAGATGTGTAAGATCTGATAATTACAACGATATCAGATTTGATGGTCATGTAACTGAGCTTAACGATGGAGGCAAATATTGGGTTTTAAAGAGTAACTTAACTCAGTACAATGAATTATGTACAACACAATGTATTATAGTATTATTTGGTATTCTACCAACATGTAGGCACAGCAATTGTCGATACACATCATCCAAAAGTGAGTAATTCTGTCCTTTTGATCCCACTACTAATCAGCCATAAATTATGTAAAGAGAGAGTTCTGTCCGTCTTTGACGCCCTTTAAGGACAAACGTTTGGCTCGTTTTTCAGAGAGCTTGCAGATGCGTACCCAGATGTATCAAACGTAGCAGTGGTGCTGGAAACTGCAGGGGCAGCAGACAAAGCTGCAGCGTATTTAATGGCTGCACAGACAGACCATCACGTCTACTGCATGGTTTCATGTCTCTTTCTGAGGCCTTGTCCATCGTTGCTATGTTAGCTATTGTCTGAAACTGACGCTGGGAAGTAGTTTCCACTGGATTAGACGCTGCTGTCTGTTAGCATGGAGAGCATAGGAATACTAGCATGCTGACGCTAACTAGATTAGCTACAATGTTAGCTTATCTTACTAATTTATATGCTACTGGCACCAACTGTTGACTTATTTTTTTTACAACAGCCAAAGGTTCCCGTCATAAACTAGAAATAATTATAGTAATTTAACACAGCTGCCAAGAAAGTATCTGTACTTACTGATGGGTAAACCACAGTTGTGTTTAACTGTTGTTTTTTTTTTTATTATGACAGTATTTACTGAACATTGTTTATGTGAATAAACAAACAAACATAATAGAAGTTCTGTTTAACTGTCGTGGTGAACCTGTGGACTGCCATCTGCTGGAGCGTCTTATGCCAATAATTTAAGTTTATTTTACCAGAAACCACATTAAATATATACTTTTTTTTCTTTTCTACAGAGAAACTCTTTAAAACCCTGTAGTTGCCAACACTCTACCGCTAGCCAGTTAAGACAAGCTAACGTTGTAGCTAATCCAGTTAGCTTTGACATGCTACTAACTATTAGTAGGTCGTCTTATGTATGAAAGAAACTGGTAATCCCAAGCCGAGGCAGAGGATCACCAGCTTAGGGTTGCCAGTTGTTAGCCTCTCTAAGCTAATGCATACCCAAAGTATAATCAAACCTGTTAAAGTTACTTCCCAGATAGAATAAGTAGCTCTTCTCTAATTTACCACTGCTGACTATTCAGTTGCTAAATTTGGCTTATTGTTAGTTATATCAATAGATCAGAAGCTGCCAAGTATTTATCTTCTCCTGATTGCCCAATAGTCTTATTTTTGGCCTGTTTATTTTGCCATACATAAATGCCCACTATATAAGAAACACTTCGCAAAGACAGCAAACTAATTATTTTAGCCAGAAAAAAAGAACCTGTAGATTAAATCTGGATGTACTGTGTACCTACAAAAAAGAGGAGTGAAAATCCAACCGGTGAGAGGGTACTCCTGATTTTAAGCTATATTATAAGTTAAGTTGCTCTTTAAATAAACAGAAATACTGGTCAGAGACTCGGAGCTAATGAGTTAAATTCTTCAATAAGACCAGTATTTCCATTAATGTTAAGTCCTGCTGAAGTGTCCCTGAGTTTTGTCTTGCGGTGGATAACGTGCAGCTGAGTGAGGAAGCTGTTCCAGGACAGTCAGGTGGTTTAGCTGTCGTAGCACTTTACGTTATGCTGCTGAATATTACGTGTTTTATGTGTCAGTCCTGTATTTATGTATGTGTAGCATCATAAGTAGGAATGTCTGTACAGATGTACTCTATAACAATATGCATATCATACATGTTTTAATGTACTCGTCAATAAATACAAAGAATAATACAGTAAAAATGTTCTGCTTCTCTTCTTATCWGAAGATGCCCGTTTCATTTTAACCGAACACAATAAATAATTTACAGTCCTTCAATCAGCCCTCACTTGTTTAWTAAATCTCGGGAAAAGGTCTTCCAGCTTTCYGAAGGTCTTTCTAAGTTTTTCTTGGGAACTTGGTTAATTTTTTACTCATTTCCAGTCCAGTCCTTCTTCCTAACTGTTTTCAGAGAAAGGTGTTTTTGTTTGTTTGTTTAAACTACTTAACTCTGACCCATGATTCATTCCAGCATAAAAAAGGCTCCTCAAGGGACAAACCAGTGTTGTGTTGATACAAAACAGACAACAATAGTCTGTTAAGGCTCTTTGTTATTAGCAGACCATCTCAAACACATCGTTTGTCCCCTTTTCTTTAGTTCCACCGATAAAAACCAACACAAATAACAGTTTGACATGAAACAGGATTTCAGCAGCAACGTGATTCCCAGAGAGCTGTCGGCTGAAAACGTGGCGACGCTCAGCAACATCTAATGAAACTGGACACGTGGAGGACAAAAGAAGAAGAATCAGGACTAAAAACTATCTATAGCAGAGGAACAGAATCTGAAAGAGATGTCCTGGAGAAATAGGAACAAACCCAGCAAAGACCTGAACCAGGACCTGAGAGACACATCTGGACCTTCAGCTGAGCCACGTACTGTTGGCCAAAGCCTCATCAGAAATGTCTCCATGGAAACGTGGCTTTCAAGAAGCCGTTCTTAAGGAAGGGAAACAGGGAGAAAAGGCTGAGGTAGGTCACATGACGCAAGAACTGGAGTGAAGATCAGTGGAAATGGGTCTGATGGAAGGATGGATCCTCCCCAGAACCCGGAACCTCACCAGGTCTGATGGAGCGATGGATCCTCCCCAGAACCCGGACCTCAACATCACTGAAGCAGTGAGGGATCATCTGGACAGAGACAGAAGAAAAAGAACTTCGGGGAGTGCTTCCAGGAATCTGGAGAACTATTCCTGAAGACTACTTAAAGACGAACACAGCTGTGAATGTACGGTGGTCATCAGCGGCCAAAATGCTTCCAGACATGAGCACATTTTATTCTGTGAGTGGGTCCAGTGGCCTCAGGTGCAGCGATGACTGCACTGCAGGTAACTAACAGTGTACCGTCTTCTTCTATGGTCCTTTCAAGGTGTTACTTATCCTGAACAGTGGTCTAGCTCCTATCCCACAAAGCTGGTACAGCAGTTTTAACCCTCAGAGGTTTTTACTTTACACACATAGTGGTTTGTCCAATTAGAGACAATGTAGTAAAGATGGTGAAACCAACATGGCAGCTGTCATGTATGTAGACCTACAGCAAGTAGGAAAAATGTTGTATTCTCTCAGCATGAAGCATTTTACCTACTCGCTGTAGGTCTCCTTCTGTTGGTATCTAATCCCTTTACTAAAACATCTGTTTTAGTAAAGTGATTAGATACCAATAATCGGTGATGATATATTCATTTTTTCTGTTATTAATCTTACATTACATTAGCTTGTCTTTACAAAGCTAATGTAAAGCTGCTCAGACCAAATTCACTTTCAAGCTCATCAGAATGGAACTAAATGTGGGAATTTTGCCTTAAATACTGTATTTCAGACAAGTTTTATGTCTGAATAAATTACTACAAATAAAGAAAAGACTTTTAGACAGTGCTGTACATCACCAGCACAGAGACTTTCACAGACTTACAGGCAGTTAGTTGTAAAATGTGTCGTCAATATCTGCAGAAGCAGTGAGTCCAGACCGGAGTAAAAACACAGCTTCTATCACATGAAAGAAGTTTCTTTTGTTTCTACAGCCATTTTGTTGGATAAATTTAGTTTAGCTTTAGTGTTTGGTTTTACACCTTTTAGTTACTACAAAACAAAGACCAGAGTGAGTGAAATGATGCTAGATGTAGTATCAGGACATCAGGGTATCATAGTAAACACTGTCCTGAGCGTGTACTTGTCAAAACTCTTGTACCAACAGCTTGACATATTTTAAATGTCCGGGTTTGGGTGGTTAAACACCAACACTAGCTGGTGGTGTTGACGTGTGCTGGACTTAAATGTAAATACAGTCAAAGGTTTGTGTTCAACGTTTGGTTTTCTCCCATCAATCCATGTTAACTTACACATCTTTCAAAGCTATAAAACAGATAAAAATGATTTAATTTCAACATGTATCATCAATGCAAAAGTCTAAATGAGGTCAGACTGGGTTTTGGGTGCTCCTCTGGTAGACCTGCTCCCACATCACTGTCCTGCAGATGCAGAAGAAATCCCACAGGTTGCAGAGAACGCCGCGGTCAAACGGGTTCTCCTCGTCTCTGCAGTTCTTTAGATACGATATCCTGTGGCGCGATATGAACTCCCAGGTGGTGCAGCTGATTGAGACCAGGTAGAGGTGGGAGCCCACCAGCAGCGCCACGACCACAGAGGAAACCCCGATCACAGCCAGCGCCACCAGCAGAAACCCGTTCACTCTGAACCACGTTTCCCAGGAAACACTGGGAGAAATGCCCGACCTGGAAAAGAGGACACGCCTCTTTATGTAACAGGATCAAGTTATGAAAGTTTAATATGATTTTCTTTTTCTATCCCTCAGGGAGCTCATTTAAAGATCCAGAACTTTGTTTTCAGAGCTCATTAGATTAGGTTGAAGTGATTATTTTCATTATAGCTTATTATATAATAATTTATCATTTATAATAATATAATTTCATTACATTATAGTTTCAGCCTCCTTTTTCTTGTTTGCTGCGTAACAAACAAGCCGCCAGGGAGGCATTATGCAAAAGTATTTTGAGTTTGATGTCATGACGTAAATGAAAAGAATCCTGGGGTAGGAAGTTCACCAGCAGTGTTTTCTATGGGAGGGAGTAAATTCCAGGGATGGACTTTGAAATATAAAAAATCTTCTGCATGCGCACAACAAAAGAAAATCCGCAAGGCCGGACTTTTCCTGCTCCAGCAGCCAGACTAATCATCAGGCGGAGGTGTGACCACATCACCTCTATCTGCTTCTCTTCACTTCTTTACTCGATGTTATGTTGATTTAAACCTTTCTGGACTTGTCCCTTTAAATCGATCTGGTAGGAGCCCTTCCAACCCGAACAGAGACCCACAGATAAAGCTCTGGTATCAGCAGTTCACAGCTTTTGATAAAGAAGAACTTTTTCCACTTTCCACTTCAGCTGAGCTGAACTTATGTAACTCTTAGACTCTTCTTCTTTGTGAAACCCCTTGAAAATGTTTGATATGTTATTTGTTTTTTTTATGTGTCTCTACTGAATCTGAACATGAAAAACTTAGCTAAGAAAAGTAAGGGAATCTTCTGTGCTGTGATTTAGGATAGTGTTTCTTAATCCTGGTCCTCGGGAACCCTTGCCCTGCCTGTTTTAGACCTGCATAATACTCATAATTTGTAAACACAGGACCACGAAAGCGCCCCATGTGCATCGTTAAGGTGGGTCGGGGGAATTTAGCCTGATATCCGATCTGTGAATATCAGAGCCTGATACCGATATTGGATCGTCCCAACCCAAGTTAGCAAGCCTGTTAATGAGCTGCTCATTGCCACCATGTGTTAAAGTATGGAAACATCTAAAACATGCAGAGCTGTGGTACGTCAGGACCAGGATTGAGAAACACTTCTAAAAGGATGATTTCTGCCTTAGAAATGAGAAATTAAGCTCTTAGTTTATTCCACTCATATACGTCTAAACAAACATTTTTCCATCACTGATTCATTTTTCTTCCTCTGTCACCTCTTATTATTTCAAAACTCCCCATAACTAATCCCAGATCAGCACCTGCTCAGAAAAGATCTGACTCCTTTAAATCTTCTTTCCTTAAGTATTGTCTGATAAATAAACTGTAGTCTTTATTCTATAACTTTTAATCTGTCTGCCTTTTCCCCTCTGGGTTATAACTTTGTTGGGTGAAGCAATATATAAATAAATTCTCTTATTACTGCAGTTAGGGCTGCCATATTTAATGTTACCTTTATCATAGTCTTTTAACTTTTGATATGATTTATTTCTTGAAGGAACGGTTGCTCTCGAATTCCATCGTGTTTAATGTTGTCGTCACGTTGTTTTCCTGGTTTTTAATTCTCTGCTGCTGAGTTAAGAACTATTTTTCTTGATTATTGTTCTTACTGGGACTCATCTGCAAGTTGTATAGGCCATCATCTGTTAGCTGAAAGGCTGGACTTCTGATCCCTGAAATAAGGAGGTCACTTGAACTTTCAAATTGTACTTAAGCAACACATGACAGCTCACTGTTTACACAATGTAAACAATCATTTCAGTGGAGTGGGTTACCTAATTCAGCCAAATGTCAGACAGATAAACCTGCAGAGCAGAGTACAGCGACACCGCATGATAGTGCTTCTCTGGCTCATTACCGCAGGGCAAACCGAGGCCACAGATATTCATTTTCCCAGCTGATAAGGTAGCTTATCTTAAAGCTTAGAGGAGGGGGGGTTGAGCAGACGTACAGTGCGATGCGTAGAGCCCAAAGCAGAGCCAGCAGCTGCACCAGCAGGTAGACGACGAACCAGCGGTGGTTCTTCTCTCCCACACAGTTCTCGATCCAGGGACAGTGATGGTCGAAGCGCCGCACGCAGCGTTTGCACGTCTGACAGTGCTTTGCTCTCATTGGCTGCTGCTTGAGACACAGACGGGAAGACAGAAGGGACATTTGTCACTTTAGAAGAATAAATAATATTAACCAAAGCTAATGTGATCTGATGAGTGAGAATTCTAGAGCCAGAAACGATTATTACAGTAGAAAAAATGCTGGTTAAAAACTCTGAGATGTGATGTTCTTCATCTTAAATGCTTCTGAGCTTTCTTTTCAGGGTTGTAGTGACTCGTACACCAACGTATGTTATCTTGGGGAACGTGGTTACAAAAGTTTGGGAGCCACTGTTCTAGGACATTGGTTCCCAAGCTGGGGTCCCCCAATAAGCACAGGGGGTCCCTGAGGCTTTACCATTAGAGCCATTGTGATTAATGTCCACAAATTGTTCAGATTTAATGAATAAAAGTAAGGCTGTGTGTTGTTCATTTAACTTTGGCTTGATCAAAGTACAGGACTCAACCAGAATACAGTATTTATGGTAAGAATCTCACTTTGAAAGCATAAAACCAGCATGGCTCCAACACAGGGGGGAGCAGGGGCTCCACGGCGTGTTCCCCGAGGGAAAAAGGTTGGGAATCGGTGTTCTAGATATAGATCCATTAGACACAAAAGGAATTGTTTTAAACTTTCCTTCCTGTAATCTTCTGTTACACTGCTTAACAAACATTCTGCTTCAAAGTTTTGTGAACATTTTAGTTGCTCTAACTGGTTTGCTGGGTTTTTTTTTTATTAATTTAATTCCTTATTTATTTTTAAATTAGTTTTATAAAGATGTTATTCGTGACACCTGTTTTCATGCTGTTGTTGCGCTGATGTCCAAGACAAATTTCCTTCTGGGAGTTCATCTTAGCTTGTCTTTCATTGTTACGTAATCACAAGTAAAAGTAGTTTTACTGAACTTTTTCATAAAAAAAGAAATGTTCTGTCTTCTCTTTAGTTGTTATGATGTGCACTTCAGAGCCACGGTGATTTCAGGCCACTGAATAAAAACCAACTATACGTATAGAGAAATATCTAAAATCTGAGATTAGAAAAAAAGAATTATGTAAAAAAAAACTGAATTATTCTCCTTGGCAGCAGTAACTGAAGTGACTCTACAGTGCATCCGTGTTTAAATAGGTTTAAAACAATAAAAATGAACCAGAATATGAACGGAAACATGTGGCTACAGATGCTGGTGAATGCTGGGAGCAGCAGCTGGTTACCTGCAGCAGACAGTAGCCACAGCGTCGCAACCGAGGGGTCGACGACTGAGGAATCATTGACTCCATTTCTTCATCCGAACCCTGACCGGCCTACGTCACACAGACAAATGTGGGTCACACATGTACACACCTGCATGCACACCCCCCGTTACCTTTAACCTATAGCGCTGTTACATGACACAGAATGGGTGAGAGCTTTTACCACAAACAGAGATGGATTCTTTTCCAACAAATCTGCCTTGTTTTGTGGTCTTTTACATGGAGCTCACCTTCACCGTGTCAGCCAGAACAAAGCCAGGATCCATTAATGAGACTGTGAAGTACAACAGTACTGACAGCATGACGAGCAGGAAGAAGAACGCTGGCAACAGCAGCTCTCCTCGCTCCTCATATTTACGCAAATCTGCAAACACAGACACACATCCGTCAATTCAAGAAGAAGCAGCCATATTTTTTCTTAGGGTTTTTATTGGTCCATTAATCAATTTAGTCTGTGATAAGTTTCTTTTGTTTGTTTTTAGGATTATAGAGAGCATCATTGATTTCTAATGTATATATTTGCTGTGTCTTCCAACGACCTCATGTACTGGGTCTTGATTCATGTCTACACATTGCACTTTGAATGTTTAATGTCTGTGGTAAATAAATATGATACATTTTTCTAAGTCTAGGCTCCCTTCCATGTACATATGTAGTCTTTAATGTGTTATGAGACTAAACACGAGCACAGACAACCATCAACACTGTGGCTGAAGATTTCTGCTTTTTAATCAGCAGCAGTGTCAGAAAGAGAGTCTGGAAACCAGCACCAAGCAGGACTACTTGCTTTAATCAGCTATTAATAAAAAGAAAACACATCTTAATTAAAATAATAGTACAGCTGTAAGATCATTTCAGTTGTAAAAATAAATTATTTTCTTTAGAAATCAGCACCAAAATATTTAGTGACTTCCTCAAATCACTGTTTGTGGTTCTTCCAGCAGCTAACAGGCTAAAGTTCCCAGTTTAGATAAACTTACCAGTGTTATGTAGGAACAGTATGAGGGTAATGACCCATGTCAGGAGGGTGTGTGTGGCTCGGACCAGAAACCCGGTTCGGAACACGTTCTGCATGTTTTACTCCGGCTATCTTTCACTAGCACAGCTGCTAGCTAGCGCGCTAACATAGCAGTTAGCGTACGAAAACAAATAAAAACACATTGAAAGCTTTACACTGTTTCAGGGAAAATATTCATATATTAAAACATGTTTTTAGAACTAGTTTTCGCTGTTAATAAGTATTACACATACGCGTTTGGACCACCGCCTTTTCTAGAACTTCCGTGTTTTGATACGGTAGCCTGCGCAGGACAAACTGCGCGAAATCAACCGTCAAATTAAACATTATACTGTATGTATCAAGTCCTGTTACATTTATTCATTCCTGATACTGTTTTTCAGTCATGTAAGGGAAACATTAAAAGAATCTAGAACATTCTGAGTTTACAAGGATATTGTTTTCATAAACATGCAGATATTAAATAAAAAGTATTTACTTAGATGTTTGTTCTCTATCTGTAAAACAAAATCTAAATAAAACTGTTGAACATGTCTACCGTTTGATCAGTTTAGTAAAGCACTTGGAATAAACTGGCATTTATCTCTCTCTGCCAAGCAGCAGTTTCTGGAAAAGTCTTAAGACTTCTGGTAAACAGCTGATTAGCTTAAAGAGCAAGAAGTTCTGTCATCAGAAAATTATAGCTTAACTCAGTTTGAGTGGAACATTTTTAGGACTAAGTGGGTAATTTCAACAGAATTATTTATTTATTTGTTGTGATTCGTAGTTTAATGCCAGTTTTACCACTTCAGAAAAAAACCTAAATGAACGTTTGGAAATTTACTTTTATAGTAATTGTTTTACATGAAAACATCAAGTAAACATATGATTATAAAAAAAAAAGTCTAATTTTCAGTGTAAATTATTCACTGCCCGTCTTCAGGTTTAGGCAGGGGGTTTGGGGGCTTTCTGTTAGATTTTGTCCAGTGGGGGACTTCTTGTAACTGGTGAATGAGCAGTGGTCCATACTGAGGGGCCTAATGAGCCACACAGCATCCGAGTGGATATCCACGGCTTTTATGGACAAAATGGGACAGAAAGGGGATTTAAGTGACTTTGAACGCGGTATGGTTGTTGGTGCCAAACTGCCTGGTCTAACGTCTGACATGTTTCCTGTATGGCGGAAGGCTGTCATTGTGAGATCCTTATTTATGTCCCACAGACTAAACCAACATGTTTCCATGCATCCCTCCTTCGTACTGTTCGGGACCCCAGGTGGCCAGAGCCTCTCAGCTATCAGAGAAGCTGGGTACACTCTGTACATGTGGACAGTCCTTCATGGAGGGCGCCCATCCAACACGAGGCCTCACCCCCACAGTAACTTGGCATTAATGAGTTTGGACTGGAGGAGGAAACCTGAGCAACCGGAATAAACTCACACTGATACATGGACACGAGACGAGGAAAAGTATGAATATCATGTACCAGCGCGCTGCAAATTAGTTTAGAACGTGAAAAGAAGAAAAAACATGACAACTTTAAACATATTATTAAAGGATATTTCTTTGTGTGTGTGTGTGTGTGTGTATATGAATTCCTGTTTTATATGTTATATGTGACATAAAAGTTCAATTCATTACAGACTATATTTTTACCAATAATATGAACACGCAAAGACAACAGTACATTTACTTATTGTGATTATCAACTTAAATAATATATGTGCAAATTGTAAACTTTGAGTTGAATTTAACCACATTACTGTAAAATAAAGGTTAATACACAAGTTTCAGGCTGAATTA
>CM047985.1:2954595-2969119 GCA_026261665.1 Melanotaenia duboulayi
ATAAGATGGACTTAATCAAGTGACTGATTATGGATTATGGTTATTAATAATTAGTATAATTGTTTTAGAGCTTGTTTTATGGTGTTAGTTAAGGTATTTGGTAAGGTAACTTCACATTGCTGAGTCATTATTACCACGTGGTCTGGCTGCGTTCATCAGTTGTGTCACTCAGTGTTTTCCTGGCAGGACTTTGTCAGGATGTAGTTCTGAGAATCCTCAAGAGCGCTGTGAGCCTTGTGGGTGGAGTTGGCAGAGCTTCCTGACTGTCAGCATCACCAGCACTTGACTTTTGTGATGTATGAAGCTTTGTTGAAATCTTTCTCTTTGTGTCCACATTTATTTATTACATCTGTTTTAACTGATGGGATTATGATGGCAATGGTTCAATTATCAGATTTTTTAATGACAAAATCTGGCTGTACATTTCTGTTAACACATGCAGCTCGTATGTGGCAGCACCTCGTGAGATTAACTTTATAGTTGCTGTTGGATCAGAGTATTTATATGTAATCGTAGATGGACGTTTGCCCTGTGAGACAAGGGGAAGGATGCAGGAAGAAGTCCAGAGAGGGAGCGAGTTTGTGAGGAGAGTCTGAAATCGACTGGGAGAAGCAGCTTCTCAGCAGCTGTTTCCTGTTTTCATCTAACTTTTCCAGCCGTTAGCGTTTTGTTGGGATGTGAGGAAAGGTGAGTGGGGGTGGTTTGGACATGATTCCGCTGCTGTCTGACCAGGTAATCAAAATGAACTTCCTCCACACGGGGCACTTCCTGTGAATTAGGTTGTTAAGGGTGACCTCTTTATTGTATGATTTCTGTCATTTTTATATATTTATAAGTGCTTAACATCATTGTGACTCCAACTTTCAACCTCATGATAAAAGAAAGTTTCTATCAATGACCATTTAAACTGAGAACTGATCCTTACAAGTGCGGCAAAGTTGTCCTCATCCATCAGTTTCTGCAGAGCTCTGCAGTGTGCTTGGGTTATAAGATTGTGAGCACACTGAGTCAGCTGAAGGTAAACTGGGTCATGCCTCGTGTTGTGTGAGAGTACAGTAGGAATCAAATCACAATGTGGACAGTGATGTAACCATGAGGATGTACATGTTGTCTAACTGGGGTCAGTACACGTTGCACTGTGCACTGATGTTTATCTAATATGGCTAAAAAATGCTACATCATGGTTTGCCAGCTCTGCTCAAACACAGCTACATTTTTAATGCTAATGTCTGCTTTGTGTCACATTTAGACTGATTGTGACACAATGTTCCTGAAACAAAGTTTCATTCATGTTTGAAAATGGTCCATTAATTGATTTAAATTCAAACAAGGCCGTAAAAGTAACCAGGAGGCCCTGGGGCCTGTGCCCTGCTTGCCTTTGGTTGACCCATGCCTGTTAAGGCCAGTGGCCGTTGTCCATGGTCCCATCAGGCCCATGCTCCATGGCTGTGGGGCCTCATTCCTTTGTTGGTTTCTGACCGTTGTAGAAGTGCAACGGGCTGGGCGATATGGCCTAAAAATATTATCTCCGATTTTTTTATAACCAAATCTGATTTCCAAATTTAATAGATTTTCTTTTCTTTTACAAAACATAAATAAACTTATTAAAACATTTATTTATTTATATAAATGAATGCCAGCAAAAATAAAGCATACAGTGTCATAACCTTTCCACTGTATAAATGGCTTCATATCTTACATAGAAATATGCAACACAATGCATCCGTGATCTCGTTCCCTCTGGATCCTTATCGTACAGGATCCACTGCAGAAATAATTCCCCCGATGAAGGTTGTCTGTTAACGAGAGTTTGTGGGCTAAAGTTGACTTCTGCATCTCGTAGAGAGCAGCATTTCTCGCTGTAGTTATACGCACAGCTAAATCCCAGGCGTGGGTGAAGGACCACTTCACTGAAAATCTGTCAGACAAACACCGTTCTGGTGTGGAGGGAGGGCTAAGTCTGCTGCTAACTATGGCAGAAAATCCAGATTTTCATCAAAATAAATCTCCAGAAATGGAAAATTTGATTTATTGATTTTAACAATTAATCGCCCAGCCCTGCATTTGCATGATTACACACTTCACATTCTGCGCTTACACTCGACGTGCATGCTTGTACAGTCCCTGTGCATCTTCTTGGTGCAGCACCACCTCTGGTGGGAAGTTAATACATTATGTAAAAGGTCAGATTTGTTTGAGAAGTGAATGCAAACTCTGTTTGGAAGAATGTTGCACACCACAACGGAACAGAATCCCCAATCGGACCGAGTCCAGCAGACTATCTTGATGTTAATGGTCCACTTCCTGCATTTGGCTCACTTGAAGTGAACTGAGAGCTACGTTTGTAGGTGGACCAGCGTTCACTTCTTTGATGCTTGCTTCGTTTACATATTCACCTATTCCTATTCCGGTTGGACTTCACGCTCGGCCATCATGTCTGTTAGGGTAAAGGTAAATGGTCCGTATTTTATACAGCGCTTTACTGTACCTGGAATGATACCCAAAGTGCTTTACATAATACATCACATTCACCCATTCACACACACATTCACGCACTGATGGCGGAAGCTGCCATGCAAGGTGTTCGACCACGACCCATCAGGACTTATATTCTCACCACAGATAGTCCAGGTGCTAGAATCATCTAAAAAATGACTTTTCCTCACCCCCCTAGAGATTGTGTAGGTTTAGTACCACTACTGTTTTTGTATTGATGTTTTTTTTGTTTATAGTTGCTCCTCATGATTGTCTGCTTTGTTTTCATGCAGAGGCCTTTGTAGCTGGTTTTTCTGTTTTTCTGTTTTGGTTATACAATTGTTACAGATTCCTTTTTGTGTGTGTTTTCTTCTCCTCCTCATTTTTTCATGCACCCCCTTCTCTTGTTTCCATGGTGACCTCACTTGAATCAGGATTATCTGTTCAGTCCTGTTGAACTCTGCTAGTTTTTCAGGCCGAGTGAGATCTTAGCTTGACACTTGCTCCAGTGTCAAACGGCTTTGATAATGAAACGTATTTATTTATTGGGAGGATGGACGTTGTGTTCAGTCTTTCTTTGATGCTACATCAGGTTGTTTAATAGTCGCCGGTCGACCCCGTGTCGTTGTGGGTACAGGAACATCCTCATTGACTCCTCGCCTGTCCTGACGTCACTGCCCCCCCCTGCAGGATCCGAGTGCTTCCTCAGCACTCCGCTCCACTGTGCTTATCCCAGCCTCGCGATACGACCCGACCTGGCCGGCCACTGTTTGTCTTTCTTTTGCAGCCTCGGCCTTTAGGAGCAGCCAGGATGAGAGATAAGATCCCACAGCGCTGCACTGATGACATGTTGGCTTATCGCATGCTGGGGTCCGATGGGGGCCATGCACATTGTGGACGGCTTGTTTATATATCAGTCTTTCAAGCTGAGTTTTAGTTTATCTTCTTCCGCCTAATCGTGCTGGAGTGTGTGCCTTTGTTATTGAGTTTTAGCCTCTTTAGTTTCAGCTTCCCCTCACTTTAGGACACAACTCGACTACTGGACAAGGTTTAAAAAGGTGTTGTCTCCCCAGAAAAAAATCTGCTTCCTGTGCTCAAGTTAGGCTTGAGAGGTTTTAACATTTGGTTTATAACTTACAAAGAACATGAAATGGCATCAGAAGATGAGAAGAGCTGCCAAAAAACAACATAATTAAAACAGATTTAAATCATCAGGAAATCTAAGGAGAGGACAAGGAGGAGTAAACAACTTTCCTCATTCTTATGTCCATCCAGTTTCCTTTAAATGGTAAACTCCTGGAAGTTTCTCAGGTCTGGATTTAACCTCCTTTGAGTCCATCTTCGCCCCACTTTGTGTCTCCACTGCAGATCAAGCTGTTTCCTCATCTCTTGCTTCTGGTCCCAGATGAAAGTTTACCTTTCATTTCTTCCTGCTTGCTGACGTGTTGTCTTATCTGAAGCTGTTTGTAGTAAAAATTCTTTTCTTACAACCTCCTAATTTATTTTGGTTATGACCCAGATAATTTATTTTCGTCTTTGTTGGCCTGACCTCTTTGGGGCTTTTGACATTTTTCGTTAAATTTCGGTGTTATCGGTGGTTGTCTGCAGAGTTTTGGTTCTGATGTGCGATGCCTTCCCGAGCGGCTGCGTCTTTAGCCTCGGGTGATTTGGGAAGGTTTGCTCAGTTTTCAGCTGTTGGAAATGATGTTTTGGGGAGGAACACAGACATTTTCTGTTAAAAATGCTCCTGATTTAGTTCAGCAGCATGTTTTCCAACAGGACAACATGGAAGCTTCAATGATGGCCTTTGTGTTGTAGTTTTTTCTTTCTTCGGAGGCGTTTTCATGTCCTCTGGTTATGTGAACTCGGTTCAGCATCTGTGTCCCGTCAGTCTAGCTTGTTTCACTGTGCTATGCTGCAGTCATGGTGTTTTTTGTGGATAAATCAGATTTATGATGTTTTGGTTAGCATTAAATTCTTTAAAGCTGTACAGGATTCCTTTTCCTACTCGTTTAGTGTTGACTTCTACAGTTGATGCTCTACTTGAGATGGTCGAAATAATCTGTAATCCACGTGTTTTTTAGGGTTCAGCTTTCTTTAACTTGACCAGTTCCAAGCTTTCTTGGCTATAGTGCCAAGAAGATGTGAGGGAGAGCTACCAAAATAGAGGAACGGCATTTTATCCATGCTTAGATATGCCAGGTTTTCAGCCAACAGCTCTTTAAAATCCTATTTTCTGTCTGTCAGTCTCAGATCTTTGTTGTTTGTCACAGATGAATGAAAGAAATGGGTATAAGTGACGTCTTTGTAACGGGCTGCTTGTAACAAAGAGCCTAAAGATCCAGTTTAAAACTGGTTCTTCGCAAAGTTATCTGTGATGTGTCGACACAACACTGGTTCAATGGTCACTTCAGCTGGGAGCCATTTTCTGCCTGAATGATTTGCAGGTCAGCTTTAAAAAAACAACAAAACATGTTCCCTTTGAATGGCCAGGTACAAGAACTGGACTGAAAGTGAGAGAAGACTCAGAAAATGTCCCCAGAAATCTCTAGAAGACCTTCAGAAAGCTGAAGACCACTTTAAAAGATTATAACAAAGTCTGGCTGCTGTGTGATGCATCTCTTCCATTTTTCTCTTCATGTTCAGATTTGTTTGTGAATCAACAGATTCTCGTCTCAGGCTTCATGTGCTTCATGGTTCGTAAAAGCTGAGATTTAATAGGAGACATCTGAAACCATGTGACTCCCTGCAGCTTTTTCATTAGAAAGCAGTTGACGTCTGAGGCACAACGGAGAGGCCAAAGTCAGCGTGGGAATAATGAATGCAGTGTGACCAGAACCCAGTTAAAACCCTGACTACAGGATTCCCGGTACATGTCCCCCCGCCCCCCCGGCCGTAGAGCCGAGGAGATTCAAAGGTTGCAGGTGAGATTACAAACAAACAACAGAGGGCTTATAAAAACGTCCGAAGCTGAAAAGTGGAGGCTCGGTGTGAGCGTCTCCTCCTCCTCCGAGCTGCTGGCAGCTCTTCGTGGATTTCAGTGTGAGGTTTCCATGGAGCCTGAACAAAGCCATCTGGGCTGAGGAATGTGGTTTGGGAACGCTCCACCTTACACGCTGGAGGACCAAAAGTGTGGGATTCCTGATAAGAGCTCTGTGTGTGCTCTTGTTTCACTTCATGGAACCTCACTTGTTTCCAGGGAAACATGAATTAACAAGTATCCTCCCAAATGAAGACATTTTAACCTCCGTTCACTTTAACTGGAACGCTTGAAGACTTTGTTTTAGTTTGTGGTATTTTCATGTACCAGCTCTTTTAGTTTGAGTTGATTTCATTTGGCTGGAGCAGGGTTAGCTAACAGTCTGTCATAGTACTGTTAGCATTAGATGCTCTAGATGCCATGTGAACAACTTTATACTTCTGGTATCTGTTATTGAACTGAATGACATTTGAAACTTGATTTGCTCAGCCATAGCCAACAACAGGGAAGTATTAGTACTTTATAACTGACAGTGATCATTTGATTCTTTAGCAGTTGACTCTTGAGCACCTAGAGGATAATTTTAGCTCCATAAAACAAATATAACCCTGCACCCCTCCACAATCCTGTCTTCTTCCTCTGTAACTGGCTACCAGCTATAAAAACAACAACTAACCTTAAACATGCTCAAAAAATGTTTCTCACAGAAGCAGAAATCAGTTCAAAGACGAGAGGGACGAAGTAAAGTGGTGAAAATCTCAACACATTGTGAGGAGGTGGTGGATAGTTAAGAGGGGGATGGGAATGTGAGCAGCTGCTGCTGTTAGTGTGTGCTATGTTGTATATGCATGGTTGCGTCATTTGTACCCCCCCATGCATGCTAAGCTTTACGAATAAGGTTTCAGGGATACCGCAGATCTAGAAATGAACCTCTAAAGTTATAACTCAGTCTGTTTATGCTCCACATAAAATACAAAATATTTGAGCCTCTGGAAGTAGATTAAAACTAATTCTTAATAAGACTCAAGTCTTTATGATTTGCAGAATATCGCAACTGTTAAAACTTAGTCCCTCCGAGTCAATAAAATGAACATATGGCTGAATGTTTTTTGGATGTTTTATGGTAGACTTTAATATTTGGGTCAGAAAAGGGGGTCAGGTTCTGCAGGAGGATTGGAAGTTGACAGAAAATCGGCTTGTAAATCAGCCGATCCCCCCCAGTGCCGCTGCAAGCATCATCACAGCTTTAAACTCAAGCACGCTGCATCTACTCTGTCCACAAGTGTAGTTCACAATGTGAAGGAATGGAGCCAAAATGGCTAACGTTACGCAAGCAAGATGCTAGGCGCAGTCTGATTACTTTCACAGTTTAGATGTGATGTGTTTAGCTTTAGGCCGAAGTAAAAAATAAAGATAAAAAATCTATAAAAGGTAAAAGAACACCTCTGTATTTACAGAAAATGAGAGAATTCCCAGCAGACAGTAATAGTTGCAGGGTCGATAAAGTGCATCCTAGTGCAAGGATGAAGGTCTGTGTGTGTGTATGTGCGTGTGAGAAGGTGTGTATCTTCAGCGGAGGGTTGGGTGCATGTGTGCAGGTTCTGGGGGGTAAGTGTTGAACTACAGGGGGCTTTTCTTCACAGCTTTGCTGTCTCTGAGTCTTTGTGGTGGTTTAATGTTCCTGTGCTGCTTTCCTGATGGAAGTGGCACAAACAGGACATCGCCCTCACAAAAAAATGTAAGATTGAAAAACATTTGCAGAAAAATACACATTTGCTGAAAAGTACTGCGATACAAAAATACTGAGGATCACGTCCCAGTTTTGTTGCAGTTCTGGTTAAATAAAACAGAACAGGAGCTTCTCGTGGGTCAGCAGCCATGAGGACAAACCACCACGTAGTCACTTTGTTTCCCAAATGGAGATGTAGTGTTTTAGAGCTTTGAGGACAACTTTCAGCATTCTGGTTGGTTTATTTTGGTCCGTCTTTGTTTTAGTGTAGATCCTCATAATTAACTACAAATAACACAGAGGGACGCCTTCTGTTCAGACTTTGGCCTACAGCAGGGGGATCCAGCTCCAGGCCTGCAGGTTTTACATGTTTCCTGCTCCAGCACACCTGCTTCAAATTAAACATCTCTCCTCAACAGCCTGTTAAGATCTGTCCAAACATGTTGAGCCATTCATTTGATTCAGGTGCTGCAGCAGGAAGCATCCAAGACCTCGAGGACCGACTTCGAACACCCAGGTCTCCGTTGATGGTTTTTATGAGTATTGTCTGAATTAAACCTGAATTTTGTGCAGGTGTTCATACGTTCTGTGGGATGAACCTTAATAACTGTGGGAATTCAACTAAAGAGAAATTGTTTTTCTTTTAGTGTCAGTCTGCATCTCTGTCATGACTTTTGTCTCCACAACTGCTTGTATTTTCAAGTCGAGTGTTTTGCATGTTAGTTACACACTGATGCATTAATGTAAACTATGATTCATCGGACAGAGCCTGCTTTAACAACAATCCACAAATCTGCTCATCATAAGTTTCAAAGGTAAAGAAATGGCTTCAGACGTCTCTCCTGTTCCACTCTGACAGCAGAGAAATGCCACCGCGGCCACGGCGGAGGGTCTACTTCCCTTATTACCTGGATGTGTCTGTGCAGAGAGCTGGACCTCATTTTGTTTATTTTCTTGCAGGTTGTTATCTTTGGCTCTGCTTTCTTCTTGTATTTGTGCTTCATTGGGATTGAACCTCACAGCTAACGCTGAAGAGGTTTTCTGTTTTTTCAGTACAGTATATGAGGCTAAACAATTGGTGCAACTTTTAATGAACTTAAAGTGAACATTTGGTCTGAGCATTGCAGTCTGAACCGTCTTAGACAAGCTTTCTGTAATTTCTTCACTCGTCTTCTGGAATAGATCTCCTGTTTCCACTGATCCTCAGTCCAGTTNAGTCGTCTTCTGGAATAGTTCTCCAGGCTCCTGAAAGGGCTATCCAAAGTCTGTTTGTTCTGTTCTCCTGGGTTCTGGGGAGTATTTCCTGTTTCCACTGATCCTCAGTCCAGTTCTTGTGTCAGGTGGCATACCCTAGGCTTTCCCTTCCTTAAGAACGGCTTCTTGACAGCCACGTTTCCATGGAGACCATTTCTGACGAGGCTTCAGCTGACAGCAGATGGACCAGCTGAAGGTCCAGATGCATCTCTCAGGTCCAGGTTCAGGTCGTTGCTGGATTTGTTCCTGTTTCTTCAGGACACCGCTTTCAGATCCTGTTTAATGGTTGCATACAGGCCTTTTTAAGCTTGGATAGTCATAAGTCAGTGTTTAGTTGCTTCAACAGAAAACCAAAACACATCCTTCTGATGATGAATCCATGCCTGAACATAAGTAAAAAACAGCTACTGTCAAATTTTACTCCTCGTATTAGAAAACCTGCAAAAATATAAAAAATTTCTGCCTGCTTGGAAGTGAAATGTAGAGAAATGAAGGATGTTCCAGATTTTGTTTTTGGTCTAACTCTTTGGTTTGTGTGTAAATACTTAACATGTAGCAGTAGGTTCTCTTTACCACAGTTTGTTTAGTATTAGTTAAGATATTTATTCATGTTTACTGCAGATGGTCAGTAAACACGCTGCTAAACGTCAACGTGTTCATCTTAAATCTGCTGACAGGATTCGTGTCGCCCGCAAACTTTTAAGTTTTGGAGATAAAAACTTCCAGGTTACTAAGAATACTGATAAGATTCTCTAAATGGAAAATGTGATGTTGCCCACTTCTACAGATGTCCTGCCAGGCCGCAGAAAATCACATTTTCATGGGAATGTTGTTTTAGCAACATGTCACATGAAGAGTTTTCAGAAACATGCCAGAGATCTGCTGCTGGTATCTGCGTACGTCTTCATGGACAAACGGATCAGTGATATGGATTGTTTTTACTCCTTTTTTCCTCTCTCCCTTCCATTAAACAGGGTGTTGCTGTTTCTCACCAGGCAGAGTGTTTTCACAGAAGTCTGTCCACCATTGTTCTGTTTCCTTGACAGGTTTTCTTGTCAGTGAAGCTAAATGTTGGTGCGCTTCCATCACTGACTTCGCTCATTCGGTCAAGAACCTCTGTTTATAAATTGTCCCCCTCAAACTTGTATTTAAAGTGATTTAGAGAATCAGTGTATCAGATGTCGCTGGAGCCGCTCTGTAATTCAGCTGGAAAAAGTTGCTCATGATGTTTTCTCAGTGATGCTCTGGCTGTAACCCTCAGTGGACGCACTGGTCATGAGACTGTTAGACAGAAATGACACGACTGGAAAAAAATGTTGTTTTGTAGCCTGAATATCCAGCAAAAAAAAAACAAGGGGAAAAATAGAAGAGTGATCTTCTGTAAAGCAGGTTTTGCTGTAATTAAACATGTTTCAGCATCAGCTGCATGAATCTTGCTTTAAAACAAAGTCTGGAAGCTGAGAACTGAAGAGTTGGCAGAAATGAACAGTTCATTAATTGAAAGATGTCTCTGCTCCTGCTTTTTTCTTTTAGAGAGGAGGTTCAGGAGAACTGTGTCCGCTGGAGGAAGAGGTTCACCTTTGTGTCGAAAATGAGTGCCAACCCCCACACTGGAGTCCTGGATCCATCTGTCTGCAGGGTGTCGGTCAGGAAGGTACGACTCCCAAAGGGTCCTCTTACATGCTGCCACCGTGTGCTGCTGAGGAAAGAATGACGGCGTTATTATACTTAACACTGATCTGGTTTTAGCTTCTGGACCACACAGATGCAAACAGCGGACGTTTGCTAGTCACTGAAGTTCGTTTTGATTTTTGGTAAACACAAGTAGAATAGGCAGAAATCAGCAGCTCTTCTATGGTTAACTGCACCTACAAACATCCAGAGAACCGACTCACTTAGCATATTTCTTCAAATAAAAACTGGAATTTCAGCAAAAACTGGGCATTTACAAGACACAAACGACTAAAGGAACACAAATACTGGATTAACCCTTTGATCGAGTGACATGTTATCATACATTTGCGTCAATCTTGGATCAATCAGTCTGCATGTGATACGCCGGCATGTCTTTTTAAAGCAATAAATTACAGATGCATGGATCACTGATCAGAACAGAAGGGTCTGTATCCATTTCAGTCCAGCATTACACGTTGCAGGAAGTGTTTATACACTTCTCTCTTCCTACAATGCATGGTGAAAATGTAAACTTTTTCAGCATTATTGCTGCAGTACCAGAGAGGAAGGTAGGGGCTTATATGGATTTCCACAAGAATAAATCTTTGATGCTGGACAGTAAACTGGCTTGTACTGAAATCTGCTTTTTATTTTTGTTATAATCTAAATTTCTCAGTTTAAACAGCTTAAACCACATTTGGATTGTGGTGCAGCAGGAATCTGTTTGAGGGGGGACCGTTTTCACTGTTGCACCAGTAAACACGCAGCAGAGCAGCTGTGTTGTTGGAGATGTTGAGTTGTGAAAAGGTGAAGCTGTAGCTGAGGTTGAGGTTGAGGTTGCCTGTTGCCTGCAGATACTTGGGTTTTAAAAGGTCGGACGTGGACCAAACAAAAGTTATGGAGAAGCAGAAATGAAGGTGTAGTAGCAGAAGTGGACTTTAAGGAAATTTGGGCTAAGTGTTCCATATCCTTAATTCATGTGTGTACACAGGTATAATGAGGTCTGAATTAACTGCATGCACAGATTTCAGGTCCAGAGGTGCCCAGATGTCCGTAAAGAGCCTTACCCTTTCTGTTATTAGTCACACTGTACCATGCTGATTTCATCTTAGAGACTATAACGGCATCATGGCAGCAGGAGACATGCCTCCACATCCCTCTACAGTCACATTGGACTAACCACTGACAACTCAGATATTTATTTGGGCTGTAACAAGCAGTCATTAAATTATGGTTTATTTGTTCCTCTGCCAAGGTCACTCCATTAATCTGCTCCCAGTGAATCCCATGCTTGTAAAAGATCATGAAAACCATCAAAATCTTTGCTTCAAAGACAAAAACAACATCTATAAAAGCAGTTTGTTTCTGTTTTTGGGAAAAAAACTAAACTAAAGCAGACGGCTTACCTTTACCTTCCCACATCCACTGTTGACCTTTTAGGTAATCCTGCTTAGCAACAAAACGAAGCAGGAGCGTAACTTCCCCAGAAGTAAAACACGTTCAGTCCTTTCTGAAATGATAAAATATTTAGTATTTTTCCTGAAAAATGTGTTTGTCAAATTACTTGTTAATCACCTTTAATTTAAATGACTGTAGAATAGAATTTTTAACTCAGATTAATAAGTTTTAGAGTTTTTGTAGAAACTCCTCCTTCAGCCCGGTTTCCACCAGCTGCTTCAGGTCGGTTCGCATTTTTTAGTGTTTCCACAGACAAAAACGGGGACGGGTGTCTGAATTTCCAACTGACCTGTACTAGTTTTTTGGAAACCTTATATATCGCACTCTTTCTGGTCGTTTTCTTCTTCACTATAATTCAAGGAAGACGTCGTGCCGCTATGACATCACACTGTGACGTCGCTGACACGTCTATCGCTATCTGGCTGAGGCGCCCTTTACTGGGTAAGGAAACGCATCACAGATCAGGATTTACTGAACTCAGCTGTCCTCTAAACCGGAGCCGTTGGTGGAAACGCGGCTTTAGTTGGAGGTTTTGTTGTTTTTTTTGTAACGATACTCAGATCTACAGCATCAGAGGTTTGACGACTTTCTCATAGGAACATATCGTGGAGTTTCAGATTAGGTTTGAAGTAAATCTCTCATGCAGACGTTGCCTCAGCAGTCCAGTGTGGTCCCAGTCTATAATTTCGTCTCTGTAATCTGTAGCTTCTGTAATAAAAGGTTGGGTCTCTGGCTTCATTACTGACTTCCTGTTTTCCCTGCAGGAACTTAAAGGAGGAAAAGCATATACAAAGGTAAGGACTTGTGTCTCCTTCTCACTTCTAACATTTATAAACACATAGAAACAGTTAGAGACGAGCTTCTGTAAACCGTAACGCCACGTCCTGTAAATATTAACATTTCTCACAAGCACGCCTCCAGCTCAGAGCAAACATGAACCCAAAACCTGCCCATCTTGTGTTCACTTTTTCCCCGGAATCTTGGAAAACATCCTGCCACCACCTCTCGAACCGTAACAGTAACTTCTCCTGATGGATGAGTCACGTCTCATGAATGGAGCTGCAAGGTCGAACCCGTCATGAACGTAAACGCCTGTTGATCCGTGTACACGGTGGCCCGACAGGAGCCGTTTCCTCTGGGTTTTTTCCCTGTTCTCCATTTAGATTTCCTTGAGTTAAATATACTCGTACTCTGCTTCCCTCCTTAGAAGTTTGTTTCCTTAAATGTGCACCTATAAAAACAGAAGCTCCCCTGAAGAGAGGGAAACCTGGACAATAAAGAATTGCATCTTTTAGCCTGAGAGAGCTGCTGAGTTGTTTTAGAATAACACAAATGTGGTTAAGACAAAGGGCTATTACCTCCAGGGAAGGGAGCGCCACTGGAATGAGATCCCTGACCTGCACTTCAGAGGTCAGATTTCTAAATGTGCTGCAAGTGTCACATTCTTGGATGATTACATCGCTGACAGAACAGAAGAGAACAAAACGTTCCGTTTGATTATTCTTTGTTCAGTTAATATTACTAGCCTAGTACAAAGCTGCCTTTTAAATGTTGGTATGTTATACTATTAGAAATACGTGGCTGACTATACATATTTTAACTGGAATTAATGACATCGACGTCTTTGTGCTGATGAGGCTTCAGTTTAACGGCCAGTTAGGTGAACCCATTTTACCGATGCAGCTGTTGTATTAATTTCTTTTTTTTCTTTTAAATGTCTGTCAAACTACAGCTAAACTTCGTCTTGGAGTTGCTTCATTTATTCATTCGTTGTGCTTCCTCTCAGCTTTTTTTTGGAAAGATGGCATAATCATCAAGCTCCCAGGATTATGAAATGTGGTGAGCTGTGATGTTGTGAGGCTCCTTTATTATCAGATTAATGTGGCTTGTGGTGTCATGCAACATTTTTCTTTTTTTTGTCTTTGTTTTTATTTGTTTGGGACCAAGCACAAATAAACATTAGTCAGCAGTAAAAACAGTCATCCCACCGGCTGATTTCTACCTGTTGTCCCAGGGCAGGTCAACAAATGAATGTGGTTAAATTACAACATTATAAATACCATAAAACAGACAACATCCCACTCCAATAAAACCCATAAAAAATCTAATTGATAAAACTACTCTCTGTCCTGGGAGCTTGAGGGTCCTGTGCAGTATCTTAGCTGTTCCTAGGACTGCTGTCTTCTGGACGGAGATGTCTGATGGTTCTCCAGGTATCTGGTGGAGCCACTCCTCCATTGTGGGGGACACGGGTTGGCCTCCACCATTTTATCGGCCTGTATCTGGAAGTCCCACAGGATCTTAGCCCTCTCATTCTCCACCACCTTGGGAGGTGTTTCCCATTGTGACCTAGGGGTCTCCAGGCCATGTTCTGGGGTCCTGCCTGATGTAGATCTGGGCCTCGATTGCCCTGGTACTCATGGCTTGCTCCTGTGCTGCCATGATTAGCTCCTCTGTGCTGTCCTTCAGTCCAGCCGTCTCCAGTCTTTGGTAGGACTTGTTCATATCCACCACTTCAGCTCTCTGTCGGTGGTACATCCCATGCAGGGGCTTGTCCTCCTATGATGGTTCCTCCATTTCATTCTGCTCCAGGTTTCATTACCTGACGCATTCACTCAGTGCTTTATCCCCTGGGGCCGTCTTCTTGATGTATTCGTGGAGCCTGGATGTTTCATCTCGGATAGTAGCCATAATGCTTACTAGTCGTCTGCCTCCCTCTTTGTACTTTAGTGTATACATAGTCTCTGGACCCTGGATCTGGGGTGGAACCCTCCATGTCTGATGAACAGCTTCTGTGTTTTAACATCTGTGGTCTGAACTTTCTCCTTTAACCAGCTTGTGATCCCAGCGGGGTATCTATGATGGTGGCCCCACTCCTGAGCTGGTAGCCATAGCCAGACTTGTTTGTTAATTAGCTGAGGGGGTTCAGTATGGAGTTAGTTTTGTGTTTTTAT
>CM047985.1:3008280-3018888 GCA_026261665.1 Melanotaenia duboulayi
CTAAACCACTGCTCCTCCTGGCTGCTCTCCTTCTCTGCTGCTGCATCACCTCCCTGCAGGGTAAGAAATGATTCAGATACCATTCAGTGATAGTTGTATCTGTATTTATTGTCTTCAGATAATTTTCCTCATTTGGTTTGGAAGTAAACTTTAATTTATGCTGCCATAAAACACAATGGACATTATTTGAATTGAATATATTGTAAAATATGTGTTAAAAACAAAAAAACCCTCAAATTTAAGGTAAACAATCATTTAATGGTCTAATAAAAACCGACTGTTTCCACTAACAGCTAATATTTATTTTTCACAGCATTTCCGAGACAAGGGTGCACCTGCGTTCGAACCGTCCCCCATCCCATTCCTCTCAGGACCATCATGAAGGTGGAGGTGATTCCTCCATCAGGACGGTGCCGCTGGGTTGAACGAATGTGAGTGATTATGATAGATTTTTAAGTTTTTTAAAGTGTTGTTTTTCATTATGATCCAGATACAGTAAATATTGGTATCATTGAGCGAAACCCTGACATCTGTATTAGCTCTGTTAATCACTAAACGTCGATGACGTCATTTAAACTTGCGGGGAAATAAGTGAGATATAATTTTCTAAATGGGGGGAAAATAATATTTTTTTAATTTAAAGTGTTTGACATAATGTACAAAAATATATATTTTTGTATATATTTACTGTTTATTACTGAAATTATGTCAAGATTATTGTAGTACAAAAGGTGTCCAGCAGGGGGCAGAATACAAACATCAAATGTTTTACCATGAAGTGATGCAAAAGGTCTCAAACTGTGTGTATCAAATATGATACATACAGCATTAAAGGGATCAAATGTTTGCAATTTAAATTTAACGTAAGGTTTACAAAAGGTGTTACAGGCACAATTAACTAATAATGAAAAATATATTTTATGGATATCTGTCATTACGAGGCATCCTATTGCATAATGTTTATTTTAATCTATTTTAGTTGTAAAAACAAACCAGAAAATAAAAAGAAATCTCAGTTAAAGCACATATATCTTTTATGTTTTCCTAAAGCAACAATTTTGTGAGAATACATTAATTATTAATTTAATTAATTTAAATATTAATTTTTCTTTCATTAGCTCAGTGTGACATAAGCTTTAAAGAATAAAAAAACCTTTTACTGTTAAATATAGGATTATATAAAACTCAACTTTGAAGAAAGCCCTTTTTTGTTTCCTGTTTTAACTCAAAGTTAATCGGCTCTGGTTCCAGGTCCATCTGCAACGATTCGGTGATCAGTGATCTAATAACACTGATCCAAGCTGAATATCGATCAAACACTGATGCAGGAATCATTTGTCAGATGCTCCTGAATCAAACTGAAATGGTTTCGTGGCAGATTTGTGATATCTTCAAACATCAAATTGTTTCCAACTGAATCGGTTTATTTGCAGCCGTGGTATTTAGTTTGATCTAGACGCTGTCATTTATTACCTGTATCTATGTGTTAGTTTAGAATATGTCCCTCGTTTTAAGCTGAACTGACACCCACCATCGCTTCGTTTACTCTGCATGGCAAAATGTGAAAATCTAGAATGAAAAAAAAATTCTTTCTCTACAGAATCATCAGGAAAAATGGCTCTAAAGTGTGCATCGATCCAAAGGCTGCATGGTTCCAACAACTTCTCAGCCGCTTGGAACAGTAAGAACATCACAAACACTTCACAGATCAACTTCATTTCAATCTACAAATAGAAAATGTTAAGAGATGTGGTGCTTCGGTGGAATCTGAAAGCTCTTGTGTAGCTAAGTGAAATGGAGGTGGTCATGGAGATGCCTGCAGCCAACACCAACAAGTCATGCTTACTGATGGCATAAAACTCAACTACACAGCTAAATGAGCTGCAAGGACATGTTTTGAAGTAATTAATTGAAAATTGAATCCTGCTGTGTACAGTTTGACACATCTTCTGCCCCCTAGTGGATGTATGTATGTTCTGCAGTTTAAACAGTCCCTGCCTGTTTCCTGGTGTCCCGTCTCCATTTGTTTTGTAGCTGATTCATCAGTTAGGTGAACCCCTTTAAGCTCACTTACATCATTATAATTCATCTCATAATTAAGATAAAGTCAAATTCAATTAAAATGATCCACGTTACATGTGTTATAGTCATAAATTCCCACACATGACGAACACGTGCCCAGAGGTTAAAATCTTTTCTGTTGATGTCACCTGACGGGCTCCGTAGAATGATCTAAAATGATATAAAAATAACTCTGGAGTGAAATCATTAAAGGTCGAAGTTAAACCACGTCTGTGTTCCTGAAAACAAAGTGAAAGAGTTTTTCTTTCGTGCCCTCTGCCATGACCCTGTTATTCACATGAATGTTGTTGTGTCCCAAGGAGGGGCTGTGGCGTAAGGGGGACCACACCTTGTGTTCACCATCTCTAATTGTGATAATGGTAATATATAACTGCATTTTACTAGAATCATATGAGCATAGTTTCATCCCTCTTCAGCACAAAAACACTAAACAGCTGCTTTTAGTTAGTTTTCAGCCCAGCTGCTACAAACGGACCTTTTTTCTTTTCTTGGTTTCATCGCAGGCAGAAGATCAACTCAACCACTCAGATGCCCCCTGGTTCTACGACCTTCTGATCACACAATCTGCTGCAGAATATTCCTCTGTAACTCCTCCAGCTTGGTTTTAGTTTAATTATGCCATTTTTTTTATAAAACTATCTTAATGGAGCCATTTCTATCCACTTCTGCTGCACTGTTGTATCATTTGAAGTCTGTTTTGTTGTTGGAGCTCATCCGAAAACACAACTGTGAACAGAAGCTGCAAAATGAAAGCTGATTAGTTAGAAATGTACTTAACCTGGGATTCAATGTGAAATGTGCATCATCTCCTTCTGTAATGTCTAATAAGCTTATGATGTGTTTAGTTTAATAAAGAAATAAAGAACAGACAAGGCTCTTCAAAAAAGACATTTTATTGCCTATGAGGGGGGTCTGTGTGGGAAGAGATGATACAAGTGCTGCTTGATCGGTTTCAACAGAGCTGTAAATCCTCACAGAAAATTCAGATGTGTCCTTTGTAGAAGTCTTTATTCATGATGTGTGAAAAGGCAGGTGGTCCAGGCTTATCCCTGCAGTATCCCTTCAATTCTCCTAAAAGCTCAAATTTAGTGGCAAACTTTTACAACAGTGAGTGAATCAGATCTCTGTAGAAGCTGTGGTAGACCTGATTTATACAGATGATCCTGCTTTTTATGTTTGCTGTGATCGGAATCTTTTCACTCATTTATGAAGCATTTAAATTCCACTTCCATGAACAAACAGGACCGTAACAGAGGACACATCCATCATGGGAATAAAACAAAATCAGCACCCAAGCTGTGCTGTCACCTCTCGCTGCAGTTTCCACATTTCACTGTGAAATCTGAAGCATAATTTGGCTTCCACAGTTCGTAACCTGCCTTGTAGAGCGTCCCTCAACTCTGGTGGAGGTTGGCTGGATTGAAAACCAACGTGGTGGGAAACTACCTGCTGAGGTGTCACATGACGGCCTCGCAGCATGGACCAGGTCAAAGTGAAGCTCTGAAATAATGTAGCACCACTGCTAGTGACTGCTGGTGGCTTAACAACCAGTTTTAGGTCACTTCCTGGATGCTTTCATTAACACAGAGCCAGGACTTGAGGTTATTATTCTGGGTACACAATACATTTTTAATAGTATAAAGTTTAAATTGTGCATAATCTCTTTTTTTCCTGGTGTTTGTTTTAAAATATCTAATGTACAAGTTAATACACTGGGAAGAAAATATTTATGCAGCATCTGTAAAAGTTCAACAGCCTTTTATATTTCCATCAGATTCAACATGTTAAACAAGAAATCACTGGGTTTAGATGGGCGTCGTACCGGCCACCCAAGACCGAGGGCCTCCTACAGCAACCTCCATCTGCATTAACACAATAAATTAAAACCATGCTCACACAAAAGTCTTCTATTCAGAAATGATGAACAGAAATCACAACGATGCGTGAAGTTTGCGTTTAATGAGTGGAACTGACGGCAGTCTGAGGCGAACCAAGAAGTGGTGGATGAAAGGATGTCTGGACGGGGTGGCTGAGTTAATCTCTGAGCATCTTGGTCTCATGGGCAGTGCTGCTGTTGGAGAAACTGTACAAACTAGGCACGTTCTTTGTAGAAAAAGTGTATGAGGTGCGCCCTGCAGTGACAAAAATCAACAAGTCACCTGCTGACAGGTGAGGGTAGCTGGATATGATGGAAAACGTAAAAGATGTGGCCCAAGATGGAACAAAAATATTTGGTTTAAGCATCTTTGACATAATACTGGAGACAAAAAAGAAACAAGACACACTGCTTTTAAACCTAAAACATTTATGGGTTTTTTCTCAAAAACTGGTAATCATGAAGAGTACAAAGAACCAATTGAAAGACTGGACGTTAGAAAATGCCCGTAGTTCAAGAACAAACATGGACAGATGTTCGGTCTCTACAGGTGTACCAGAGGCAGCTGGAGGTGGGATTCACATAAGAGACCTTAGTGCACCGGGCAAAGGAAAGAAAAAAAACCAACAGAAAAAATAACACCAATACCTCTTTGAGAAACATGACACCCCTTTTATCAGGAGAATGGAACATTCCTCTCACAGACAGGATAGACGCCCCATCACCAAAGACAGTTGCATTTCTATACAGCTGTTGTACAAAAACCAGAAATCCCTGTGAGCTTAGTTCAGGAGTGAAGTATAGGCCTGGAAATGCTCCCAAAGGTGACCTCCACGAGGACCGGATCAGCACATGCTGCTCGTCAGGGCTGCGTAATCTCTTTTTTCAAGCTCATCGCATTAAAGGCTGCGGGAACTTTTTGTCCCAAAACATAAAATGTTGTAATGAATCTGATCTGAAACTGAGTCAGACGAGCTGATTCGTCAATTCATTTCTTCTTTTCTATTCATAGATTACAGAGAAAATGTTTAAGCATTTTGTGATTCTTAAAGCTTCTGGTTGGGGAAACATGTAAGATCTGGATTATTTGTGATTAGAGAAATTATTCAGAATTCTCTGTATATTAATTTAGCACTGAGAAGAGAAACTGCCCTAAAGATGCATTCACACCAGGACAGTCCGGCAAGTCGCTTGGATAGGGCGGAGAAACCCTGAATGTTGCACCTTTGTTTGGGTTGTTTGCTTCCACGCTGCTTTACTCAAGCACGAAACTGCCTCGACCACGTCACGCTCGCTAGGGGGCGATATTCCCCAAAATAACTACTGACCAACAAGAAAGACGAAAATCCAGCTCATTGATTGTTAACCGCAAGCAAACAATTACTTCGGTATTAAAACTTTATCAGGTTTTCACCAGAATCTGTCCAGTATGAGCAGCCAGATTTCCACCATGTTGCCGTATGACGTGCCTTACATCACATCCTATCTCTGGTCCGCTGGATGGTCCGGTTGCTTTCACACTGCAAGTGAACCGCACCAGAGTTCACTTGGAAGTAAACTGAAATCCTCTGGGTTTCAAGCTAACAAGAGTTAGCTTCTTTGTTCTGCACCGGAGTGCAAATGTGTGTTCACGCAGCTCCAAACACACCAGACTCTCGTGGACGCGGACCAAATGGTGCCGGTGCATCCGGTTCATTTGAAGCGAACTCTGGTCCGCCTTCAAACTGAGGTCTCGGTTCACTTCAAGTGAACCAAATGTAGGCAGTGGACTACAATGGATAACCACAACCAAGTCTAGGACGATAGCCGGACAAACGTCTAAAAAAAAAAAAAGAAGTAAAAGTTTAGATAGAAATATGATCTCCAAAGATCTCCATCAGGATCTAATGACAACAAAAAAAAAAACAAACAAACAAAAAAAACACCTAAAACGTGGGTTAAAAAGACTTAAAATAAATGTATTAATTTGTATTCATTTAAATGCTGAATTGTTTTACTGATTTATTTCATTTACTGCTTTTACTTGTACTTCCTTGTACTTATTTTTACTCTCATTGTTTGGTTTTGAAGTTTTATCTGCGTAATATAATTTTTAGGTCTGGTTTTTCTTCGTGATCCGTCCTTACTGTGTCGGTGGGTGGGTTTGGATAATTTGTCGACATAACCTTTTTGTACAGCACTTTGAGTTACACAATGTATGAAAAGTGCTATATAAATATTTATTTTTATTCTGATGTGACGGAAACAGAAGTTTTCCTGTGAAAACAAATAGATTTCCAAGTGTTCGTATCTGTTGTGTCTCGTCTTCTCCTTCAGTAATTCTCAATGCAGCGCCGCCTCTGGTGAGGAGGGGAATTACTTATTTAAAAGGTCTGGTTTGAGTAGTGCAGCATAAAAGCAAACTTGTATTGGAAGAATGTTGCACCCACAAATCGTACCAAGTCTAGTGGACCATTTGATGTGAATGCCCCGTTAGGATGCAGTGAATCAGTATTGATACCCAGTTCTAATGCTGCCACAATCAAAACTTCTGTGGATTGTTTTTAGTAAATCTCAATTCTTATTTGCACAAATCCAATGACAGAAAAAGTCACAAATTTCCGTTCCCAGGTTACCCAAAAGGGGCAGAAGTGCATCAGCAGTTTATCTCAAGAATGCAGAAAGACAAAAACAACATATGTGTATGTATGCATGTACACACATTACCTGTGCTTGTTAAGGGTTTTCAGGACAACAGCTTCCTGTTTTGTTGAAACAACGCAAGTGTTTAGTGTGAGAGTTGCTGCTGAGTGCATAGCACAGCCCTGAGTTAAAGCTTACATAAAGGGCTATTACATCAAATTATCTGACACAAATACATCACGGGAATCAAACTAACATAAACCCAGTTTCATGCTGAGCCTTTTGGTAAATACATTCGACTCTTGATTAGGAACCTTTACAGGAGTATTTTTAACCCTCTGGCACAGGTAAATAAACATGGACAGACAGATTGTACATCACTTGCTGTGGGGGGAGATTCTTAGGCCAGTCAGGCGACGTGAAACACGGCAAAGCTCTGAGGTGAAAAATAAAAAATCTGTTTCATGTCAAAGCAAAGTATATATAAAAAAGGGAGGCGGATTTCAGTTTTAGATTTGTTCATTGGCGCACTCCACAGAAATAACTTTGACTCAGAAGTTCATGCATTTCATCTACATGTAAATTTCCATCTGATTTATACGACCTCAGGATTTTAAGTATTTATTTTCTTGGCAGTTTGTGGGTGAAACCACCTTATCTAGACATAAAGAAAACAAATGAGATGATTGTGGATTTTAAGGCGGATCAGGAGTACACAAAGCACCATTTACATCCGGTCCTAAACAGCTGTAGTCCTGCAGGTTTTAGATGTTTTCACGCTCCAACACACCTGATTCAAATTAAATGGCTCCAACAGCTTGTTGTCAACCTCTGCCCATCATGTTGACCCCTTATCTGCTGCTGCTTCCTTATTCAGGTGCTGCAGCAGGAAACATCCAAAACCTGCAGGACGGCAGACCTCAAGGACTGACTTTGGACACCCCGGGTTTAGATCCTGGGAGTAGAGGTGGAGGACCATAAACACCCATTAGTTCAGCTGGATGACTAGACTGGAAATCCCTCAATGTCCAAGCACCAAGATGCTTCATATCGTCTATTAACCTGTTTTGTAAGGAGCAATCAGCTTTGTAGAAACTTGCTGGGGCAGCAGGACCAGAACCAGAGACTTTAACAGAACAAACTAATCCAGAAGTTCTGGTTCTGTTCTGATCTGGAGCTTCTAAAACTGATTCTCCAGAGGAGAATGATGCACAAGCTGAACGTAATGAAAGACATCTTCTACACCAGTAGTTCTCTAACTGGGGGTCAGGACTCCCACGGGGGTCCCGAGATACTGTCAGTGGGTTACCAGATAACTGGAATATGTTGCCTACATTTATCAAATAAATTTAGGATTTTTACCAATGAAATGATTAATGAGAAAAATCTTTAAAATTAGCACCTTAAGTCAGCACACATGTCGTATTAAATTTCTGAATTTGACATTTTCTCTGCAAGAAAAGCTGATTTGGGGGCATGAAGGTGCCTCGTCACATCGGTGAACCACCAAAAACCCTTTTATCCTCCTTAGTTAGAAGATTCTGACAGTTTTCCAGCCTTGGATTTAAAGGATGCGTGTGGTACATCACACAATTAATCCCCAAGTCGCCGCGTGGAGGTGCGGATTGGAAACACACACATGTTATTTTGGGAATTGTGGCTCAAAAAGTTTGTGAAACCACTGCTCTACACAATGCAGTGAGAAAACAAGAGAGTTCAGCCAGAGGCTTCTTCAAGTTCAGAGCAAGACAGAAAGAGACAGGAGGCCATTCCCGCCAGCAAACATCTTGGACTGTCAATAATTAATTATTTCTCATTAAAAATCAACGTCAGTAAAGTTTCCTCTAGGATATGCATAAAGTTTTTTCCATTTCATGTCACTAAAACAACGTAAACAGTCACATTTTACAGAATTTTTTACTGTGTTGAGTAAATGTTGATGTGTTCATCTATTTCCATGAAACTTTCCGGGATTCTACATAAACAGTGTTTATTCATATATTACTTTTAAAATCAAGGCGGACCTCTACCTAAACTTTATTTAGTTATTATATGTTAATAATGCATTTCAAAAGGTTAATCTAGAATCTGTTTATTATAGTTTTATTGGTAATCTGAGGTTTCAGTCAGAAGTCTTGGTTTGCTAAAAGAGCAGAAAAATCTAAAGGAAATCAGGAAATTAGTGTTTGGTGGGTTATTTTTTGTTAACAGTTCTTCTTACCCCACTGGAAAGCCTGTTCATTTCACTTTGAAATGGAGCCTCATTTGTAAGGAAACTGTATGTGTGGGATGAGCAGCAGAGCTGGATGTGTGGATGTGGTGGTGGTAATTACGAGGCGGATGTTCATCCATCTTGAACAACACCACCACCTTCTCCAGACCCTGGAGCTTCTCAGAATTTCCCCACAGTGGGACAAATAACGTCTTCATTTTTAAAACGGTTTATATATAAACTGTTAATTTCAGGACAGAATTGAACTGCTTTGTGAAATAAATTCTAACTGAACAGACATTTAAAGTTTATGAGAAGCAAAATGCAACATGTCAATAAACGCACAACGTTTATGCCGATAGTCCCGAACACAAAAATAAAAGCCTTTCAAATCTGACTTTATGGAACATAGTCACGTTTACACAAGACAAGCCTCTATTTAAATGTGACTGTTTACATTTAATGCCTGTAATTAAATTGACGGAATAATTTACAAGTAACTGAAATGCATGAAGTCAAAATGATTATTTTGAGTGCAAGATATTTATAAAGTTTCCTATTTTCCTTTTTATTTTGATCAGATTCCCAAAGAGAGAAGGTGATGTAATCCAGAAAAAGAGGAGCGTGGAGGCTGCTGTAACATCCCTTCACATAAAGCAGGCCATCTGTCTGAAAGCCCCCCACAATGATCTGGGACCAGTCTGAACTGGTCGGGATGGTTTCATATTCTACCGCTCACATCTTAAATATCACTTTAAAAAACTTAAAGCTTCCATAAGATTGGACTAACGGAAGTACTTTTGGTGCTGCTTGGCTGATGAGGATTTAAAATGTGCAGACGTCTGGATGCCTTACATGTTTTACGTGTTTTACATGTTTTACATGTTTTACGTGTTTTACATGTTTTACATGTTACCTGTCAGTTAGAAACAGCTTCCATGTTGTGGTGCAGCAATAAAATTATCTTGTGTACTACTCTTAAAAATATTTATTTCATATCTGTGTGGGGAAAAAACAAAAAACAAATTCATTTAAAACAGTTGACGGTGTTAGTTTGATGTTGGAGGAGAAACTACGAGCCGCCATGATCGTATCTATGAAAAAAAAATAAATAAATTGGAGATATTTTTACATTTTCATCTCAAGCCCAATATTTGGCATCAAGCTGTTTTTAAAGGGGCAGAAAAAAACACCCCAAACACAAAAAGGAGCAACAAACGGGGCAGATACTTCACTCCTTTTGGGTCGGTGGGGTTCAGATGTGTCACATGATTGGTAAACTGTACAGGGTCCAGTGCAAGGCTGGAGGCGGAGGACAGTGTTTAAAAGCTGAGGGGTGTGGGGGTGTTGGGCTGCACTACCTGTGGACCGGCAGGTGCAGCCCATTGAGCGGGTTGAGCGGGTGGGGCAGGGGAGGGTGTAGCTCCAGCTGGGCCAGCAGTGAGAAGTGGTCTGAGGGGATGTGGGGGTGGGGGCACCCGGTGATGTTGTTGTCTATAAGCCACTGGCTGTCAAGCGGTCCCAGGACACCCAGGACACTCATATGAGTCTTGGAGTAGAAGATGTAGTCGATGACGCCCTGCAGAGACGAAGACAGCTTCAGTTTGGAGAGCAGTTCAGAGAACTGGACATAAAGACAGAGAAAGATTGTTAGCTTTGCTTGGTGTAACGATGAAAAATACGGGCAGCTCGAGCTCCACCTGTTTAACGGCTGTTAACACGAATCTAATCAGCCAATCACATCTGACCATGCAGACACGCTGAAGACGACTTGCTGGAGTTAAAACGGAGCATCAGAACGAGGAAGAAAGAAAGA
>CM047985.1:3047636-3060952 GCA_026261665.1 Melanotaenia duboulayi
CATGGGTGGATGCATGGGTGGGTGGATGGTACACCAGTGCAGAACGTCCTGTAAATCACACAAACATAAATACGTTGGAAGCATTTTACTTTATTCTGTGGGTCGTGCTCATTAATGGACTCAAATATAAACCAACATGTTTACTGAAGCACGATGATAAAAAGGGAAATAATATTGGAGTAAAATAAATAAAAAGTAATTTCCTGCGTTCTCTCTGCCGTGTAGCTGGACATGCCCAGTGAGCACATCTTTACCAACCTGCAGACCCTCGTGACGGACGTCTGTTCCCACCGACCAGCTGACATGGGTACGTTCACCTCTTACTCAGCTTCTCCTCCTCCTGCTGCAGCTCATCTCTGTTCTCACATCTCTTTACAAAGAAAACACGTTTCCAGTGATTTTTTTATCACAGATTGATTCAGACAACGAGGAGAAGTTTAGCTACCAAGCAGCTGACAGGCATAACAAAAACAAAAGCATAGCTTAGAAAAAAGATGCCTCTCCTTCAAGCTGCTGTTAGAAACTCCTTCACGGAGGATTTCATAGTTTAGAATCAGGCTGGATGCAGGTCCTGGGTTTCCTGTGTGGAGTATGTTTGTTTTATTCAGATCATTTCATCTGATTGTCCCCAAGCCATGAAATGTGGGACGAAAGTGTGTTTTCCACTTCATTCTGAATTCTTGAGTTTGATCCTGATTAATGAAATCTGTTTTCATTTGTTTCCAGATTTCATGTTTATTTTCCTCCCGGGTTCTGTTTTTTTTCAGGGACGTGTTTAATCATGGGGTCGGTGCATAAAGGTCTTACAAGAAAATAACATTTATGTTCCCATTTTCCAGTTTTTTCTGCTCTACACGGCTCATTTAGACAGTTGTTTGGCAGGGAAGTGGGTCAGAGAGGGAGGGAGGGGTGACCTGCAGCAGAGGCCGTGAGCCGGGAATCAAACCTGCATCAGGAGCTGTAGCCTCCAGTTTCTTCATGAGTACCTCCCCTCGCTGCCCTCAGGGCCCAGATACAGTCATCAGACATGCACTGATGCAGGTCAGCAATAAAACACCGGAGATCAAATGATAGTGAGTAAAATAAATAAGAGAAAACAAGAAGATAAATAAGCGGTTGTTGCAGAGCAGTGAAGAGCAGCAGAGTGTGTGTGTCCCATATTTACTGTAAGTAAGAAGGTGTGTGTGTCCCATATTTACTGTCTTCTGTTGAAAAGACGGGTGGCAGAGGACAAGAAACTGTTCCTGGTGGAGGGACGTCACGGTGCAGGAAGGCGGGCGTTGAGCCGGATGCCTGCGGTCGCGGCGGCTTGCTGAGGGACTGGACCTGGACTGTTTTCTGCTCTGCAGTTAATGATGGGAGTCCAGGGGAGAATTTCCCTCAGGAACAATCGTTTTGAAACAGCACGGGTACTAAGTGTGTTATTAATCCATGAAAACAATGAACCTGTTAATCCCACAGATTCATCTTTGCATTATCGTGCTGATTTTGTGTTAGTGTCGGGTTCTGTAGCATCGGGACACTTCTATAAATACATGTGTACGTGGAATCGGTCCAGTACCCGGTACTGCTGCATCCCTTTTTAAATTAAACCTGGTAGTGGTTGTTTATTATTTTATTACGACATTTTTTGGTTGTTTAAAAGGACATTTTCTTGTCCAGGTCAGTAAACAGGTTTGGTCTGAGGACCAGTCAGAGCAGATGCTTCATCCTGATGAAGATCCTGCCGGGACTCTTCCTCTCACCATGGAAACATCCTCCTCACAGCGTTGGTGTGAAATGTCTCATTCAGTGGCTGCAGTCCTCATCACCGAGCGACGAAGGCAGCGTGTCGGGTCGGACCACCCGGGGTTTCCTGAGCTCTGTCGAGTTAATGCCAGCTAACGTTACACAGCAGTAACTCTGCAGCCAGAAGCCAAGCATCGCAGGATGGGAACACGTCCTGCTAACTGGATTTAGCTTCTGTATTTACATTCATGTCTTTTAATAGTCATTAGGACGCAGGGTGATGGCGGAAACTAGAGGGAGCCTCGCAGATGAAAGAAACAGATAATCGTATGTAAATGTGATGTGTGGGCGAGCGGGAAGAAAGGAAAACCTGAGCGCTGTGGGAATTATTAATGACACCAGCACAGGATGCCGACAACAGGAAGCATGATGCTGAGACAAAGATTTGGGAGTTAAAAGTAAACTTGTAAGAGAAATGAAAGACTGCAGGGAATTCACAGATCTTCAAATGGAAAGTGAAGATGGAGCAGAAGAGAGATGGAAGCTGTTATCAGAAGCAAACCGAAGCTCAGCATGACCGGCACCGTTTCCACAAACACTCGCTCTTTATGTTGAAAATAACTTTTCTAAACACATCATTCCCCTCTTTTCCCACAGCTCCCATTACACCCGCCTGATGTTAGAAGCTGGAGCTCATTCACTCAGTTTTATTTCAGAGATGAAGAATTGTGCTACGACACGTTTTAAGGGGAGTTCGGGGAACGTTTGCTCTGATGAAAGACAGATTTATAGAGCGTAAACTCAGCTTCTTTAAGTTCTGAACCAAGTTTCTAACAACTTTTAGTCCCTTTTATGTGATCCTGACTTCTGGTTATTCATAAAATCATGAAGTTCTTCAGTGACCTGAAATAAACTCACCGTCCATTTTATCAGGACCTCCTTCTAGTACTGGGTCAGACCCCCTTTCCTCTAGAACTGCCTTCATTCTTGGTGTGATAGATGAAGCAGGTGGAGGAAACCTTCCTCAGAGATTTTCTCCATGTTAACATGACAGCATCACACAGCTGCTGCATCCATGATGAGAATCTCCCGTTCCACCACATCCCAAAGCTGCTCTACTGGACTGAGATCTGGTGGCTGTGGAGGCCGTTGGAGTCCAGTGAACTCATCGTCATGTTCTAGAAAGCAGGTGGAGATGATCTGAGCTTTGTGACATGGTGCATTGTCCTGCTGGACGTAGCATCAGTAGATGCTCCACTGTGGTAGAACACCAGTAGAACAGGTGGAGGTGAGAAAGAGAACGGGGAAGCAGTTAGCTTCAAACTTGTTTGGAGGACCAAGAATGAGTGAAACTAAGATCAGCTGCTTCCACATCCTCAGATAAACGTAAAAAAGATGGACGCTGGAGTCGGGTGTCACACATGAACATCAGAGGTGGCTGGAGACGACCAACACCACCACAGCCGGATCAGAAAATATATCTTCATTCATCAGTCCCTCATTAAATTCTAATTGTCTGTTTTTAATCTGCTGCAGCAGCTTTTCTGTCAGTGGGAAAGTTTTTAATATTTCCCATAAATGTGGAAAAATACAGGGAAACTGCTGCATTTCAGAATAATACTAAAATAAATCATTGATGTCAAAGCACCCAGCTGTATGTGAGCCAGGTCTGGACTCCTGGTCTGGACTCCAGGTCTGGACTCCAGGTCTGATCGGGGCTCTGGATGCAGTTTTACAGGTTTTTTTTTTTAGTTTTTTGCACCGTGTCGAGAAGCTAAATCAGTGATTCTGACACTCGAGCTGGTCTCCATTTGATCTCATTAAAACTGAAGTAATTAGTGTGTAAACTGAACTAAACTTTTCAACTCTTAATGACAGCTTTGGATTTTTTTCTCAGGCAAACGTTGAAACTGAATCCTGTTAAAGCTTCTCTGTTTATCAGGTGTTAGCAGAACACTTGCTTCATGAATGATGTGGACAAAACCAACTCGGGGATGGTTCAGGATCATCTAACCATAAACTACATCGTGTCTGCCGTCTGATCAGGCTCTTTCTTCTTCTTCTCTCCTGCTGTCAGGACCCTTCATTGAGCGAGCGATCATCAGCAGCCAGACCAGTGAGGCCATTTGGTTCAAGAGTGAAGATCTTCTGCCGAAAACGGAGGAATGAACTGGTTCAGATTGTGTAAATAAAGACTGAATAAAGTTTCTGACTGACTCCTCTGCATGCGGTGCTTTTCTTTCAAACCGTCCCAGTCGGGAGAAAACGTACAGGAGACGCTGAATGTTCCACAAAGTGACACCAGATTTCTTTTATTTAGACCAAGTTTGCTATGAAACTCTCCTTTTATACGGCGGAGATAAAAGAATAAAACATTTCCAGCCTTTAATGTGACCTTTGATCTGTACACTTTTATTGGAAAAATAAATCTGTTAGAGGAAAAGATATAGAAAAAAAAACAAAACATACAATACACTGGCTGCATAACTATGGACACACACACTTTGTGTCCTGTCCAGCATGGTAGCGGCAGAATGATGGTCTGGCTGCGGTGTCATGAACAAATTTGCTTTGCCAAGGGGAGCTTTATGGGAATAAGGCTCCTCTTGATAATCAAATTTTTTATTTATGTTTGATATTTTATTTATTTAACTTGAATCATGGAATTCATGTAATCTTGCTGGACCTGACCGGAGGGGACGGACAAAATGAACGGTGAAAAGAAGAAAAACGGAAAGTTGAAAGAAGGAAGAGACACAGAAGCAACGACCAGCTGCTACAGAAACACAGGACTTCCTACAGGTAAACCGAGCTGACGCTCATCAGGAGTTCCTAAAAAATTCCACCATTTAACTGACAAAATACATACAATCCAAAATGGCTTCCAGCATCCACGTCCAACTATAATAATCCAAATAAAGTCTCAGCAATACAACAAAAAGTGTCCCAACGGGTAAGAAGTCATTTAAACAAAAGAAACAAAACATAACTTGAATAAAGAACTGGAGCAGGGATGGTAGTCTCAACTCCACCAACAATAGACGTTATATAAATTTAACACCTAGGAAATTCCTTTACCACATAACAAGAATCGATTTCACTCCCAGAATAGCAAACTGTCCCTCTGCTGCGTCCCACCGTCCACAAATTATTTTCTTTGTGTGGTCTATTTTTTTTATTTAATCTTTTTTATTGTATTTACTTACTGTACTTATTTTTTCTTTTAGCTTTAATTTAAATTATGTTTCCTTAAACCCAAAAAGTCCTAAACCTAAACCTCTTTAAAATCCTGTTTTGTGTCAGCAACATGAATCTACTTCATCTTTTCTCTAAATCCCTTCAAGCACAAACCAGTTTTAACCAGAAATGATTTCCCAAGTTAAGGCCAGGAACTTGTACAGTGAGCCTCTAACCTCATCAGGAGCTAAATTCATGCTGCCTAGAGGTTGTTAATGTTAAAATGTTTATCCACACGATTAGTGTTTAAATGCTTTATAGTAATACTCCCATGTGACCACCAGGAGGCAGTGTTTACACAGTCTGTGCTTGTGCAGGAACTGCAGAGACTAACTGAGGCGTCCTGCAACCTATTGCAGCTTAAACTGAAGAAAACCTTTTACTCACACATGCATGAAAGCACACGGATCCACCTTCATTTAAAAATGCATCATTCTGGGGAAGTAAACGTGTTTAGCTTTGTTTACCAGATGTGCGCTCTTTCATAATTCATAAACTGCCTTGCAGCCTCTATTACAGCCTGTGTGTACGTTTTAGCTCCTGTTGGTGTAATCTGGTTACCGATCCACAAATAAAAGGGAAAACAAGCTATTTTATGTCGAGTCATTATCTTTTGTTCCTCATTACTTTCAGCTGTTTTTCCTGCTGAATGGAAACAAAACTTTTCAAAAATTCAGATTAGGAATCATTAAAAAGGCCTGGAGTTAAACCTGAAACCGTCCACTTTATCCAGAACAGCATCTCTGAACACACAACACGTCCAGCCTGGAAGCAGATGGTTTACAGCAGCAGAAGACTACCTGCTACTTCCAGCAAGATAATGCACCATGTCACAAAGCTCAGATCATCTCCACCTGCTTTCTAGAACATGACGATGAGTCCACTGGACTCCAACGGCCTCCACAGCCACCAGATCTCAGTCCAGTAGAGCAGCTTTGGGATGTGGTGGAACGAGAGATTCTCATCATGGATGCAGCAGCTGTGTGATGCTGTCATGTTAACATGGAGAAAACCTCTGAGGAAGGTTTCCTCCACCTGCTCCATCTATCACACCAAGAATGAAGGCAGTTCTGGAGGAAAGGGGGTCTGACCCGGTACTAGAAAGTGGACCTGAAAAGGTGAATATTAGACTACATATATTTTAACCTCCAGTAGTCAGTGAAGCGTTTGACTTTTCAAACTGCAGCTGCTTAATTAACACAGCTCATTCCAACTTCCATCCTCTGATGAGCTTCAGGTTCACAGTAAGATTGGGACCATTTTAATGGCCCCAGTGGGGCAGCAGCAGCAGATTGTGATAGGATTTCAAGAGGGAATAGACGGAGGTAGAAAACGCCGTTTGAAAACAATAAAAACTAATGAAAAACCTTTGAATGAGTCTTTGATGAGCGGGAACTTGACATTAACCCTTGTAGGCCATTTTAGTTTTTTTTATATCCTTCAGGTCATTTTCCCTCAATTTCTGGCCACCATTTTGGCTCAAGTATATATATATATATATAGTATGTATAAAATACATGTGAAAGGGTTTAGGATTTGATTTAAAGATCAACTTTTTTGTACAAATCTTTAGTACGTTTAAGATTCTTTGGGGGGAAAATGTGTTTTTTTTTTTTAAAAAAAAAAGAAAAGAAAAACAATGACATGATAATAATGATAATTAAAATAATGACATGTTTTCTGAAAACAGTTGATGTTGACTAAATGATATGAGGGGAAAAAATGCAAAAACATTCATACAAAATGTTTTTATAGCAGTTGTTGAGAGAGGACGTTTTTGTCCTCTGATGAGCTGAAAAGGTGTGAAACCGAGTTAAAACAGAGACAGTAATTTGCTTTTGTTTTACATGATTTACATGTAGAGTGTATAGATGGTGCAAACACATAAATACATTAAAATTCTCTTTAATTGTATAAGTTTGACACTATTAAGGTTTTCTTCCTCGTCATCAGCGTCTGAGAAGCACATGATCACATTTCACATTTTAATTCATTCACACTGATTTATAAAGCTTAAAACACAAAGAATGTTTTCCAGACTAAATGAAAACACCCAGCCGGTTGTCTTAAAACCTGCTTCATGTAAATAATCATGAGCAGAAATATATTAAACCTCCCAAAGAAGTCTGGTCTCAATATGTGAATAAAAAGGGTAAAATAATTACTGATACTGGTTCTTTGTTCACATGTTAGAGGTCAGGGTCTGCCCTCCTTTTTTAGGAATAAATAAAACGAATACATCTCCCACTGTGTTGCCTCCACCGCTTATTAATACTCAGGCTTTACACAGCAGCAGCTTTTTAGCCACAGAAAAAAACACTTCTTGAAAGGAAAACTAATTCTGATGCCTGTTTTTGGCAGAGGACAAAAGGGCTGATTAGAGATCAGATTACTGCCATGTGACACTGAGGAATCTCAGCCCTGCACTCCTGGTTAAAGCTTGTCTCAGAGCCAGGCTGCAGGTATGCCTTCACACAGCACAGGACGCTGCTAGACACACTCTCACGCTGGGAATGAAAAATACGCAGACTGGAAATGGTTTCCAGACTCTGCTCGAATGCAAAGTGCTGGTGACACAAGGGAAGCTTACGGAGCAAGATCTGGAAACTCCCTGTAGGCCGGTAGGAACAATGGAGATGCAGAAGTGTAACATATCACATCTAAGGTGCCATAGAAACCTTTATCAATGACATTATATGGATGCATCAATAAAAATATGCAATAAATATGTGTTAGAGAGCAGCAGGCTTTTATAAAGTTAAAAAACGGATAATTGTGGAACATTACGACTTCACATTTGCCCTCCTGCCCTCCAGCTGTTCCTTTAAAAGTTTCACAAAAAGGCTAATAACTGAAAACCAGACAGGAGTCAAGAACATGTGTTAAATGATGCTTTCATTAAAGGTGCAGTGTATAAGAATTACAGCCATCTAGTGGTAAAGATGGGCATAGAAATGACCTCAGAGACCAAACACAGTTTGAGTGGACCATGGTCATTAGTACATGTTTACTTTCTTCCTCTGTGGTGTTTTTATCCCATATGGTGCTCTAGCTCTTGTCAAACTAAGCTGGTACTGCAATTTTAAAGCTTAGAAGGTTCTCACCTCATACAGAGTTGTTTGTCCACTCAGAGACACCGTAGTAAAAGTCTTGGCCAATATGGCAGAAATATGACATTAAATTTGATATATTTTAATCTTTCTCTAATTTTACGAGTTAGATTTGATCATTTAAAATTCTTTTCACATATAAAACTTTTAGTGACCAAGCTTTATTGGATCTTAAAGGTCTGAGCTCCAGATTTTCCCAACAGAGACCTTACTGGTGGTTCCTAGAGATTCTACAAGTAGAATGGGAAGCAGAACCTCCAGTTATCGGACCCTCTCTGTGGAACCGGCTCCCAGTCTGGCTTCAGGTATCAGACCCCCTCCCTACCTTCACATCATCTTCAAAATTTCCTTCCTGAAAAATCTTATAGCAGGTCTGGCTTGGTGACCCTGATCCATCCGTTAGTCCTGCTGCTATAGGCCGAGGCTGCTGGAGGACATCCCATGATGCACTGGGCTCCTCTCTGCTCTCTTTATGTAGAAATATCTGATGTTGTTGTTGTCATTCATTTATGTTTCTCTTCTTTCTTAGTAGGTATACCTGGATTAGAGCAAAGACCCATTAATTCTGGCTCTGATGGAGGTTTTCCTTCCTGGTTCTGGCTCTGATGGAAGTTTTCCTTCCTGGTTCTGGCTCTGATGGAGGTTTTCCTTCCTGGTTCTGGCTCTGATGGAAGTTTTCCTTCCTGGTTCTGGCTCTGATGGAGGTTTTCCTTCCTGGTTCTGGCTCTGATGGAAGTTTTCCTTCCTGGTTCTGGCTCTGATGGAGGTTTTCCTTCCTGGTTCTGGCTCTGATGGAAGTTTTCCTTCCTGGTTCTGGCTCTGATGGAGGTTTTCCTTCCTGGTTCTGGCTCTGATGGAAGTTTTCCTTCCTGGTTCTGGCTCTGATGGAGGTTTTCCTTCCTGGTTCTGGCTCTGATGGAAGTTTTCCTTCCTGGTTCTGGCTCTGATGGAGGTTTTCCTTCCTGGTTCTGGCTCTGATGGAAGTTTTCCTTCCTGGTTCTGGCTCTGATGGAGGTTTTCCTTCCTGGTTCTGGCTCTGATGGAAGTTTTCCTTCCTGGTTCTGGCTCTGATGGAGGTTTTCCTTCCTGGTTCTGGCTCTGATGGAAGTTTTCCTTCCTGGTTCTGGCTCTGATGGAGGTTTTCCTTCCTGGTTCTGGCTCTGATGGAAGTTTTCCTTCCTGGTTCTGGCTCTGATGGAGGTTTTCCTTCCTGGTTCTGGCTCTGATGGAAGTTTTCCTTCCTGGTTCTGGCTCTGATGGAGGTTTTCCTTCCTGGTTCTGGCTCTGATGGAAGTTTTCCTTCCTGGTTCTGGCTCTGATGGAGGTTTTCCTTCCTGGTTCTGGCTCTGATGGAAGTTTTCCTTCCTGGTTCTGGCTCTGATGGAGGTTTTCCTTCCTGGTTCTGGCTCTGATGGAAGTTTTCCTTCCTGGTTCTGGCTCTGATGGAGGTTTTCCTTCCTGGTTCTGGCTCTGATGGAAGTTTTCCTTCCTGGTTCTGGCTCTGATGGAGGTTTTCCTTCCTGGTTCTGGCTCTGATGGAAGTTTTCCTTCCTGGTTCTGGCTCTGATGGAGGTTTTCCTTCCTGGTTCTGGCTCTGATGGAAGTTTTCCTTCCTGGTTCTGGCTCTGATGGAGGTTTTCCTTCCTGGTTCTGGCTCTGATGGAAGTTTTCCTTCCTGGTTCTGGCTCTGATGGAGGTTTTCCTTCCTGGTTCTGGCTCTGATGGAAGTTTTCCTTCCTGGTTCTGGCTCTGATGGAGGTTTTCCTTCCTGGTTCTGGCTCTGATGGAAGTTTTCCTTCCTGGTTCTGGCTCTGATGGAGGTTTTCCTTCCTGGTTCTGGCTCTGATGGAAGTTTTCCTTCCTGGTTCTGGCTCTGATGGAGGTTTTCCTTCCTGGTTCTGGCTCTGATGGAAGTTTTCCTTCCTGGTTCTGGCTCTGATGGAGGTTTTCCTTCCTGGTTCTGGCTCTGATGGAAGTTTTCCTTCCTGGTTCTGGCTCTGATGGAGGTTTTCCTTCCTGGTTCTGGCTCTGATGGAGGTTTTCCTTCCTGGTTCTGGCTCTGATGGAGGTTTTCCTCTCCACTGTCTCCTCAGCTCAGGATGAAGGACTGAATTAAAGAGAAGATTTGATCCAGTCTGTTGGTTTCCTTGGTTTTTGGTGTCCTAGGTAGGTAATTATTATTTTCATTAACTGATTTCTATGGACGCATTTATAAAAAGTGAACTGATCCCGGATTTATTATTGATACAATGAGTTGGATTAAATTGGACAGATGCTACACATTTAAAGCTGAATCAAGCGATTTGATTTGATGGCCAGAGGACAAGATTTTAACAAGGCCGTTCATTACAAACGCTGTAAATAAAGTTGCCACTGTGTTGATGCAGCAGGTGTGTAGAATGATCCCACAGGTGAGATGGTGTAAGGCATGGTGTCTCCGCGAGGACACAGCGGGGCCACCGAAGGCTGCGGAAGGATTTCATCATTTTATTAAACCTCAGATTTAGCAGCTGTAAATGAGATTTAAAAGATGAAACCGGCAGATGATCTTACACCACCAAACACATCCAGAACAATAATTCCCTCCCTCATGATCTAATCCCTGAGGAGTCCCCATCAAGCGAGATTACGATAAATGCGAGGTGGGTGGAGGAGGAGGAGGAGGAGGAGGGGTAGCAGCAGAGGAGAGAGGTGGGACGTCCTCAGTGAGAGAGGGCGAACAAGAAAAAGAAGGAGAAGAAGAAGGTGAGGAGGGAGTGGAAGGGGACAAGAAGTGACTTGAAACAGCGCGAGCGGCTGCAGAAAGTCCGGCTCGTCGTCTCGCGCCCCGGCTGCTGGTTGTGCTGCGGTTCCGGACCGAACGGAACACTTCGCATTGAGCGATTTTTTCTTTCTTTTAAATTTTTTATTTTAATGTTTAAATTCTCGGCAGAGTGTTGCTGCAGCGCGCGGAGCCGCGAGCGGGCGGAGTGAAAGCAGGACTCGTCTCCGCAGCTTCCAGCCCGGCGCGCAGCAGGAGTCGGACCCGGTGCGCTCCGTCGCTCCGCTCCTTCTCCGACCTGTTCTGCTCGTTTGTTCAGGATACCGATGATGCGCAGAGAGGGGCGCTTTTATCTGAGATAGACACACGAACGCACATCGCGGTTTCTGCTCCTGATCCGGATTTAATTCCCGCTCCGGCTCGGACCATGAGCGGATGGTGGATATTTATCAGCGCGCTGGTTGGGATCCTCGTAGCCCCCAGTGGGATACATGGTTGGTAGTTTGCTCTTTCTTTTCTTTACTAAACCAGTTGTCCAGTCTGTTATCTAGGTCAGGGTGTCAGGACACCACCACGAGCCGCAGACTCGGGTTGATAAGTTTTCTTTGACTGAATCAGCCTCCTCAATACACCAAAAAACTTAAAGACTAGAATACGTTTTTTTTGTATAAAGAGTTATAATTTATAAGCTAAATGGCTCCATCACAACTTAAGGGATTGCAGAGTTTAACAAAGAAAAAAAAATTGCTTTAATAGCTAAATTAATCTCCTTGAGACTAAAATCACCATCAAGTTGAGTCAAACGTGCCCTCTAATTATTCACTAAGCACTTGGCTGTGTAATGAAAAATAAGTACATTTCAAAGACTTTATTTCAACCCCTAACACGTGTTGCTCTATAAAAAAAGAAAAGTTAATGAGTCCTCACAGCTCTTGATCTACAAATCACCAAAGTCAAACTTCAAAGCCAGTTGGAGAATTTTAAGAAGACTGAAATAAATCCAGGCTGCAGTCATCAAACTATAAATAACTCGTAATGAATAATTCTTCAGAAGCAGAATTCGACTTGTCTGAGCTTTTCACCTTTAAAACGGATCCACCTTTCTCTCCTAAACGTGCATCCATGCAGGTCTGCGTGTGCACGGCTTCAGCATCCTCTGCAGCGGGCACGAGCAGAACCTTAACTGGGCAGCTTTTACTGAACTGACCCAAACACTTTAAACAGATGCAGGAAGAAACCAGAAACTTTCTCTCTTCATCTCGGCTTGAAGCGTCTACTGCTTAAATAAAATGGATGCTTTTGTCTTTATGAAGAGCTTCTTTTGATGCTCCTAAATGTTGAAATGTTATCGACTGTTGCTGCTGTGGGTTGAACTGAAGGGATGCTGAGACGAGGTCACAGTTTGCTGCAGGTTCTGAGTCAGAATGAGATTTTTGTTTTCCATTTCTTTCATCATTTTAAGAGTTTTTTTTAAACCAGAGTCCATAGCACTTGTATCCCATGAATTTTTGATGTGATGCTCTGAAGGTGTTTTCTCAGATGAAGCTGTTGAAGTGAAGTTGTGAGTTTTTAATGCAAAATCATTCAGATACTGTATAAACGAGGATGAAACCTTCAGTTTGGACCAGTTTCCTTTTACAAGAGGAAACATCTGCACAGCTTCAGCCTCATCGCTAAATCACTGAGAAAAGTTGTGTGTTCGGGCAGAGCGGGGCCACATGTCAGTGTGAATCTTAACACCAATTATTTAATGTTGCATGTAAAAATGAGAGAGAACCATTTAAAATATGGCACAGAGAGTCTGTGAAATGTACTTTGATGTCGCCTCCTTTTAAGATTGAGGAGAACCAAAATGATTAAACTCATAATTACAGTAGATATCTAAAGCTTGATCAAGAAGGTGTGATATGTTGGGATTCTGTTTGGTTCGGCAGTTTTAAAATGTAAATATATGCCATGCTTCTTTTTTCAGGTTTATGCAAACACAGAACCTTCATTTGTTGTTTCTTATCACAAAAAATATTAAAATGTGCAAATCTCATCAAACAACATGTCAGATGATGAAACGGAGACGTTTCACCGTGTGATGGAAAATATGAGCTGATAGTGAATCTGATGCAGCAGCACGTCTGGAAAAAGTTGGAACAGGAGCAACAAAAGGCTGGAAAAGTACCTGGTACAAACCAGAAACACCTGGAAGAGCATTTGACAACTAACCAGGTTACCTTGCAACAGGTCAGTAACATGACTGGTATAAAAGGAGCATTTCAGAGAGGCAGAGTCTCTCAGGTAGAAAGATGGACAGAGCTTCACCAATCTGAGACAAACTGAGTCTAAAACATATAGAACAATTAATAAAAATATTCTCCAGACCTTTAAGATCCACAATCTACAGTGTAGAAAATCATCAAGAGTCAGAGAATCAGAAGGAGTCTCTGTATACATGCGATACAAAGACTTGGTGATCTTCTGTATTAAAA